>CM025634.2:6051078-6069201 GCA_014621495.2 Entosphenus tridentatus | reverse complement strand
TCCGACAAGAGGAACATGATGGCCCGGAGCAAGCCAGGCCACTGCGGAGCAACGCGCTGCGATGAGTTGACCTGTCACTGCTTCATAGTTTGGTGGGCCGGGGGGGGGGCATGAGTGGGTGATATTCTGGCAAAAGTTGTGTCCAGAAACTATGGTTCTGTTGTTGAGAGTAAGGGAATCAAGTGACTTAACGAAGTTCATTTAAATTTCGATTTAAATATTTCGTGACTGCAGGGATTCATCTTCTTAAAATAATAAAAATAAAACATAATAAGATAATATTTGTTTTATTTGTATTATTTTATTATTTCCCTTCTACGTGACTTTACCGAAAGAACCAAGAAGATGAATCCCTGCAGTCACGAAAGATTTAAACCAAGAAGATGAAGTTCATTTAGTGGCCATCTGTTGGATGAGCAGGTTACGTTGAAACGTAATTAACGTCGGACTGTCAGCTGCGTCGGTGAAGCACTCCCAATTACCACGGTTGGCTGTTTACGGTGCGAAAGAAGTTCAACGTACATATCGTTATTTAACATAGAAGGAGGAAATATGGGTTGTCAGGGGTGTCCATCACAACCATTGGCCCTCTCGTTGTAGTGTTTGTGGGGTCAAGGCGGTGGTTGCTGTAGGCTTCTCGAGTGAAAACAATTTGTTAAAAGTGAGTCCTAAACAGAGATTGAACAATGAGGAGCATTGCAGGTGACATTTGACCGTAGAGGTGTCGAGGTGTCGGTCATCAGCTGCATTGGCGGTCAGAGTTCACGGGTAAACTGAGGCTTTACGTCGTTTGGGGTGGAAATCATTCACTCAAACCTTGCGAATCGATTAATTCTCACGAATCGGGTGTCACGGTTGGATTCGGCGATCGATGCTCATGTTGACTTTGCGGTGAGCGTGGGCGACCTCCAGCCGACTGGGGTCTCGCGCGACGAACCCATTGCATGCAACGTGTACGCATTGGGGGGGGGGGGGAACCAAACATCGATTTTCACGCTTGCAATTATTCGACGCGTGTTTCACGAGCTTTGTAACCGACGTGAATTTGATGAATTGGAGCATCATTACGTCCCCACTTGCCGGAGAATGGGAAAACTTGACTGCGTGCCCTCGCTGTCAAGGTAAAATGTGGCGACTCGGGGCTTGTTACCTTGATTTGATGAGTCATGTCTGCACGGCTCGCGCAATCCATCAGCAGGGCTTGACGGGAAGGGCTTAAACCACTTGCAACTCAGCGAGTGGAGCAAAGTCAGCATAAATATACAGACACGCGCGCGCACGCACGCCTGCAGAAGGACATTGCTGCCTGCCAGCCTGCCTCCTAATGCGACGCAAAGTCACTGTCAAGCACACACACACAAACAGAGATCCCCGAGTGTAGCCTTAACAGACTGTTGGGGCAAGTGCTGTTAGCGAGCACCTATGAAGGCCGGCACGGCTCGCGAGGGGGTGGGTGGCCAACACCACGCCCGGCCGCCTTTGTCTCCCTAGTGGCGATGCTAACACACCGCACCAGGTACTCATTTGAGGCTGAGTCGACCTAGGGGAGGCCCAGGACTGGTTTTGATCATCGTCACTGGTGTTGGCCGTGAGCGGCAATCGAAACTCGACTAGCCGGGTTCTTAGTGCAGTGCGCTAACCGCTACACTACCGCTCCCCACACAAAGTCACTGTCAAGCACACACACGTGCACACGTGCACACACGTACACACACGCCCACTCATGCGCAAAATTTGTATTTTAAAGTCTTGCCCATTTTGCAGCAGTAAGCTTTTAACTATCATATTAACTTGAACATTCAAAAAAGATCAATATCCCCCTTGGGCCGTATTGACTGTTAAGATGAGTCCCATTAGTGAGCACCTATTAGGCCCAAAACAAAGCACAAATGGGTGGCGTGGCTTGCACCACACACGGCCCCGTTTGTCTCTCCATTGCCGCTGCTTAAACACTGCAGCAGGTACTCATCTAAGGCTGAGCCAACCTAGAAGAGGCCCAGGACTAGTAAGGATATCACTCGCCACCGATATTAACAGCAGCTGTGAATGGAATTTAAATCACACGCACACATACGGAGACAAATTTCCCCTCTATAAGCGACATAAACTGTTGGGGCAAGTGCTGTTAGCGAGTGCATTATTGGTTCAAATATTCGCCACTGATGTTAGCTGTGGCCAGGAATCGAACTCAGGTCACCGAGTTCAACAAGCAGTGCGCTAACCACTGCTCCACTGCACACAAAGACACGCACACAAGCAAAGAGAAAGACCCCCCATATAGCCCTAATAGACTGTTGGGGCAAGTGCTATTACCGAGCACCTATGAAGGTCGGCATGGCACACGCTTGGCCGCCTTTGTCTCCCCAGTGACGATGTTTACACACTGCAACAGGTACTCATTTGAGGCTGAGTCTACCTAGGGGAGGCCCAAGACCGGCTCAGATAATTATCATCACTGATGTTGGCCATAAGCAGGAACCGTACTCGGGTCGCCGGATCTGTAGCGCAGCGCGCAAACCGCCACACTACCGCTCCCCACACACACAATGCCAACAAACGCACGCGCACACACACACACACACGCACCACGATATCCACTAAGGAGGCACCCTCGGCTTTGCGGGCTGGATGTCGTCGAGCTGGGATATTTACGCTGCCCTGAGCCGCGTGAGCCAAGACCCGGCTCACCTGTCGGCGTGGCGTTTCAGCGAGCCAGCCGCACGGCAAGGGCACTCAACGATGAAATTAGAAACGTTTACTGAAAGCGCGCGCCATAAATCACGGCCTGAAAGATCCTCGAACTAAACGGTCAAAAGTCGAATCGGGGAAACGCCGGGCACGCAGCTCGCCGCTTTGATCCCCCTCCACATCGCGCAACGCGGTTTCGCAGACCGTCGCGAAAATACAAAGTCTTACACATTTGAAATCCCTACCGGTTGAACGGTGGCAGGATTGCCACGTCGGGGACGTGTTTGGACGGTGACCAAATCACCCGGAATGCGCCTGATCTCATCATCTCTCGGAAGCCAAGCGGGGTTGACCCTTGATAATGCTCGGATGGGCAACCGCCGTGCATAAAACAGGTGCTGCAGGCTGCATCGCTCCACGTTTTTTTTGTCCGCCCCCCCCCCCCCCAAGCGAGGCATTAGAAAACCTCATAGTCCTTTATCCCCCCCCCCTCCCCACCACCACATAAGTCCAGATGACAAACCCCTCTCGTAGGGCCTTGTCGACCTAAGTGACAAATGACGTCCCTCTCTAAGCAGGTGACCGGCCCACCGGCGGTGCCCAGCCTCCCTGCGCGCGCCCATCACTCGCGGCGCAGCGCAGCACCCAGCTGTGCTAAGTGCCCGCGTGAGCACCGGGCAGGGGACACGGCCGCCACTCCCAAAATGAGATACCCCTCCCCCCACGGAGCCGCGCCGACGTCTGGCGACCCCCCCCCCCCCCCGTACAAATTAAAAACAATGTTCGTTGAAAAAAATTTTCAACAATATTCATCGCTCCCTTGCGGTCTCGTGCGCAGATGCCAATGCGCTCGCTCTCCTTTTGGCGGCGAGGTGCGTCCTCGAAATGCCGTGCTAATTTTAAACGTTTCCACTCTGTGGGGAAGTCGCCCGTAGTTGTTTCTGTCCTGTGGAGAGACTCGCCCCTGCCATAGGGATGTGTAAGTTCCATGACGGGATCTGGGCTGTAGACAGTGCCTTTCTGGCATGGATCTGCCACACAAAGCGCCATCATCACACGAGCACCGCCTTTATCATTTGTGTGAGGAAATGACCATGATTTATTTATTTTAGAGTGCAGTTCTCCAATTGTTTTTGTTACAGAACTGTTAATTCCATGGAGAACGAACTCACCCTATTAACAGGCTGTAATGCCCTTTCTATAACTTTATACATTATAACAATAAAGGTTAATAATAATAATTTTAAAAACACCACTGAAACCAGCGAGAATGACAAGCCACGATGCAATGTTGCAGCCGTGACTGCAGTGCTCGGACTCAACTGGGGCTGCCTGGGTCGGTATGCTCGTAGCGTTGATGCGGATAACAAGAACAATTTTGCAGGCTGTTCAATCTTTTTTTACTTTGGGTGTGCGATTGTAATTTTTTCCCTCCAATTTCTTTCGGTTAGCAGGTAACCCAAATAACCCCGCGAGACGCAGGACGTGGTATACCCACCTCCGCTATTTCGAGGGCACACTGTAACCGCACGCTGGAATTGACATCTTCCATACCGCTCGCGATTGTTATTCGAAAGCAGAGAGATTTCTGCTGATGGTATGGGAATTCATCCTCGAACAAAAAATTCTACTTTTATGTTTCACCCGCCACTATATTTTATCATCAAAATCCGTGCGAGTGAATTTATTTAGAAAAGGCCCAATCAGAATTATTTTTTTAAAAGATGAGCTTAAGCATGACGGCAACGCGCGCGCGCGCGTGCTCAAAATATGCGGCGTGAGTGCTTTTCATGGAAGGCGGCCAACTTGTGAAAAGCTCCGTCTCCCGTGCAGACCCGGACGATGTGGATGGCCGCCACCGAGATGGGAGTCGGCTGAGTGGAGAGACCCTCGTGGGGTCGTACAGCAACACCGGTCGGTCGGTCGGTTGGTCGGTCGGGCAGGCGGGCCGCGAATCTCCCCGAGTGGACTTGAACGCCACGTTGAGTGCCGGCGCGCGATGCCGACTGCTGGGCCACGTTGGTTGGCGACGCAGGCCGCCCGTCCTGCGCGGCGGATCGGCGTTGGCGAGTGTCCTCGAGCGGCGAGCGGCGGCATTTCAAATTAAGTAGATGACGCACAGCTTGTTTGACAGTTGGGCTTTCAGCTTTTGCATTCTTGAGATGCGTCGAATGTTCCCGAACACTGTTCGCCTGCAAGCTTGGCTGACTTCGGTGGGGAGGTGCAATGGCGCGGTGGTTAGCGGCTACACGAGTTTGAGTCTTGGCAACGGCTAACGTCAGTGCCGAGGGACATCCGATCCGGTCCTGGGTGGTACCCCTGTTCAGCCACCCACACCTGACAAGCGTGGCAAACTTTTTAACCCCCCCCCCCATGACCCACACGGCATGCGGAGTCCTTCACCCAGCAGTGGATTTGACGAGGGGGTCAAGTTACTGTTACAGGCTGCGGTGGCAACGTCTCCGGTGCCTCGGGATGTCGTGCGTGGGAAGGCGGGCTGTGAATCCGAAATGATGATGATGATGATCCTCAAAACCGACCGGAGGGCGATCGAGTCTACGGCGGTGAAATTTCGTGGAATTTAGCACGACTCTGAAACGTGCCATTCCAACGCTTGTTACGAAACAACATTTGGCTCAATTGTGGGGGGGTGAGGGGGAGTTGGTGGTAAAGGCGGCGAGGCTGCCTTGGCAGGGCAGGTGGTGCCACTGGATTTGGCGGGGTGGTGGGGCAGTGGTGACGGGGGAGAAATGTGGCGTGAATGCACACATCGTGGACCGCACAAAAGAGAATCATACTCGGGAGTGGAACAATTTACCCGTGCCCCCCAGGAATCAATTCCTTTTTTAACATTGCAGTAAATGGTAGTGCCTCTAGTGGTTGCAGAGTTTGACGTGAACCCATTATATACAGCATATACCAATTGAAATAGATTGGTTCTCATACGCACAATGCGATGTACGCATCTCAAATTTGATTTTCACTATCAATCGATTAATCCATGCAGCGTTCCACCCCTAAAATGTAGCTCTTCAAATTTGTGATACATTTCATAATTCGCTTGTACTCATTCTCACAATTCCTCAATTATCTTGCATGGTGCATAGAGCCACACATTAGTAGGACGCCAGTTCACATTCAACCTGGTATCCCTCCCGAAGTCATTCCCTTCCCCAACAGCGCAATCTATTTATTGTATGATTATGAAATGGGCTCTTGTGAATGATATAGCATATATGAAGTGGGAGGCCTGAATTACGACCAGAACAGGCTAAATTACCAGGTCAAATATCTACATTTTTCAGAATGTTGACCTGGTTCACATTAACTGAATATAATACGCCATTAAATGATGCCTCGTTCATTAAAACCGGTGCAGCGGTCTGGGACAATCATATTACATGCAACCATATCATCCCCTTGTTATGTACAGTACGGGGGGTGCGGCCGTGGTGTAATAGTAAGAACACTGCAGTTGCAATCCAGAGGTCACCGGGTTCAACCTCCCGGCGTGGCAGTTAAAGCTTCTTAAATCCCGCGCCCCCGCCTCTGTCCATCCAGCAGCATAAATGGGTTCATCGCAGCTCAATGATCGTAATGTCACGTTTGTGGGGGCCGCATGCCCTCCAGAGCAGCGGTGGCCAACTGGCGTCTCCCGAGCCACACGGGGCTCTTGAGTCCACCACGTGCGGCTCTTTATCGGTGGGACATAACGTGGAACATTATTCTACTATCACAGTAGCGAAGGATAATGGGATGACTCCCATTCTGCGCCGAAAACTGTCTATATATATACACGCATATTATACACACTTGGCTCTCTGCAGAACTCATGGGTACTTTTTAAAATCCTTTATATTAAGTTCACTTGCGCGCTTGCTTGCTTGCTTACGACCGTGCAAATCTTTCGGTCGTTTTTTAACCCACTTCTCGTGATCCAATCGAGCTGACATTTTCCACACAGACTCGTTGTGCGTGACAATTAATGTTCGTGAAATTTTTTTTCCAAAATTTGACACTTTTTAGGACAAAAATATTATATTTAATTACCAATTGCTTAATGCTGGCATGCAATCATCTGACCCATAGGTGGCAGCCATCTCAAGCCAGAGGACGAGAGGACTCTAGCCGCCACGCATATAAAGGATTTATAGTGAAAAACGTTGTTTTTACGGGTTCATTTTTTGGCTCTCGGTCTGTTACAGGTTGGCCACCCGTGCTCTCGAGCAACTCTTTGGAGCTCCCCCGAGTGGAGTCCCTTTCCGCCAGCAGTCGCGCGAGCAGCCAATTTCCCGGGCTGCATCTTTACCGTGCGTATGGACACAACGGGGTCAACTTCGCGGTCACGGCATCCACGTTTCCGCCACTTTGCGGGGGCACACGTGGACCTCTCGGTCCCTGCTGCACTGCGCGTGGTGATGCCAGCCGCCGCCGCCGCTGCTGCCGTGGTTAAGTGCCACGTGGGCTCGGCTCCAGCATTGGACGGGGCAACGTCTGGTTGCCGGCTGCTAATAATGATCGACGGCGATGCCGAAATGCACAGCTTGCACATCGAGGGGGGGGTGGTGGGGGGGCAGCAGGCAGCGTAGGCGAGCTGGAATTTTTGCACTGCCAACTCGTACGCGACTCTGTCATCGATTTCGCGTTGCCAACCTTCGGGGCCGATCTGTGCGGTTAAACTTTGCATTCGCGGTGGGCAACTCTTGCCATGACCAATTGAGCAAAAACTGTCGTGGGGACACAACTCGCTCACGTGGCATTGAGAATTGCGTTTACTTTGGTGAGTACAGAGAGGGGAATGCTGGACGTGGATTTGGGGAAACGATCGCAAATCGGAGACGTTATTGTTTTTGAATTTTTTGTTTCCAAAACGTAAGTGGGTCTTCGTCCGGACACGTCGCTGGCGGGCACGATGGCCAGTGAGCGAGGCTGGGTGACGGAATAAGTAGCCAAAGGAGTGAACGACGTGCCCTGCAGGAGGATGGCGAACCACAGAGACGCGGCAGCGTGATCGGCTCATTTGAAGGAGGTGAGACGCCCTGGGGAGAGGCCTTCACCCGGCAGTGAATGGACCATCGCTGATGATTGTTATTATAGATGGTGACAGGGCGGTGAGTCGACGTGACGATGCACAGTATTGTGCTGACTCACAGGAACACCGCTTATCGCCGTCCCAGCTTTGCTTCGAATCAGGAAGCGGAATTGTTTGATTTCTCAATAGTGCGCGCTGGTTGAAATATCCCACGGCACTAATTGTTGTCTCATTTCCCCAGATGTTATCGGGAGAGTTATTTTGTTCAAAGGGCATGCGTCTGTTGTGCGTGCACACGCGCGGGCGTCTGGGTGTTTGGCCGCATTTTTAAGATCCTGCCCTTCTCGGTCGTGATATCGACGCGTCCTCTTTGGAAGGGGGGTGGGGAGGGGGGAGCAAAACAAAGTGACGTTAGTCACACACACTTAGGTGCAAGCGGCACAAAGCAGAAGGCACGCCGCCGCCGCTCTTCAACTTTGCTCCAGAAGTAACCACAAAAATAAAGAAATAAGTGTCTGGATCCGGGCAATCGCCGTCAAATATGCAATGTCAGTTCGCGATACGATCTTACAGTAGGGCTCTCTACCTTAAGAGTATCGAGTATCGGGTGGGATTAGCTGCCATGGAGAATGCGTGTGTAAGGTTAAGGTACAGTCTGGGCTGTGAGAGAAGGCTGGGTGGGTGTTTGTATCGAGGGAGCACACAAGCCGGTGGGGTGCAGGGTGGGGGGACAGCGCGTGCCACACGGCTCTCATGAGTCTGGCGAGCTGAGTTCGATTCCCGTTGCCGGCCGTTGGCTCAGGTCCGTGGTCCGTGGCGAGTGAGATCTTCTGAAGCCGGTTCGCCGCTCCGTTGTCGACCCGCGCTGTGACCACCGTCGAATGCGCAGCAGCCTCTTTACATCACGTTTCGTGTCCGCGTTGCCCTGATGTGTTCACGTGACGTTTCTAATCAACGTTGCCGTGTTTCTACTCTCATGGACCCAGGTATCCGTTGGAAGGAGAAAAAAAACACCCACATTGCATTATTTGGGTCTCATCGTCAGGTATGACCTATCCACTGCTGGATGAAGGCCTCCCCCCAAGCTGTCACCGTACCTCATGGTCTTACAATCACAACAATCAAATCACAACAGGGTGCCACGGTGGAGAGATGTTAACTACCTCGCCTGGTATACAGGAGGACCGTGGGTTCGATCCCGACCATGACACCTGCTCTATATTTGGAGTTTGCATGTTCTCCCCCGTGGTCGCGTGGATTTTTCTCTGGGTCGTCCACATTTAGAATCAACAGCACGCGTTTAAAGTATTTGCTCCAAATTCCCACACGATAAAGCCCCTTCGTTGAGCTATCATCTGTAGCCAGGTCGCTGCTGAAAAGGAGCCATATAGCTCAGTGGGCCTTACCTGTTCAAATACAAAGTTTTGTTTAGTTATCTGACCAGCACCTGCCCGCATTCAAGCTGATATCATTGCTCCGTCTCCACGCTGGATGTCCTCGCTCGGGTGAGTTCCCTCCTTTGGCTCCCAACCTATTCGTTGGTCTCAAACACCGGCAACCACCGTCACCACCACCGTCACCACCACCACCGTCGTCACCACCACCACTGTCACCACCACCACCACCACCGTCACCACCACCACCGTCGTCACCACCACCACCGTCGCCGTTTAGCGACGCGCCCTGCCCGAGCCCGCTCTATGATTTCTCGAACTCATCACCACCATCCTCTCTGATCCATGTCTTGCAAGCCTGCGCCTAATCCAAGATTCTGTATACACTCGACACAGAAGGCGGCAACAGTTTGTCTCAAGGTGAATAGAGCAAATGTGTTGTTAAAAAAAATTGCAAAAAAAAGTAAATTAAGTTAGAATTTGGAGAGACACGACTGTGACACCCTTAGGGCAATTACTGAAGGCAGACCAGGATCAAAATGAGGATATAAAGAGGTGTGGGTGATGGCAGCTTTGAGAGCTTTTGGAAAACTGATATTTGATCGCGAATTGCCTGTGATGACAAATGGATTGGAAACGTGAACATTGAGAGCATGAAATGGAACAAAAGCTGCAAAGTACACGAGCAGACATGCACAGGTGCGTGAAGAGGCCCATTCCACTGAGAGAAAGAGGAACGTGTGGATTAGAGAACACATGCCAAGTGGAGACATCACAGTCACTGTTGGAGAAAGTTTCTGTGGACTTTGGTAGAACTGCGTCGCGAGATGGGATGATGATGACGGGTGGTCACGACTGACGATGGAGGAGGGTCCGTTATCAACGATCACGATCCCATCCAAGAATCGATTACTCATTTAAACTCTGCGGTTAAGGTAAGAGCCCTTAAGTGGTTGAAGCAGATCACGTGAAGCCATGTATAGACATGTACGAATCGACAAACGTCGATGATCCCGCGCTACAATGTCACACGTGATCATAAGTACATTGAGGAAGATTACCAACGTAGCAGATCGATTCTTGAATCTCGTCGTGGTGTGTATTGAAGAGTCCCAGTGAATCTGCTTCCAGCAGAACGTGGTGTCGTCGTGTGGGCAGAAAATGTGTCAAGACTCTCACCGCTCTCTCTCTGCGTACAAACCACAATCACCTCCTCCTGGCTCTTGGTACTGAACTTTCCCACACGCGGCTTCCAAGCCTCGGGCTCCGGGGTCTCTGCGTTGAGATGAACGCAGTCGTCCGGATCGACTCGGTCAATATGATTTGTGGACCTTGATTTAGTGCCCCACCACTACACGGATTTCGTCTTCTCTGTTCAAGACGCAAGAGAAATCAATTGTAATAGATTAGCCAGCGCATCGTCAACGCACCTCGCGTGTCTTACCTGCCCTGGTCGTGGTTTAGCCAAGCTCGCGCAGGTGATGGGGGGGGGGATGCACACAGCCACTGTACTCTCATGGTGTGGCCACGTGCTAGGCCCCTGTGAACACACGCGGTGTTGTGCGGTGCGTCACAGCGATGTGTAAACACGGTAATCGATAATACAAAATCAGGACGCCTTTATCTGCAGGGACATGGCATATCTTAGCAGTGCCCTCTCCTTCCTGTTGCGCTGAATAAATCAATAAGTAAACTTTGTCACCGAATCGGAGCCGTAAATCGGCTGGAGTGCGATGCATTAGCCTCGGATCCGTGCGCAAAATATTTCAGGTGAAGAAGTGCACTGTACTGGTAAAGCTGCACACACGTTTATTTTCACTTGTTCAATCCACTGCTGGATGAAGGCCTCCCTAAGTAGTGCTACCTGCAATCCATGTCTTGCGCAGGTTCTCTTTTCGCTGCCATGTCACCACCGGTCTTGTCAATTGTGTAACGTTCATGCTTAGTTGTTGTTGTTGGGTCATTTGGCTCCTTCCGTTTCAACGTTTCATTTCCGTTTCGAGGCCAGACAGTTGTGTACTCGTGCTGCAAAAACATCCATTCATGATGCGATTCATCGACTCAATCATCAATTGTCTAATCAGCTGCCTTCTTTGACTGTACAGTAATTGCATCTTCAGGCTTGTCCATCGGCCATCAATCATCCCTTTCTAGTGATGTGCCTACCCAAGAAAACCTACTTTGCAGGGTTTTTTTTTTTCAATATAAAGCCCTCTGTCATTCTTCTGCTGGATCGGTTTGTGGGAGTCGTTTGACCATACTTCCTCACTCTGCTCAGTGCGAGTTGGTGAGGTGTCGACAACGAGCCGGTTCAGATATGTCTCAAACAAAGATGTTGATTTTGGCCGGGACTCAAACCTCGGGTCACCCGGTTCATACCGCAAGTGCGCTAATCACTGCACCACCGCTCCACCCACAGTTAAAGACGGTTACGTTTCCTCCAATGGGATTCTTCCCTGATTCATGTTTATGCCTGTTCTTTCCATGAGCATGCCAGATTGGGATAGACCGTACCAAAAAAAAATATATTGATTAAAAAAAAACACACGCATTTAGTCTACATTTGTAAATGGCATCGCCGGAATGCCGGGCGCATGATTAGTGAACGCATTGTGCTCGCTAAGATAACATCAAAACACTCGCAGCTGACTGCAACAACAAAGCGGCAAAAAGGACGTGGCGATCCCCTTCATTTCGTGAGTCGCGGAAGAATTCTGTGCGCGATACGGGAACGGGGGTTCGAATTTTGCGGGGTCATGAGGGAGGCATAACACCCAACTCCCCCCCGCCCCCTCCGTATGTCACCCCTCTCCTTGTGCCTCACACCTGGCACTCGCTGGCACAACACGAGTTCATCTTGGTTATTTCGGTAAAGTCACGTAGAATGGAAATAATAAAATAATAAAAGCTAAATTTGTATTATTATTTTTTTCCATTCTACGTGACTTTACCGAAAGAACCAAGAAGATGAATCCCTGCAGTCACGAAAGCTTTAAATCGAAACACGAGTTCAGTTGATGTCGGCGCACGCTGCTGCTGCTGCTGCTGCACACTAGCAACGGAGCAGTGGGGGTTGAGTGATCTTCTCAGTTCCCTCCTAAAGGCCCCCACCCCCCCACACGCCTCAACTGTCACACCCTCGGAGATGAGGCAGCTGATAAGGGCAGTAAACATGATCGCGCGTCCTACGCATATGGTCTGGTAAATGTCACCGATTGTGACGTTGATGTAAAAATTAGGGTACGGCATACAGCCGGAATTTGAAATACGAGGGACACGTGCTGCGATTAATAATAAATAAGTTTTTTATAATCAGGAATTTCTCACTGCAGAGTCATCAATACCTTGTTCAGTACGATTCTGATTTGGGTTATGCAACATTCATTATGACCTTAATAGGAAACACATTCAAGAGGTGACGTTTCGGGCAATTGCCCTTCTTCATAGCGCATCGCATTTTAAGACGTCACCTATTTAACACGTTTTTTTTCTTTTTACGGCAGTGTTATTGACGAATGTGTTGAGTGTTGTGTTTTTCTACGATAAAATATCTGTAGCTTTGTACACAATGGATGGCCGAAGGAGTCTTTATCGGGCCGTGTCTATATCTTGTCTTACCCCTTGGGATCTTACGAGTCCGCTGGCTGGCGGCGCTTCACCGTGTACTCTGTGCAAGGCGCTTACTCCGCTTCCCGTACAGATGTCACCTTTCTGAACACGCTCTCTGTCCAGGGTGCTTGAGCAGAGTTGCAGTGTGCGTGTAGAACCAATCACCCCGCTTGCATTACAGTGTTGTGGGTAATGCACTGAATCAACAATTATATTCCCATCCTGTCTCTCCGCATAAAACAATTGCGTTGGCAGCAGAGGGCAGTGTTGTAATCTCAGTGACATTGCGCTGTATTGTACTGAGATGTTGACACGTGTCACCTATCCGCTTTCACCAACTCGCACTGGCCTGCACCCTGTTTGGGAGAACCCTAATCCAGCAGTGAATTTATATATAAAAAAGGTTTCGATTTAAAGCTTTCGTGACTGCAGGGATTCATATTCTTGGTTCTTTTATTGCTTTTTTCCCTTCTACGTGACTTTACCGAAAGAACCAATTATATAAAAAGGGTTGTTCATGGGAATGTACGCCATCGAGATAGATCTATTAATCGCCTTCGTGATCAGTGATGTAATGCGCGAGAAAAGAAAACGATCTACCACCGAATCACCAATCATGCAGATATTAGCCCGTCAGAAAACAAGTAGGCGGTTCACGCGACTCACACACGAGCCAATTGGGGATCACTCGTTGCATGGATCTATTGCCAATGAAGCGACGCAGTTTTTAACCCTCCGTATTGCAGCGCATCGTGGGGGTAAAGACATATCAGAACGACTCCGTTTTCTCTTTCACGGACACATAAAACTTTTCTAGGCCATCGGCCTATTTATTGCCTTGCCAGATCAACATTAGCGGGCAGCAGTTGTTGGCGTGGTCCCATAGTTTGAGCGATGTTGCTCCCGCCAATGACGTCTAGTCGTATCGAACCTGCCGATGAGACCTCGGACGGTCGAAACCGGCACAGAGTTTGCTTGCTTCGGTCGAAAATCTGCCGCTTGATAATAATAATAATAGTTGGTGTGGAAAGCCAATCGACTGATGAACTAAGAATTTTTTTTTGCGTGTGTGTGTTTGGAAATCAAAACGGGGGTGGTGGTGGGTGGGGTGGGGGTTCGTGATTACAACAGTCACGTTTAAAAAAAAGCTCAGATTCTCACGCTCCGGGCTACAATGGGGCGAAGGTGGTGGGGGGGGGAGGCGGAGGGGCGGGGTGGTGGGGGAATAGAGGGCGACGCGAGGCTTTGAAGTTCAGGAGCGACTGATAAAAACAGCCGCTCGCCTGACGAGATAGCGAGAAAGCCCCATTACACGCCGGCTTCCAGCGCCGTGAACCTCTCGCTCTTGTGCGCCCCAACCCATCTCGCTCGCGAGCCGGGCATCTCCACCGCTGTTGTTGTTGTCGTTGTCGTTGTTGTCATCATCTAAGCGCCGCCTCTTTGTTTATTTGTGTGCGAACAACATCCAAACACCCTGCCACCCTCCTCTCTCCCCCCCGGCCAACCCCCCAACCTCGTCCGCTAATCTCGGCCGAACCACCGCAAATCTGCGACGATGAGCCGAGAGATATGAAAGCGCTCAACGCATGCGGAGCGATTGGGGCGGCTGGGGCCAGGCTGCCCCCTGTGTTATTGGGCCTCGTCCGTGTGTTTTCTTTCCCACCGTCATCACCACCATACATCCAGGTGCACACTCACGCCGCGAATCCAACTGCTGTTGCACCCGATTCAAGAGCCGAATGGCTCACAGGGCTATACCAAGTAAATGAAATGAAAACGGAAACTGCTGTGGTGCTAGGTGCTCGCTAACACCACTTAGCCCCCCCCAAAGAGTCTGTTTCAAAAAGGCTATACGGAGGGGGGCCGTTGTCTTTGTGGTGTTGGGTATTGTCGTGAAACTTTGCTGTGCACTGTTTGGCAATCCACTGCTGGATGAAGGCCTGACCCCACCCACGCCTTGGCGGTCCGTGGAGGTTGTCTGACCGCGTTGATGAGTTCACATATGACCCGTTCAGATATCACTCGCCGCTGGTTATCGCGAAGTGCGCTAACCTCTGCGCCACCACTCCACCCCGAATATACACAGCGTATATGTCACAACATGTTAATTTGAATATTTACATGCTGACTTGCGGAGCTAAAAAAAAATACCAATGAGTCACAACTTCAAGGGGATATAGCCACTATGTTGTTCACAGACAACAGTATCGTGTAAGCGCACGTGCATTTACATCCACCACAGAGAAGACTTGATCCACCACAGAGACGACTGGAAGATGCCGCGGCGGAGAGATGGGACACGCCCGACGAATTGTGGAAGGGAATACACAAAGTGTGGTGCAATTAAAGTTTTTGATGCCAAAAAAGCTACCCGAGTGTGTTGTTTGATGTAGCCGCGCCTGCCATCGTACAGAGGATTCGCTGTACCCGTTTGTGCGGACAGTCGAGTGCTACCCCCCCCCCCGTACTCGTGGTGGGGTCTTCCCACGCGTACAGAAAACGAGTTGACCGAACGTCCAAACACGTGGCCCGCCTGGCCATGCATTGTGTGGGGCCTTGCTAAGACCACTGCGTTTCCTTTCTCTTAGAACCCTTTGGCAATCCACTGCTGGATGATTAAAGCGAGTAGTTTGACCGTACTTCGCGCTGATCCGTGCGGGGTGGTGAAGGTGGCGTGGAGGACTGTGGGGGTGGGTGGGGGGGAGTGATCGGCTCATAGATCACTTGCCACTGATCTTCGACCCCCCCCCACCCCCCCGTGGTGAGACACTTGATGTTCAATACGCGCACATTTTTGTTCCCCTTCCAATTAGGCTCATGGGGTGAAGGAGAAGGAGCGATACAGACGAGATTATACGAACGAGACAGACTCGAGATGAGATCAACAATACGGACGAGAGAGACAATACACACGGCACAGTACACATGAGACGGACAATAGAAACGAGACACTTTGCAGACGAAACCAAACAAAAATAATCAGTTGCTCAATCTAAAACCGCGTGGCCCGGAATCGTTACAATCAAATGGCAATATTTTTTGTTCACTATACGATATTGCACATCACGATATGGAGATTATCGCGATATCAGCATTCCCATAATGCAGTTGTAATTGCGTGTCGTCTGTATTGTGTCGTTTGCTTTGCTGGACTTCCAGTGGCAATGACCATTTACTCAATAACTTGTACGACTTTGGGGTTCGACAAGCCTAAGCCACTGCCACGAGTCTTCTTTTAATCATCGCGAGATTTACAAATTCCCCAACGCCGACACGCCACGCATGCTGGCAGTCGCGCAACGAACAAAGAGTCCAGTGGACTACGAACATTTTGACGTCACGTACCATCAAGAGCGATTATAATTATTGGTCGTCAATATCAGAAAACAAGACTGGATACATAATGGGGTTTTTTTGTTACCAGGAAATGCTTAGGGTTTCAAGGAACTGGGGGAAGACAATTGAATTAAGTTACCTAAGTATCATTTGAAACAATTGGATGCATCTAGGAGAAGTATCTCATGTCAAGTTGATGAGTACATTTCATGGACGGAGCTAAACTAAAGTAAACTGTTTATTTATTTATTTTACCAGGTAAGGCCCACCGAGCTATGGAACTCTTTTTCAGAAGCGATCTGGCAACAAACGATAGCTCGACGAAATGGTCTATCACGTGGAGATGTACAGCAGCCAACTTCTCTCAACGCGTGTTTCTAAACGTGGAGGGGGGGGGGGGAAAACAGAGGACCCAGAGACAAATCCACGCGACAGCGGGGAAGAGAGACCATGCAAACTCCAATTATACGTCAGGGTCAGGATCGAACCCACGACCTCCTGCATACCAGGCGAGGTAGTTAATATCTCACCACGGGGGGAGAGAGAGAGAGAAACACGCACATTACAATTATACAGCAGGCGTCAGGGTCAGGATCAAACCCACGACCTCCTGCATACCAGGCGAGGTAGTTAATATCTCACCACGGGGAGAGAGAGAGAGAGAGAAACACGCACATTACAATTATACAGCAGGCGTCAGGGTCGGGATCAAACCCACGACCTCCTGCATACCAGGCGAGGTAGTTAATATCTCACCACGGGGAGAGAGAGAGACACGCACACTCCAATTATACAGCAGGCGTCAGGGTCGGGATCGAACCCACGACCTCCTGCATACCAGGCGAGGTAGTTAACAGTTATCGTGCCGACGTCTTTTAGAGATGACACACAGAGAGATAACATGCCGCTAATTATATTTACAACTTCAATCACGTTATTTTATTTACTCTATCAATATCCTGTGGGGAAATTTTGAACATTTACGCAACAACGACAAAAAAACATGAGCAAATTAACCCCATATAGCGATATAGCGAGATTTGGCAAAATAAAAAACTGACACGGTCACTGGCTACCTCATATCGTAGTATCGTCATATCGCGGCAAGCTTCACGATTAATACCCCTCGATCATCGTAGAAGTCTGCCCAATCCACACACTCAGCGGAGGCCTACCCATCCTCAAGTGGAAGCAACCGCTTGGCTTAGGGACTTTGCGTTCGATGAATAAAATCGATCGGATATTTTCATCGATTGACGTGCAACAATGCCATTACAACCTCCATCGATGCCGTGATTGTCACGCTTTGTAAATCGCGATGCGATTCCGAATATTATTCGTCATGTTTTGGATATGTCGACTCATATGCGTCGTGTCTGTATTTCCGTCTTGTCGAGGTTTTGTTCTCTCCGCCTGCTCTCGATGTCAAATGTGCACATCATTCACAGAACACGTATAGCTGCTGCTACATCTTATGCGATCGATTTCCTAACGCAATATATATTTTTTTCACACTGCATTGGCCAGTGGTTCTTAAGCACAAACAACAACAACGTATAGTTTTTACCCTTTCAACTGGTACAAAAACTGACACCTTTATGCAAGGCGTCATGTTTGCAATAACCACAACACAAGCAGTCAAAAAGCAAACAAAATGAAACAACTCGGATGATGATAATGATATGCACTGTCCTTGAAGTTGATTGGTCCACACCTGAGACAGCTTTTCTTAGACATGACGCCTTGCATAAAGGTGTCAGTTTTTGTACCAGTTGAAAGGGTAAAAACCTATCACTATATTTTGCCACTGGTAAAGGAGGTCTCATAGTGTAAACAACAACAACGATTTGACACATTCGCTCTAAACGTAAACGAAATCATAATCGGCGACGTTTCGGGCAATCGCCCTCCTTCGTAGCATAGGTTCGACTCCCACGGCATAGGTTCGACTCCCACGCCATAGGTTCGACTCCAACACCATAGGGTCGACTCCCACGCCATAGGTTCGACTCCCACACCATAGGTTCGACTCCTACACCATAGGTTCGACTCCAACACCGTAGG
>CM025634.2:6022370-6051068 GCA_014621495.2 Entosphenus tridentatus | reverse complement strand
TCGACTCCCACACCATAGGTTCGACTCCCACGCCATAGGTTCGACTCGCACACCGTAGGTTCGACTCCCACGCCATAGGTTCGACTCCTGCACCATAGGTTCGACTCCCACACCTGCCGCCGGGCCGTTTCGTTGGTAGATTACGACGGGCTCGCATTCTGTATTTCCAAAAAGAGACGTCAAAGACTGCATTGCCGTCAGCATTCAAGAGACGACGGGTAGCCCGAAGCCCCCCTTACGTTCGAAAACGACCTGCAAAGAAAACATGATATATATACATCGACCACACTTAATGTGTGCTTACTGTGTACATAGTTACCTAAAAGTTTTTGGATCCAAATTGGACTTTCACGTATTATTAGTTGATTCAACAGTTCGTGAAATAGATCACATTCATTTGGATGTTCTCTTAAAATAGGCTCCTGGCGCCATTGCGCTGCGACTAGGTTATAAATAAAGCATCCAAGTTCATCTATGCTTAGGCCGTACTATAAATAAGGGAGGAAATGACACTGGTTGTGATGGTAACATCACAAGTTGATGATGTCCGATATCGCACAGAAATGTTGCTTCACTCCGTTATGAAGGATTCTTATTACAAATCACTTGTACCCATGACGGGGTGAGTCACTTATCAGATTAGTTCAGTGTGTGATTCATGTATTAATGTATATTTTTTATTTTATTTTTTATTTTATTTTTCCTACCTACGTGACTTTACCGAAAGAACCAAAGAGTATGGATTCCTGCAGTCACGAAAGCTTCAAATCAAGATGAATGTTTATCGATATTCCTTTTTTTTACACCCTGCTCAGTGAAGTTCTCCCCAAAGAGCGTGTTGGTCGTAATGTGGTGGTTGTTTGTTGTGGTGGTCGTGGTTGTTGTTTGTTGTGTGGCGTGGTTGTTGTTTGTTGTGGTGTGGTGGGCGTTGTGGTTGTTTGTTTGTTGTGGTGGTTGTGGTGGTGGTTGTTTGTTTGTTGTGGTGGTCGTGGTGGTTGTTGTGGTGGTTTGTTTGTTGTGGTGTGGTGGTCGTGGTGGTTGTTGTGGTGGTGGTGGTGGTTGTTTGTTGTGATGTGTGGTGGGCGTGGTGATTGTTTAGCCATACTTTACCACACTGGTCAGTGCGGGTTAGTGAAAAAGAAGTTTGAGGAGTGATTGGGGAGAGGTTCTCATTTAAGGCTGAGTCGACATAGAAGGAGCCCAGGACCGGTGGAGATCATCACCGTGGTCAGGAATGATCGAACTCAGGTAACCGGGTTGATAGCAAGCTGTGCGAACCACCGCGCCACCGCTCCCCAAACCCCAATGTCACTGCCAATCGTGACGTGTCCACTGTGTGGATATCACCGCAACAGTCTGCGGTGAGATCCACACAGTGAACATCTTGCTCTAAAGAGGAAGGTGCGTGTTTGATCTTTAGATCGCCGCCGCTTTTATCTTCGTTCGCGTTCTGTGCGCCTGTCGTTGAAAGGTTGCAAGTCCGCAGCAACAATGGGGTACCGTGCGTCAAAACGTAGACCATTTAACAAAAAAATAAAGTTCCCCTTCGTACGAACGCATTGTCATTGTGCTTTATTTCTTGCATTCTTTCCAACCCCCAAAGAGAAGAAGACGACGACTCCCACCGAAGAAATAAAGAAGGCAAAATGCCACTTCTTGGAATGCCCTCTGAGCCAACAAGAAGCAATGTATCGGCATGCAAATGAGCGGTGGGGGGGGGATACACCCCCCCCCCCCACTGCCCCCTCTCTCCATCGGTGCGCGTGACGTGGAGGCAGCTCCAATCCACAACTTCAAGGAGAAGGAGGAATCGTCACCGCTTTGTTTGGGTCCGAGTACAAACGCTCACTGTGGCGTGGCGTGCGTCCCCCCCATATTGTCCGTGTGTCACAGGGACTCTCACCCGGTGATACTCTTTGGGTGCCACATGTATCATCAAAGACAAAGAATCGCACCCCCCCCCCCCCCATAGCTCTAACAGACTCATGGGGGTCAGCTCTTGTTAGCGAGCAGCAGCTATGAAGGCCGGCACGGCACACGAGGGAGTGGGTGGCCAGCACCACGTCCGGCCGCCTTTGTCTCACCAGTGGCGATGTTTACACACCGCACCAGGTACTCATTTGAGGCTGAGATGACCTAGGGGAGGCTCAGGAGCAGTTCAGATAATAGTCGCCTGTGTTGGTTTCCGCGAGCGGGTCGCCGGGTTCGTAGCGTGGCGTGCTAGCAGCTACGCTACCGCTCCCCACACATTGTCACCACCACCAGCAGCAGCACCAGCAGCAGCAGCAGCAGGATCATCAGTCGGTGCCTCTCCAGCGTTCGTCCGAACCACCAGCGGTCATCCCTTTCAGCGACGTGTCCTAAGTCCACGAAATAACCATTCAATGCAATGTATAGCAACACCGTCAATATACAAACAAAGCGCCTCCTTCCCACATTAAAAAAAAACCCTTTAAGTTTTACACATCGCATCCTCTATATGGCCTCATGGGAGTGATATTTATTTCCCAACAGCATTGGTTTAATACGAGAGAACTCGGTTTTGACACGCAGTGCCTCATCAGCAGAGTCAGGCTTTGTTTAAACCAACAATGCAGGGATTTGTTTGATCGGGAAAACGAACTTTGTGAACATTTTCAATGTCTTGTTTCAACGGCCGCCGCCGCTTGAACGTTTCGGGCAATCGCCCTTCATCGTGCATCGCGACTACCTTGTCCGATTGTGTTTTTTTTTGTTCCCTTCGACTCCTCCGAGATGTGTCTCGCCGGGCAGTGTGTGGCCCGTCAAGCAACCTGCCGCTGCGTCGCCTCGTCTTACAGGACAAGCAGGGCTCCACCACGCACACGAGGTGATAATTGTATACGCGGCGCGCTCAGCTTCACCTCCGCCACCCCCCCCCCCAAAAAAAACCGGTTCGCTAAATAATAAACACGGTCCCAAGTAAGCTCGCCACGACACGGAGACAAAATGTCTACACACACCCCTCCTCCTTCCATCACACGTGCTTGTAAAACATATATAAGCAGACAGACGCTCCACATTCCCGCAAATAGCACTGCCCTACCAGGAACACACACACACACACACGCGCGCGCACATATATATAAATGATACGGGACATTTTGGGTAATGTCCCTTTCTCTGCTACGAAGGTAGGGTCATTGCCAACAATGTCGTCTATTATATATGTGTATATCGTTGAAGGGCAGTGTTATTGACGAATGTGTTGAGTATTTCTTATCTGTGCTTGTGGACCCACTGCCAAATGGAGTATCACGTTACCATATACGAGCAATATGCCGTTATTATGTCTCCACATATAAGTGTTTAGACCATCAGGCCCTTGGCTTCCCAGCCCAATATTAACAAGCGGCATTATTGCGTCTGGACCTGTTTTGACCTTCTGGGTCTCATCGGTGAGCATAAGGCGGCGTTAAACAAATGCTTCTGGGTGAGCCAATATTTTAGATTTTAGATTGTATTTATTTCAACAGGAAGGGCCCAATGAGCTGTTCGGATCTATTTCATGAGAGTCCTGCGACGCTACTGACGATATTGGCAAGTGCACTCCATATAAACCACGGGGACCCTATTCAACTCAAAAGAAATACGATACACAATCCTATTTAGAGCATTTGGCTGCTAAAATTTTCCACGTGATAAGCCACTTCGTTTGAGCGACCATTAGTGGCCAGGTCGCTTTTAAAAAAAAAAGTTCTAGAGCGCAGTGGGGCCTTACCTGGTCATTTTATTTTTTATAAACAGTTGAGTTTATTCCCTTCTTCGTTGTCGCGGAGCACGTGGTATATGTTTAATTCGTGGTCACAGTGCCCCCCCCCCCGCTTCCTCGAGAGAAATCGAGCCAGCCAGGCCAACCCGATGAGGCCAGGGCCCACTGTGGGGATCACCGATCATGTCCTCTATAACCCAGGCGTGTTGAATCGAGGATTTGGTGTCCACGCCCCCCGTAATCTGGCCGGATTTCGTGTGTTGCTTGTAATTGCCCGTTTATTGTTGCACGCTCTGGGGACAAGGGTGGGTTTTTTTCTCTCTCTTCTTTTTGCTCACCACGCACAGACATGCTGCACGAAATCTGTGTGCACCGACGACATCTGGAGGAGATCCAATGATCCACGGCACACACACACACAAAAAAAAACGATTTCGGGTTTAGCAGAGCACGTAAACCTCGAAACGACTGCAATTTGCAAACAAGAATAAAAAACTCAAAAACTCAACACATTCACCACTAAGCTTGAAATCTGACTTGACCACCTGAATGTGAAATCGTAGTTGTCGTGAAATCGTAGCCGTACGAAAGAAGAAGACTTCCTTAAAATAATTGTTTTTAAATTTAATTTATTTCTTTCGACTTGACTTTACCGAAAGAACCAAAGCGTAAAAAAAAACATCTCAAACAGGCGACGTTTCAGGCAATGGCCCTTCCTCATTGCACTATTTGCATAAATGTCACGTGTGCATCGTAACTTTGTTCAGTGGCTCTGTCGGGAGCGCGCGTGCAATCGCGTGCCAATTGATGGCCACGGTCATATCCGTCGCGGTGGACAAAGTTCGAAAGAACACGAATGAGGATCGCGCATTATTTGGGATCCCAATAGGGTTACGGCCTTCCACGTTCTCCGTCAATGGCCATCTCTACTATTCACGTCACATCGGTCCATTGGTGTTGTATGCGTACCAATACATTAGCTCTGTGTGTGCCTACGAGACAATCGCCTGTGGACATAAGCGATCAGATTAAACATTTACTCCAAAGTGTGTCTGCCACGTTTTGTTTTCAGCTCGAAAACATAACGGGCCAACCACACCGAGCAGAGGCATCTTGAACATGTGTATTGAGACCAACTGAGATGTTCTTGGACACACAACCACACTGTGTATTATATATATAATATATGTAATAACATGTGCATGATATGTATAGAAGAATCGACGGATTAATTCAGCCCACACATACCAGACAAAGATCTACACTTGTGTCCCTTAAGGCTGATTGTTGTTTTTGCGAGCACCTATTAAGGCCGACGCGGCACACGAGAGGGTAGAACAGCTGACAGCCATGCCCGACCACCTGAGTCTCCACAGTGGTTTAAGTCTGAGTCGACCTAGGGGGGTTGCTGGGATGGGGGCAGACATGGTTTAGAATGATAATCACTCTCACTCGCCACTGTTGTCAGCCACGGTCAGGGATTTCAATCAGGCAGTTAGGTTCATAGCTTAGTGCGTTAACCACTGCGCCACGTGCATACAGCAGCCGCCATTCGCGACGAAGTGGTGTCGCCACAGCGACTGTGCCAGGCTAGGTGCACGTTGAGGACACATGGCGTGTCTAAGGCTCGCTGGCAGGAGGTAACGGGACAGACCCAGGTGTTGTTGCTGGAGGGCGCCACTTGCAACCCCTATCTCCACAAACGACAAAGGTCCCCCGTATGGACTTTTAACAGACTGTTGGGGCAAGTGCTGTTAGCGAGCCTCTATGAAGGCCGGCACGGCACACGAGGTGATGGGTGGCCAAACACCACCCGCGGTCGCCTTTGTATCCCCGGTGGCGGTGTTTACACACCTTACCGGGCTGAGTTGACCTAGGGGAGACCCAGGACTGATTCAGATGATCGTCGCTGGTGTTGGTCGGCCGTGAGTGAGAATCGAACTCGGGAAGCTGGGGTTCGTAGCGCGGCGCGCTCACCGCTACACCACCGCTCCCCACCATACAAAGACAAAGATCCCCGTATAGCCTGAACAGACTGTAGGGGCAAGTGTTGTTAGTGAGCAGCATCTATGAAGGCCGGAACGGCACACGAGAGGGTGGGTGGCCAGCACCACGCCTGACCGCTTTTGTCTCCCCAGCGGCGATGTTCCCACTGAGTACCAGGTACTCATTTGAGGCTGAGTCGACCTAGGGGAGGCCCAGGACCGGTTCAGACAATCGTCACCGGTGTTGTGCCGTGAGCGGCAATCGAACCCGGGTCGCCGGGTTCGCAGCGCAGTGTAGCGCTAACCGCTGCGCCACCGCTCCCCACATGCACACGCGCACGCGTGCGCGTGCGTGTGTGTGCGTGTGCGCGTGTGTGTGCGCGTGTGTGTGCATGTGTGCGTGTGTGCGCGTGTGTGTGCATGTGTGCGTGTGTGCGCGTGTGTGTGCGTGTGCAATTGGCGCGACGTCCGCGCGTCTCTTGACCTACCGCGTTCGGATGCGGTCACCGTCAGCCACGTGTCGATTGATATATTTTTAATTGCAGGGATCGCGTCAATGGCAGGGAGGCGGTAATTAAAGGCGATGGGAGCCGACGCGGTGGTGGGGGGGGGGAGGTGCTGGTGGGGGGTGGGGGGACTCGCGGCGCATATTCCGATCCGCCAAGTCTCGCACCTTGCCGCCGTGAAAATCCCTCGCAGTTTTAATCGCCACTGCAGTTGTTTATTGCGACGTTGTACGCGGCCTACACGTCCGCCACAAATCTGCTCGACTGCCCACCACCACGACCACCCGCCTCCCCCCCCTCCTCCTCCTCGTCGCCCCGTTTTCTCTCTCGGCTCATCTCGCACTAAATAAACACATTAAGCTTAAAATAAAGCCCCCCTCTCACTCTCTCCCTCCCTCTCTCTCTCTCTCCGCAGCTTGATGGATCCGCTTATATGAGCGGCCCAATTTCGTCCCAGCGCTTAATCATTAATTGATTGCCTTTGTTTGTTGTGATTACCGCGCCGCGTTGTGTCCGGGACTTTGATTGCGGCGCTAAGGAGCGGTTTCCATTCGCGTGTCTGAAGAAGAAAAACATTCCCCCACCTTGGGGCCCCCCCCCCCAATTATAATACGATTGTGGTGTAGGTATCACGTCGTTATGACGAGGAAACCATTGGGAAGTCCCGCAAAGCAGGGTGTTATTAATGTTCCAAACAAAAAAAAGGGAACGTGGAATAAGATACTACAGAACTCATTCTGAGATTGCTTAAAATTCCCTCTTATCCACAACTAGGGAGTTGCTACACTTTCTCACACGCACCGCTGTGGCTACTGTTTGCCGTATATTTCACTTAAACCGATACACATGATCAGAATTGTACGTTTTACCACCGTAAGTGAAACATCCAAATCCAACAGGATTGAAGGTTTTCTTGTTGTTTTTTTGCACAGACATCGGTGACTGGGCTGAGACCAACGACTCCGCTACCCTTGATCACCCGCTTTAATCTCGGGCGGTTGAAACACGGATTCGAACTGATGTTCTCAGCGGCACCGACTCATTGCTCAGGAGCCCTCAGCCACCCGACCGGCCTCATCACCCCACGTGTCCTCATCGTTCAGCATCAATAACCCCCGCTGACTTTGACTCTACAAAAGCGGCCAGACTTTCCACGTGTCATCCATACAAAGTATATGCGGAAGCTTGCTTTTAGGGAACTTAGAGTGTTTCTGTTGTCTCCTCGGCCATATACGGTACTTATCGGCACTCGCTAGCCGCACACGTGCTCGCTGATGAGCCCTGACGAGGGCGAAACGCGCCCACGTGTCTCATGCTGCCAGCTGTCAAATGCCTTTGTCGAATGTCTGTTGGCGGAATGATTGAGCGGTGTTGGTCAGGGGCACGAAGTTACCGAAAGTTTACGGGTCTACATATGTCCAGCGTTCGTGCGCGGAAAAAATGCCCATTCTTTCAATTGGCGAGCAAGTCTGTTGGGAAAAAAAGAAACTTACAATGTAATGCATTAATTCACTTATTCTTTCATTCACTCTTCCGTTTATCAAGTATAAGAACGCGCTTCTAATGGCCCTGCGCTCGGCTCGAGATTAACTCCTTCCCTGTTTAGCGTGGCTCAATTTTTGCGGCATTAATAAGATCGTGCTGAGGCTCAGATAATTATCAAAGCAGCCATGGCGATGATGGGGATTTGAGCGTCAAGGTGACGAGATGTTAACTACCTCGCCTGGTATACAGGAGGCATCCCGACGCTGACGCCTGCTGTATATATTTTTTTATTTTGATGTTATCCCCGTGGTTGCGTGGATGTTTCTCCGGGTCCTCTGGGTTTTCACTCCACGTTTAAAAACATGCATTACGAGTATTTGGCTGCGATACGTTTTCACATGATAAGCCACTTCGTTGAGCTATCATTTGTGGCCAGCTCGCTTCTGAAAGAGAGCTGTATAGCTCGGTGGGCCGTGTCTGGTAAATAAAAAAAAAGTAGTTTAGTTTTAGATGACGAGCAATGTTCAGGAAAGTCCGCTAGATTTGTGACTGCTGTGCCCTGTTCGATGGCTGTGCGAGTTGAGTTTCTCTCCTTTGAACGGCGGTCTGATATCGCAGCAGTCCACCTTGTCACGAAGCGCCCGAGTGTCGCTTTCACGAGGAGCGAACCAGTCGCAGTTTTGACCCACCAGAGTTTCCATCCACTTATAAAATGTACGGATTTATTACAACTCTGTAGTGGGCAGTAAGTATGCCGCAGTGTCGGGCTTGGTGCGCACAGAGCGTGCGTGACATTAGAAGTGGCTTGGTGGGAGGGTGGGGGGGGGACCTGGACGAACATTAACATTCTACATTGCTAATGCGGCGCGTTTTGCTTTGCAATGAAAGCTGATCGACAAATGCGCATCGCCGTAATTTGCGCAGTGAAGATTGCAGTTTTATAGTTTGAGTGTGCAGGTGAGGGCCGTGAATCAGCCTGAATATCGTCAATTTATCAGCCCCCATCACATTGTATATATTGATATATGTACGCACACATCTTGCAGTTATTGACACAACTATTAATTACGCATGATCACATATCCACTTTGCTAGGCACTGAGGACGACGCGAAACCTCAGCGCTTTTCATACACGTCGTAACGCATTTATAGATTTCGTGTGTCGCATAGCGAGTGCGTGTGTATGTGTTTCTATGTGGGTGTGCGTGTGGGGAGCGGTGGTGCAGCGGTTAGCGCTACGCTGCGCTACGAACCCGGCGGCGCCGAGTTCGATTCCCGGTGACGTTTATCTGAACCGGTCCTGGGCTTCCCCTAGGTCGACTAAGCCTCGAATGAGTACCTGGTTCGATGTGTAAACATCGCCACTGGGGAGACAAAGGCGGTCGTGCGTGGTGCTGGCCACCCACCCTCTCGTGTGCCGTGGCGGCCTTCAAAGGTGCTCGTTGACAGCACTTGCCCCAAAAGTCTGTTAAGGCTATACGGGGGGATCTCTTGTTTGTGTCTATGTGTGTGTGTGTACGTGTGTCGCTGCTTCTGCTGCTGTGTTTCATTGTTTCACTGCTATAAATGCTGTTGGAGAATCCCGGGTTACTATGAATAGCGTGCGCCCACGCAGTCCCACACAGCATGACAAACGCCTTGCTTGTCATCGATTTTTTGTTTCTTTCTACTCGACTGCTTGATTTGTTGTGCATTTGTGTTGGCGGCCCGGGGTGTTGGGTAAGGGATTCTAAGGGGGTGGGTGGTAAATGGTGCTTGCTGGTGCTGGTGGTAAGGGGTGGTGCTGTGAGGGAGGGAGGTGGAGGGGAGGAGAGGGGGGAGGGATGGAGGGAGGGAGGGAAGGCGGGCCGGCTGGAGAAGCGAAATGCGTGAGTGTTGGTGGCAGGGGGTTGCAGAGGGGATGGTCTGGCGACGTCACAACCGGAACACAGGCAGTGGGCCATTTAAAAGTCATCATTTAAATGAGAGGCATAGGTCCAGGGAGGGCGCGGGCGAGGGACAGGTGTGGGGTGATAAGGGTCTGCGTCGGTCAGCGCGTGCAGCCACAAGACCCGCGCTTGCTGTGGTGCATCGCGGACACAACGCAGCACGGCGCAGCGACTCGGGGACTGACTGCCGCCTTTGAAGAGAGACAGACAACGGAGAAGAGACAGAGTCACAGAGAGAGAGAGAGACAGACAGACAGACAGAGAGACAGTGCCGTGCAGAGAGAAGAGAGAGGAGTCTTAGACATTTAGTGCGGCGTCCCCGGGACTGCTGCGCATGTAAGACACATGCGGCGTTGGCGTCGCTAGGGGAAATTCTCGCGGCGAATTGATCCGCCCGGCAGAGGAAACCGGCTCGCTCGTCTCATCTCCGGCAAATCGAGTCGCGGATCCCCGGACTCGTGCCCGTCTGCGTCGCTGCGGCTCCAAGCGAAGCCCGGAGCATCACCTCGCCACTGCCATCCTCACCCCTCCTGTTCCTAACCCCCGTGCCTCCATCTCCCCCCCCCTCTCCTCCTCCCCCCCGCCCCCTTCCTCATCGCCCCCACCAAGCAACTAACCAAGCCCCCCACGTCCTACGCCCCCCCCCCTCCTTCTCCCAACCCGCGCCCCTCTCCCCCCCACTCACGAACCCACACGCCCACACTCCCAATCCTAATTACCCAACCCCCCCCCATCTTCATCATCACATCATCCTCCGCTTGCCCGGCCGGTCGCATTGCAGCAAGAGGTTGCGCCGGCGAGGATTAACTACCCCGCTGTCTACATCGACTGCCTCCTGCGCCGCGGCGAGAGCGCCGCGTCTCGTCCAAGATGCGACCCTCCCAGTACCGGCAGCCACTCGCGTCCCTGTAAGTGGCGGTGCGTCGGGCGCTCCTCGCCTCTGCGTTCATCCGGCACACAATTTGCTCGTTCTTTGCGCGCTTTGCCCGCGTGCCTAGGCTCATTGAGAGAGATGGATATTTCATCACGGCGCGCCGTGTGCGTGATTTGCGCATCGCTACGGGAGACCTTTCAAGCGGACGGCAACGCGTTGAACTACAGGCTGCGTAGAGGTTATGCAAGGGCTTGCGATGGGGGGGTTAATATTAGCGGTGGACTAATAATAGTTACAGCGATGATGATGTTGACGCTACTAACGATGCAGCGACCGAAACGTTTGCACGCGCGAGCTCGGTCCGATTGACGCTGCTTGTATCGCTGGGAGTGCAGAGATAAGAATTGTAAAATGTGCAGTGCGGGGAGGGGGGGGCAGGACAGGTACTCGTGATTCTGTGCGCGCGATCTGACCTCTGCATGCGCGCGCGCGCGTGTGCGTGTGTGTGCGTGTGTGTGTGCGTGCGTGTGTGTGTGCGCCTGTTTTTGCATGCACGAGTTTGTATATTTGTCTATGCACGTAGACTTGTGCGCGTGTAAGAAAGCATGTGTATTGTATGAGTTGACTGCGTCTGTGTATATCGGCAGTCTGTTAAGGCTAGACGGGGTAATCGTTGTCTTTTCTGTGTAGGTATATGAAACTGCTTTTTGCGTTTAGTTTGTTGTTGTGTCTCACCCCCGATAAGTACATACGTATGCTGAATATAAATCTTGTGTATACACGTGAATGTATGAATGCGCGCACGCATGTGTGGATGTGAAGCGGGAATTGAACTCGATTATCTGAACCGGTTCTAGGCCGCCCCTAGGTCGACTCAGCCTTAAGTGAGTAGCTGGCGCCGTGCGTAAAACATCGGCACCGGGGAGACAAAGACGGACGGGCGTGGTGCTGGCCACGCATCCTCCCGTTCGTCGTGTCGCCCCTTCATAGGTGCTCGCTTAACAGCACTTACCCCAATAAGTAACTTGAGGCCACACATGTCTTTGTACGCACGTGTGTGTGTATATATATGTGTGTGTGCGTCTATGAGATTGTGTGGTCGAGGCTAGCCGATAGCCTCCCGTCGCTCGACGAGTCCCCATCGCTGGAGGCGCGTGTCACCTGGCACAACAACAGCAGCAGCAGCAGCAGGATGAGAAGCAGGGGGCACGTGTTCAGTCAGAGATCTTCCGCAGCGAGCGAGCGAGCGAGCGCGGGATTTGTGCCGCGGCTAAAGCTGTGTTGATGGATTTCTTATTGTTGTTGTTGTTTTCTCGCAGATGCCTACACTTCCTGGTGCTCTGCTTTCAAGTGCAGGTACGTGACCGCTGATTCTCCTTTTAATAGACGACGCGAGCAACAGTTTGTCCGGCCCCGTGACGTTGAAGCGTTCAATGTTTCAGCACCCAATAGATTTTTTGTTTTGTTCTGAGCGTACCCCGATCGTGTGAATTGTACACACACACACAAATACAAAGATCCCCCGTTTGGCCTTGCCGGACTGTTGAGCCAAGTGTACACGCGCACGCACATACGCACGTAGGTCACATATCCACGGGTGTGTCGTTGCTGCTGCTGCTGCTGCCGATTTAGACTTCTCCTACGAAAGTTGTATTTATTTATATTTTGGGTGGAAACGGTCGAAGTCCGACGCCGATGTATTCCATCGGCGGCACTGGGTGGTACGAATCCGACAAAAAGAGGCGAAATGTTTAGGCAGAGATGGTGCATCGCCACGTGCTGCCCACAAGTCCATCGGGGGGGGGGGGGGGGAGTTAGAGGACAACACAATCGTGCAATACTCGGGGGTAGAAACTAAAAAAAAAAGTTGGTCGAACGTATCGAGCGTTCTCACGCAAAAAAGTTGGTGCTCGGTGATTGAAAGTTTTTTTTTTACGGATATGGGAGAAGAAAAGAAAAGTTACCGGAAAGTTATCGATTCGTGATCCCTTCCACGTGATCGTAGCAGCTTCCGTAACCAGCCCCGTGGCACAGCCGCTCTTAACTTGAACAGGATCGATATTGATGATGCGACGATTGGTCACGCCGTGACCTCTGTGCGATACAGCTATCACGCAACAACTTCTGGATAAGATATTTATATCTATAAATGTGTAGCTATAACTGTAACTAACGGGGACACCATAGCGCACCACGAGTTCATCGTCACCATGAAAGACAAAACAACGACAAGAATCTCCCGTATAGCCTGTAACAGACTGTTGAGGCAAGTGCTGTTAGCGAGCAGCACCTTTGAAGGCCGGTACAGCACACGAGGGCGGTGAGTGGCCAACACCACACCCGGCCGCCGTTATCTCCCGAGTGGCGATGTTTACACACCGCACCAGGTACTCATTTGAGGCTGAGTCGACCTAGTAACCATAATAAAAAAAACCCCGTATAGCCTTTAACAGACTGTTGGGGCAAGTGCTGTTAGCGAGCACCTATGAAGGCCGGAACGGTACACGAGGGGGTGGGTGGCCAGCACCACGCCCGACCGCCTTTGTCTCCCTAGTGGCAATGTTTACACACCGCACCAGGTACTCATTTGAGGCTGAGTCGACCTAGGGGAGGCCCGGGACCGGTTCAGATAATCGTCACTGGTGTTGGCCGTGAGCGGGAATCGAACTCGTGTCGCCGGGTTCATAGCGCAGCGCGCTAACCGCTGCACTATCGCTCCCCACAGCACACGTGCGCACATGCATGCACCGCTTCGGAGCCGCTTATAGCCCCGCGACGAACTTAACGACCCGGGGGTAGCCCACACGGCGTGGACACTCGTAGAGAGAGAGAGAGTATCCCTCCTCATCTTGGAAGCTAGAAGATAGATGGCAGCAGAAGGCAGCGGGCTGCGTGAGTCGATATTCATCACTATCAGGGAAGTTTCATTTTGTCGTTTCGTTTCCTATCTCTCTCTCTCTCCATCTCTCCTCCAACGCCGAGAGTTGGGTAGAGTTGCGAAAGGTTGAAACGTTTCGCGACGGTGGCCTGCAGCAGGTGACCTTATCCAGTGGGTTCATCTATACCGTTTCAACTCTTAGAGCATGTTAGAGAGCCCGTTGAGAGCAGAAATCTCATTTTATGTTTTAAGGGAGACCTGGGAACACGTATATGAATCATATAAGTGCGTTGAACTTCATTTTGTACCGTACGTAGCCAACCGTGCTAACGGCTAGGGTCCTAGTGCTACAAATACGAGTTAAATCATCTTAACGGCAAACGTCCCAACATAAGAAATGTCAACATTTTAACTGATAACAAAAAAGTTACGCAATTGGCTGTATGTATTAATACCACACACCCGCACTCACCAGCGCGGTGAAGTATGGTCATCCGGCAACGGATTGACAGCAGGGCTGTACGCATGCGTGCACTGCCACACAGTTATTTGTACCTGCGAGCGCTGTTATGGATGTTTTGTATCGGCTTCGGTCATGCTGTTAGCGCGAACACAAGACATATCTTGGCTGGCACGGATCAAAGCCCCTTGATGTGAGAGTATGGAAACACATCTCGCGTGAGAGCCCTCCAAAGGGGCTATCTATAGCCTCAATGAAAACAACACTTTATAAACAACAACAGCAGCAGCAGCAACAACAATGCAGTCGTCACAAATAAACACGCCCTCTCTGCAAGCAGTGACACGCATTGAGATCGATAACATTATTTTAAACCAGGTGAGAGCCCATTAAGAGCAGATGGCTCATTTTTTTTGTTGTTGGCAAGGGAGACCCTGGGTGCTCTTAGGTCAAAACAATATGCGTACATTTATTTATTTTCCCAGGAAAGTTTTACTGACTCCTTCCTTGGGACATATGCCCAATTACATTTTTTTTTGAGAGAGAGAGAGAAAATCAACGAGGGTGTCATTTGCAGGAGTTCTCGGAGAAACCCCGACACGCAAACGGGGAGGTTGAACAACCCCAAAGGTCTAAAAAGACCAACTTTTGTTTTGTAACACGACTATCTTCGAGAGAGAGAGAGAGAAGGGGGGGGGAGTAGAGACAGGGATGTCATCGCGTATGTAAAACACATCGATGCAATGCCTGCACGTGTATGCCGAATGTAGCTATGCGTACGTTCGTGTATGTAACTGTATGTCCGCGCGGGCATGTGTGTGTCTGAATGCAATGTACGTGCGTGTGCGAAAGCACGTTCACGTACGTGCGTACGCACGCGTGTGTGTCCGTGTGTGTGAGCATTTGCTTGTACGTCAACTGTGAGTACACATGCGTGCGTGTTGTTTGTGGGGAGTGGTAGTGTAGCGCTATGAACCTGGCGACACGGGTTCGATTCCCGCTCACGGCCAACACCGGTGACGATTATCTGAACCGGTCCTGGGCCTCCCTTAGGTCGACTCAGCCTCAAACGAGTACCTGGTGCGGTGTTTAAACATCGTCACTTGGGAGACAAAGGCGGCCGGGCGTGGTGCTGGCCACCCACCCCGGCCTTAATAGGCACTTGCCCCAGAAGCCCTGTTGAGGCTATAGCGAGGGAGTGAGCGGGGTGCGTGTGGGTGCGTGTGGGTGCGTGTGGGTGCGTGCGTGGGTGCGTGCGTGGGTGCGTGGGTGTGTGTGGGTGCGTGTGAGTGCGTGCGTGGGTGTGCGTGGGTGCGTGTAGGCGCGCGTGGGTGCGCGTTTGGGTGCGTGCGTGGGTGTGTGTGGAAGCGTGTGGGTGCGTGGGCGCGTGTGGGCGCGCGTGGGCGCGTGTGTGGGTGCGTATGGGTGCGTGCGTGGGTGTGCGTGGGTGCGTGTGGGCGCGCGTGGGTGCGCGTTTGGGTGCGTGCGTGGGTGTGTGTGGAAGCGTGTGGGTGCGTGGGCGCGTGTGGGCGCGCGTGGGTGCGTGTGTGGGTGCGTGTGGGTGCGTGGGTGCGTGTGGGTGTGCGTGGGTGCGTGTGGGTGTGCGTGGGTGCGTGCAAGGTGGGTGCGTGCGCGAGTGTAAGTAATGGAGACCTTGCCTCCCCCACTCACTGACCAGGCGGCGCCGGATTTTACGCAGCACGTGGAGGCGCAGCTCCAGCGACCGGACGCCGTGAGCCGCAAGCACATCCGCTCCTATCAGCTCTACAGCCGCACGAGCGGGAAGCACGTGCAGATCGTAAACAAGCGCATCAACGCGCGCGCCGACGACGGCAATAAGTTCGGTGAGTGTGGAGTGAGTGAGTGCGTGAGTGAGTGAGAGAGGAGCGGTGGCGCAGCGGTTGGGTTAGCGCAGGCGATCAAAATAGTAATAAGAAACTTATTTTTTTTTGGCGAATTCGGTAAACGAACAGGAAAAAATCCTCTGTAGTTCATGAGACGCAATGCCACGGCGTGTTACGAGACGGCCCTTAATAAATAACTGTCACGAAGCAGTCCGGAGCTGCAGGTTACCCGACCCCTGGGTTCACATTTCCAGCCCACTGTCCCCCAAATCAACTCAAACCTTAAAACGAATATAACTCGAGTAGTGCGTTGCCAGTAGGAGGGATACAAAGGCGGTCGGACGTGGTGTTGGCCATAATAGGTGCTCGCTAACAGCACGTGTGTGTGTGTGCTTGCAATACAGAGACAACACTACACACCAGGGGGGACCTTTTGAGGATTGAGTTGAACATGTATTTACTTTTCAGAATGGGTAGCCACATTATATAAATAATCTAAGTTTCATTTTTATATTCACAACTGCTCGCTTGGAATGAATCATCCATCGCAAATACACACACACACGCACGCATACTTGATCGACAGAATATGCACCTATCAACTTGCATACTCATACATGTTTACACATTCATTTACACCGCAAGCTGACACACACACGTACATACGTATACACATAGGTGTATATGTGTGTCCCATGTATGTTACATGTATGTGGTATGTATGTTACACGTGCCACGCACGTTGGTAACACCGCGGGTCTCTCCCCGCCGTCTATCAGGCTAATCGATTTTAATTTCGTTTGCTAAGTGATCTGAACTTGCTCCATGCCTATAACCCTCCGCGCCCTAGGTCCGCTCAGCCTCAAACGATGAGAGCAGGTGGACTGTGTACACGAAACAACTTCAACTTCAAACAAACAAAAAAACCTTTCCCAACAGCTCGCCCAATACGGCAGCAATATATCTCGACATGAATCACGTACACGTGTTTTTTTAACTAAGAAACGTGTTGCAACTACCTGGTGTCTTGACGAACGTCGGCAGTGATCGATCCACTGCTGGATGAAGGCATCTCGGATGGTTCTCGATAGGTGCTCGCTAAAATTACTTGTCGCTGCAGTGAGTGTGTGTGTGTGTGTGCACACTATACGGTTAACAAACGGTGCGTGTGCATGAGCTCCCTTACATTCATCGAGACTATTGGGGCAAAGTTCTTCTTTGCAAGCACCCACGTGCATGAAACACGCACACACGAATACCCAACCAAGAATACGCACGTTCAATTCAAACGCAGACAGATTTTTCCCGCACCTCCGATTAGCACGGCTGGCTACGTACCAACTCTCGTAATGTATAAAGACACATGGACAAACACAAAGGTACCCAATACAATGCTATCTGGACTTACGTAACATCTACAAAAAATGCAACTGCCCCCTGAGCACGCTGTGCAAAGCATTGGGACATTGGCATCTTGGGGAAAGGAAGGTGATTTATGTACACACACACGCATATAGATATACCCCCAACACAAAACACTCACGGAACTACACACACGTACAAGCCTAAAATAAGGACAGATTTAGAGTGCAGTGAAGTTAACGTCTGGGTCACCACAAAGACAAAGATCCCCCGTATAGCGTTTTACAAACTGCTGGGGCAAGTGCTGTTAGCGAGCACCTATGAAGGCCGGCACGGCACACGAGGTGGGGGGTAGTGGGGGGTGCAGACAGCACCAGACACTCATTTGAGGCTGAGTCGACCTAGGGGAGGCGCAGGACCGGTTCAGATAATCGTCACTTCGTGTTGGCAGTGAGCGGGAATCGAACTCGCGTCGCCGGGTTCGTAGCGCAGCGCGCTAACCGCTGCACCACCGCTCCCCCGCTCACCCCCCTCCCCTCTATTCAAGAGTCACGAGAACGTGGACCGCACGTGGTTCGTTCAACTTGGCACAGACGAAATGCGCGCGTGTTGGTCAATGGCAGTGGGCAGGAAGCTGCTCATCACACCCCCGGTGTAACTCAAGATAACACTGCGGATCGCACTGCCTGCCCGGTTATAATTAAACGCGGAGGGGGTGGGCGGCATTTGGGCGCTCAGCTGATTCACGCGATCTCGCATCCGCGCGCCGGTGCAGGCAGAAGCCCATCGGCCCATGGCTCGCTTCGCTTGGCGAGTTAAATGTTGTTGTTGTTGTTGTGCCCACCATGCTTGCGCGGGCTGAAGCGTTGCTATCCCCTCCTTTGCCTGTCTGGCCCGGCTGCACCTCTTGTGTTGCGAGGGCTGCGAAGATACGTGGGTGTGTGTGTGTGAGTGAGTGTGTGTGTGGGTATGTGGGTGTGTGAGTGAGTGTGTGAGTGAGTGTGTGTGAGTGTGTGTGTAAGTGAGTGTGTGTGAGTGGGTGTGTGTGTGAGTGGGTGTGTGTGTGAGTGTGTGTGTGAGTGTGTGTGTGAGTGTGTGTGAGTGTGTGTGAGTGTGAGTGTGTGAGTGGGTGAGTGTATGTGTGAGTGTGTGTGAGTGGGTGTGTGAGTGGAGTGTGTGTGTGTGAGTGGGTGAGTGTGTGAGTGAGTGTGAGTGTGTGAGTGAGTGTGTGAGTGAGTGGGTGTGTGAGTGTGTCTGTGAGTGTGTGAGTGTGTGTGAGTGATTGTGAGTGAGTGTGAGTGAGTGTGTGAGTGAGTCTGAGTGGGAGTGTGAGTGTGTGTGTGAGTGGGTGTGTGTGTGAGTGTGTGAGTGGGTGTGTGTGTGAGTGTGTGAGTGTGAGTGGGTGTGTGAATTCATCACTCAGCGTGGCGGTTCGTGGAGCCGCACACCGGCTCAGACAGGGCGTGTGGTGTCAGCTAATCGAGTGTGTGAGTTGAGTGAGTGCGTGAGTGTGCGTGAGTGTGTGTGAGTGAATGTGAGTGTGTGTGAGTTGAGTGTGTGAGTGTGTGTGTGAGTGTGTGTGTGAGTTGAATGTGTGAGTTGAGTGTGTGAGTGTGTGTGAGTGTGTGAGTGAGTGTGTGAGTGTGTGTGAGTTGAGTGTGTGTGTGAGTGTGTGAGTGAGTGTGTGAGTGTGTGTGTGAGTGAGTGTGTGAGTGTGTGTGAGTGTGTGTGTGAGTGAGTGAGTGTGAGTGAGTGAGTGTGTGTGAGTGAGTGTGTGAGTTGAGTGTGTGAGTTGAGTGTGTGTGAGTGTGTGAGTGAGTGTGTGAGTGAGTGTGTGAGTGAGTGTGAGTGTGTGTGAGTGTGTGTGAGTGAGTGTGTGTGAGTGTGTGTGAGTGTGTGCGAGTTTGTGAGAGTCTGTGAGTGAGTGTGTGTGAGTGAGTGTGTATGTGTGTGTGTATGTGTGTATGTTCGTGTATGTGTGTATGTGTGTGTGAGTGAGTGTGTGTGTCAATCTATTTGCGTGTGTGGGGACGGGGAGCGGTGGTGCAGCACTTAGCGCACTGCGACGCTGACGGCCACCAATACTGGTGACGATTGCCTGAACCGGTCCTGGGCATCCCCTAGGTTTACTCAGCCTCAAATTAGTACATTGTCCGGTGTGTAAACACCGCCACTCGGGGAGACAAAGGCGGCCGTGCGTGGTGCTGGCCACCCACCTCCTTGTGAGCTCGTTAGCCTTCACGTGTGCCATGTGTGTAACCACCAGCCTATAGGCTGTTGATGTTTAAAGACCAAATAGACACTCATTTGAAGACATCATGCAGACATGACGCCTTGTCTGTGAGTGTTTATTTGGTGTTTGAACGTCTTGACACCTCCTGTATTTATGCCAGTAAGGGTTGAGCCCTTTTTAAATCCTTTATATTAAGTTCACTTGCGCGCTTGCTTGCTTACGACCGTGCAAATCTTTCGGTCGTTTTTTAACCCACTTCCCGTGATCCAATCGAGCTGACATTTTCCACACAGACTCGTTGTGCGTGACAATTTATTTTCGTGAAAAAAATCCTAAATTTTACACTTTTTAGGAAAAAATATTATATTTCATTACCAATTGCTTAATGCTGCCATGCAATCATCTGACCCATAGGTGGCAGCCATCTCAAGCCAGAGGACTCTAGCCGTCACGCATATAAAGGATTTATAGTGAAAAACTTTGTTTTTACGGGTGAATTTTTTTACCATGAATTATCTGGATACTAACTGAATGCTGCAATAGCCAACCTATAATAGGCAACAGGGGTGATCTTTGTCTCTACGTATGAAGGTATAGACGTGTATTGAATTCCCTATACTCGATTTAAACAGACTCACGAGGCAAGTGCTGTTTGCAAGCACCTATTAAGCCCAACTGCAGCCACCGATGTTCCATAGCAGTCGCACTGGTTTGAGTTCCATTCCAGGCCACGGCTAGCATCAGTGGCGAGTGATATCTGAACCGGTCCTTACATGATGCACCTGCGGTGCGGGTGTGTCAACATCGCCACTCGGGGAGACAAAGGTGCTCGCTAACAGCACTTGCCCCCAGCAGGCTACACGGGTGATCTTTCCCTTTGCATGGGCACGACAGAAGCCGCTCGCTTCGTCAATCGGCACTGAGCGTTCGCTGCGCCATTGCCGAACGCGTCTCGGCAGTCTGACTGCCTCCCCCCCTCCCCCTCTTCTGCTTCTTCTTCTTGAGGAGTCCATCTCTCCCGTGTTTGTCTAAGGCTACTGTAACAACAACCTTGCCCCGTCAATGAGCTTCACCCCGAAGCTACCGACGTTGACGTGCAATTAGCAGTGCCACAGAGCAAGCAAGCAAGTGGTGGGGGGGGCGGGGGGAGGGGGTTTCTCCTTCCTTATTCTTCTTCTCGCTTTGCACAGCGATCACTCCCCTGGGTACTTTGACCCGCGACTCGTTAATCGCACCTTGTTGCATAATAAAGGGCAGTGGCGATTTTCTTGCGCCGCTCTGAGCTCGCCACCCGGCACTTTTGCTTGACACAGTCCGGCTTCAGAGGGAGACGCACGAGAACGAACCGAATCTACCACCTCCCAATCACCCCCCCACGGGCTGCCGATACAATCCCAGGTCAATTTCAAGATCGCATTCAACGTTCTCACGATCCGTCCATGGGTTTCGCCCTCTGGCTACCTCTGTTCCTCTCTCATCTCTACCCCCTCCACACGCTCTCCTACCTCTCACTCCACCCCCCTCCACGCACTCTCCTACATCTCCCCTCTCACTTCACCCCCCTCCACGCACTCTCCTACCTCTCACTCCATCCCCCTCCACGCACTCTCCTACCTCTCTCCTCTCACTCCACCCCCCTCCACGCACTCTCCTACCTCTCCCCTCTCACTTCACCCCCCTCCACGCACCCTCCTACCTCTCCCCTCTCACCTCACTCTACTCCCCTCCATACACTCTTTGCTCCAGCCAACCAAGGCTTGCCATCGAAGCCCCCAGTCAACCTTCGCTCGGCGGTAGATCGCTCATTCTCCGATGCTGCCCCCATTGTCTGGCACTGCTTTCCCACAGCCGTCGGTGCTGTCGCGTCCCTGTCCGAGTCCAGGCTCAATCAAGACTTGACTCCCCCTCCTCTGCCTAGAGGCTCGCCTGCCCCTCTCTCTTCTGTATATAAAATAAAGACAAGCACTGCTCCTGCGATATCTAATTGCGAGTCGTGTTGTGTACAGAGCGTGGAGTTGTCGCAATCATAATAATATTAGGTAGCGTGAGTACCTCTTCACGCATTGCGCAACACGGTTCGCCAGGCGAATCGTTTAACGCCGGGCTGTAATGTGAGCGCACGTGTAACTTGCTTGAGGGACGTGCAGCGGTGTATACGGCCCGCAATAAACACGCACGAGCAGCGCTTATGGTGCAATAGAAAAACCACCCTGAGCCCGTATACTGGACGTGAAAAGGGGCGACTTGCCGTGGGTATAGAGCACAAACCAGCACCGCCAACACGTGCGTTTTAACAACTTGCGTCGTATGGGCAGTTCGGTGCACAGTGAAGTTGGCGTTGTTTTATGCAGAAATGTCGAACCTCTTTCGCACGGCACGTAGCCAACCGTGCTGACCGGTTGGCGCTACACACACGTGTCACACACACACAACGAACACCCACACGTATGCACATGCATGCATACACGTGCACAAACACGCAAAGAAGCACACGCTAACAAGCACAAAGACAAATGTCGCCCTTATAGCCATAACACAGCACCCGTGAAGGCCGGCACGGCACACGAGGGGGTGGGTGGTCAGCACCACGCCCGGTCGCCTTTGTCTCCCCAGTGGCGATGTTTACACACCGCACCAGGTATTAATTTGAGACTGAGTGAACCTAAGGGAGGCCCAGGGCGGGTTCAGATAATCGTCACCGGTGTTGGCCGTGAGCGTGAATCGAACTCTGGTGGCCGAGGTTCGTAGCGCAGCGCCCGACACAATCCCTACACCCAAGCACACACACACACGGGCGCGCGCAAGCAAGCGCACACAACAACAACAACAACCGCCATTCGCCACTAAGTGGCGGTGACGTCACCACGACGCTTGTGTCAGGCCAAGTGCACCTTGAGGCCACGTGAAGTGTCGAACGCCCGCTGGTAGGAGGTCACGGGGCAGACCCAGCAGGTGCCACGGGTCGACTGACCGAGATGACCGAGCGCACACACACACACACATACACCCACACTCACGCACTCTCGTTGCACGCCGTGTGTTGTGTTCGTTCGCCCAACGCGGTGTGCGTGAGCATCACTCGGCGTTGAGACGCGCTGTGCGGGTCACGGATACATCGTCGCGGAAACAATTTGCAATTTGCTCCGCGTAAAAAGCGTCGTCAGAGACGCCGCTATTAGCGAACGTCTCAAAAGTTTACGAGCGCTTGGACCTCGTTGCTTCGTCATAACATTGCACGTGCCATCGGTTTGGTCGAGGTTGCGTTCGAGGTTGGTGTGGGTGGGGGGGGGTTTAATACATGTGAAGAATTGCAATGCAATAATTTGTGAATTCGAGCAATAATTTGTGAAGATAGATTATTGGGTACATGGACGTAAGGGTTGGGGGAGGGAAATGCGTGACGGTTGAGATGCCACTCGCCACTGATGCGAGCCTTGGTCGGGAATTGAACTCGGGTGGTCAGGTCCACTGAGCCACTCACCCCCCTCCCCCACTCCCACTCCACCCACTACGCGCACACGAAATCGTATTGATAACAAAGTAGTCAGTGAGGTTGGATTGGTCTATCCCTGCGATCATTTTATGATTAAGTTAGTTCTTGGATAGATCTGAAAGTAAATGGAAATCGTCAAAGTGGCGGTCGTCTGGCTCTCCGTATAAAAGTAAATAAAGAATGTGTACGTTTGTCACCCTGTGGGTCTTATGAAGCAATGCTTTTTTCAGCAGCCTGTTTTTGTAAGCAGGGCACGTACTCGATTCAACTGTGCTGGAGTCTCATCAGCACAAGCCAGGCTTGCTCACTAATTGTTTGATGGGCTGCTTCATGGTACAGACTTGAGCGACAACATCAATGGTGCTGCCAGACATATTGATATCTCGGTATAATTCATCCCACTCGTTAAACACGTGAGCGCTTGCGCTAGTCGGAAAATCCGCACCGCCGATTAGCACGGTTGTTTGCGTATGGTGTGACTGAAGTTCAACGTACATAAACACACACACACACCAAATCTGGCAAATTAGTTTAGTTCCTAAGCCCCATCTCACTAATTTCACTTGCTAAGAGTGGGTTAGGTGCAACTTTGGCAAAAGACCAACTCTTACCAACATTAGCATTAGGTAGGAAAATGCGGCCAAAGGATTGACAAATGATTTTGCCCTTCACCCGAGGAAGAAATTACACGTTCACACAGAGGATCCATGCATAGGCTGATGGATGCAAATGTTACTTTATTTTTTTATGATGAGACACAGATGTAATCCTGCTTATTTGTTGATTTATTATACCCAGAAGTCACCATCCACTTTGGTGCATGATACATATGTTATACAATCGTAACGTGTGTCATTATAATCGCTTTCATTGCAGGGTCGTTGTCTCATAGAATCTAACAAATACATTGCACTAAGTGGTCCAGTATTGTTATGAGATCACATTTTATTGCCATGACCTCTGAGTTCAGTGCGCCATCCATGCACACACTGGCGATATTTCTGCATTCCGTGCAGCGTCTCCAGCCGCCTTGAATTGATTGAAGGACCTTAACGTTCAATTCTGACATCATCGACACAAACTGTTGCTTGTCGTACAAAAGCAGACAAAGTTGGTGCATGCTCACTTCATGCTTTGCGGCGATTATTGTCCAGCACCATTCTTAAAGCTAAGGTGGCTGGGTGGCTCAGAGGTCAGATGCGCTAAAGCCAGCACCCGCTGATACCTGGGTTCGATCCCGGGTTTTAGCCACTTGTGAGTGACCTGGATTCTCACGTGCAGCGATTTGATGACTGCACAAAAATACAAACTCTCGGATTAGAACTTGATTTTGTTTATTATACGAAATTCAGCGCTGAGAATTCACAAATATCATGTTTGGCACATTGTGCGAAGGGGAAAAAGCAGCTTGAAGGGGGGGGGGGGCGGGTAACAGCAATTCATAACCGTTCTAATTGAAGAAATACAGACTCAAAATACACGCCGGAGGCGTTTGGAACGGCAAAACACACGAAAGAAAGTCACAGCGTGCTTTGCATGGCAAAGGTGACAACAGCATCGTTCTTGCATATGTTATGCGCACGGCCTGTGCGACAGACCAGTAGCCGATTGTAAGCATGCGGCTCTTCTCGTTATAAAAAAAAAACATTTATTTCCACTGCAGTAGAAGTCATCTGCCAGGCCACACCGTACGCGTGGAATTGAAAATGCGGGGGCTGTCACCAATCGCTACCACCACAGTTGCTATCTCACCTGTCGACATTTACAAGATCGCCGATAAGCTCACCCACAGACTGCTTCTGTGTATTAGACGAAACCGGAGCAGACCCCCCCCCCCCCGACTCCTCCAATCTCACACGCACCCGCTAACTTATCGCGGCGTGGGCAATACAAGCCCAAATCATAATTTATTATTTAGTTGGCGCAATTGGGTCGGCGAGTTGGTGGTGGTTTTACGGTGGCACAACGACGGAGGAGTGTCTTAATAACTTTTTTACCATCGCGCTTTGGCAACAGAGGCTCCTGTAACATGCGCACACGTCCACATACACACACACGTGCGAGCGCGAGCGCATGCGAGGTTTGTGGTTTTGCGCGAACGGCCTCGGCGAACAATGATTCTCCTTAAGTGCGCGCGTGGAGCTAATCACGACGCAGGGAGGGTTCCAAACCGCAGGGCAAAGAGCGCTTAATCTGAAATGTGGCTGCGCGTGTGGCTGCAGCGAGGAAAGGAAGGGGGCATTGGCGCCCGGGTCAGAGCGGGTCGCACGTGGGGCGGAATGAGTGCTGCTCTAGTGGAGGAGGAGAGAGCGCAGGAGTTAAGGATGGCTTACGGCAGGTGCATGGATGTTTGAATGTTGTGGGTCTGGCTTTGTGTGTGCGTGTGTGTTTACGACTGTTTGTTTGTGTGCGTTTATGTGCACGCGTGGTTGAATGGATGTGCCGTTTGTGCCTCTGTGTTTGGGAATGTGTGATTGTGGGTGCGCGCGTGTGCGTGTGTGTGTGTGTGTAGCGTTTAGCACGCTGCGCTGTGAACCCAGCGGCCCGAGTTCGATTCCCGCTCACGGCCAACACCGGTGACGATTATCTGAACCGGTCCTGGGCCTCGCCTAGGTCGACTCAGCCTCAAATGTGCACCTGGTGCAATGTGTAAACATCACCACTGGGGAGACAAAGGCGGCCGGGCGTGGTGTTGACCATCCACCCCCTCGTGTGCCGTGCCGTCCTTCATAGGTGCTACTCCCTAACAGCGCATGCCCCAACAGTCTGTTAAAGGCTATAAGGGAGATATTTGCGTGGCCAACCACCTTTCTGGTGTGCCGTGCCGGCCTTCATAGGCGCTCGCTAACAGCACTTGCCCAAAAAGTATGCTGAGGCTATATGGGGGACCTTTGTCTGTGTACGCAATTCATAGAATACCGCAGCAGCTACCAATCGTACACAACAGCACACTTATCGTATCCAGCTTGCGCGATATTGCTGCGTTTACAACACGAAGTAAACAGAGCAAACACCACTCCGCTGGGCAATGCATTCAGCCGAAAAAGCGGATGTACTAAGGGCTGTCAATGATTAAATTCATTATATAACACGCACGCACGCGCGTATGCACAGGTCGAACACATTTAGCAAATGCGCGGTCTATACCACAAACAAACGCGATCGTAATATCCTCCTCCTCCTCGTCCACGCCACCTCGGTTGCTGCTGGTGCTGCTTTAACAGCTGCTGCTGCTGCTTCAACAGCTGCTGCTGCTGCTATGACCGCAACCTTGGCTGTGTAGATCCCCCCCCCAACTCGTTCTCATCGCCTCCTCCTCCTTCATTCTCTTTGCAGCCAAACTGACCGTGGAAACGGACACGTTCGGCAGCCGCGTGCGGATAAAAGGAGCAGAATCCGGCTACTACATCTGCATGAACAACAAGGGGAAGCTGGTGGGCAAGGTGAGAGCTGCAACCACGCACCTCAAACTGACACTGGTGCCAGGCTAGGTGCACTTGGAGGGCACGTCAAGTGACGACAGCTCGCTGACAGGAGGTCACGGGACAGACCAAAATGTTGTGGGTTGACATACAGCGACAAAGATAGACGTACAGACACGTGCAGGCACGGACGTAATGCACCGCACGCCTCTTCCCACACACAGACATCAACATCAACAACCGCCAGTCGCCACTAAGTGGCGGTGACGTCACCACGTCGCTTGTGCCAGGCCATGTGCACGTTGAGGCCACGTGAGGTGTCGAACGCCCGCCTGCCACGGGTCGACTGACGGAGATGACACATACATGCACAAGCACACACACACGTGCTACATACACGCGCGAACACAGCCCACGTGCTCTGCCAATAATTTGTTTTTTACACACCTCTTCTCATTCACACGCACACACAAAGATCCCCCGAATAAGCGAGGATAGAATGTGCTGTCAGAGATCACCTGTTTAAGGTCGCCTTTGTCTAGCTCCCGCTGATGATTACACATCATACAAAGGAACTCATTTAGAGCTGAGTCGGCCTAAGGTGAGGGCCCGGGACAAGTTCAGGTGATACTACTTACCGCTGATATTACCTGCGGCCGGATATTGTGCGCGAGCACAGGCACATAAAAAAGGCAAAGATCCCCCCACGTAGCCTGAACAGAATGTTGGGGAAAGTGGTATTGGCGGGCACCTATGAATGCACATGCCGACAAAGATCCCCAGTGTAGTCTTAACAGGACTGTTGGGGCAAGTGCTGTTAGCGAGCGCCTAGGAAGGCCGGCACGGCACACGAGGGTGCGTGCGGGTGTTCAGTAGCACCACGCGCGTACGCACGCACGCACACGCACGCACGCGTCTCTCTCTCTTGTTTCGAAACAGACCACGTGACCTGTGGTTATAAGCGAGATTGCTTATTGATAGAGGAGGTGATGGAGGTGGGCTGTGGTAGGGGCGCAGTGGTTAAGTGTGTGTGTCGGGCGGGGTGGTCTGGGTGGGTGCGCGTGTGTGTGTGTGTGTGTGCACGCTTGACCCACTCACTCTCTTTAGCACCCGTTTGGCTGGAGAGTTGGTTTCAGTCCCGGCGTGTGGATTGTGGTTAGAGATTTACGCAAAAATACAAGTGCAAGGAGGACATGTTAAATGTGGACGTGGAAACGGTTCTTCTTGTACGCGTTCTGTGTTTGCACGAACGCATGTTATTATTGATTGCGTCTGATAAAAGCACGCTCCGCACGCGGGCACCGTTTACGATGCGCGTGTGCGGCACGTTGCTACTCACGCGGCATTATTTGGGTGGAGCGGTGGTGCGGTGGTTAGCAACGCCGCTGTGCACTATGAACCCGGCTACCCAAGTGAGTTTCATTCCCGGTTCACGGATTCACATTGATGGCGATAGGATATTAGAAATGGATCTAGGCCACACTCCCCGCCACACACACACCCCCTCTCTCCGTCACCGGCGTGGTAAAATATGGTCAAACAATCCCCCATAACCTTCATGCGTTTTTATTCGTATTCTTTCCTGCCATTAACGCTATGGCGATACTGTTGCTAGCCCTATCTTGTCGCTCGTCGTATTATGTCGTTGCTAGTAACATTAAGTATTGCTCATACTTGACTGCACTGTTATTACATAACACACACGCAGGGAATCGGAATTATTGATGCATCCGCCTACGTCCGAGGAATGTGGATTTCCCACCTCCAAACGCTCGTTTGACCTCGTCATTTGATCAGTGGGGATACTAAAGTCGTTTGCAGCTGTGACGCAGGGACAATGGAAGACACTTATATACTTAATTAAAAAAAAACATTATTACGCCCATAATTCAGCTTAATCCAAGCCAAAAGTCCCATCATAACACTTGGAGTATATGGTATACTACTAATAATGATTAACTGCATCGGATATTAATATTAGCGATTCGTTAAGGCCATGCATGGCGTATGAGGAGCGCATTGCTGAGTGGTGCCCCGTGAGTGGAATGTCCCTGGCTTTAGTTGACCGACAAAGCTCGCATAACGCGGCGTTGACTTGTACGTATGTGCGTCGAACTTCTTTCGCGCCGTACCTAGCCAAACGTGCCAATCGGAGATGCGGAAATCAACGGAATCGATGACTTGCACACATTCAGTGAGCGATCTCTATCGATGGAGAAACCCCTTGAAGGTCCGTTGAGACGGCGAGCATTTTCCTTTTGCATTCGTGCTCGAGAGAGGCCCTAGGCAGTATTCTCAAGTTGTGCTCGTGAGCACAAGCACGTACGGTGTCTCACAAGCAGCAGCAGCAAAGTGAGACACGTGCAAATCACCGCTGGAGACAGATCACGCGGAGAGAGAGAGAGAGACGATGTCTTCTTGGTTCTTTCGGTAAAGTCACGTAGAAGGGAAGTAATAAAATAATAAAAATAATAAAACATAATAAAATAATTCTCAC
>CM025634.2:5990757-6007370 GCA_014621495.2 Entosphenus tridentatus | reverse complement strand
GTATAGCCTTAACAGGCTGTAGGGGCAAGTGCTGTTAGCGAGCACCTATGAAGGCCGGAACGGTACACGAGGGGGTGGGTGGCCAGCACCACGCCCGACCGCCTTTGTCTCCCTAGTGGCAATGTTTACACACCGCACCAGGTACTCATTTGAGGCTGAGTCGACCTAGGGGAGGCCCGGGACCGGTTCAGATAATCGTCACTGGTGTTGACCGTGAGCGGGAATCGAACCCGTATCGCTGGGTTCATAGCGCAGCGCGCTAACTGCTACACTACTGCTCCCCACACATACACACACACACATACACACACACATACACACACACATACAGACACACACCCAGCCGGCACAGCGGCTCTCGCTTCAAGCCCAGGGTCTCGCCTCTCGACACGTGGTGAGTGGCCAGAGTGGTGCTACTTTGACAGCAAAATGAAGTCCCATGAGGTCCACGAAGACGCATGTTCAGCCTACGAAAGTATAAAATGCAGTGATACCCCCCCCCGACCTCGGTTTACGTCGGAGGATGCGTTCCCTGAAAGGTGCGACGACTATGGAAACGACGTGAATGAATGCGTTTTACAGGTTTGAGTGGAGGCGAAGGCTGAGAGGCGACGGACACGAGAAAGGACGGACGATGCTGTCAGCGACGTCAGTGCGGGTTCGAGGCGACGCAAATCAGGTGGCGGTATTCATAAAGCGACGACGTATTTGCGAAACGACGTTAAATCGGGGCATTCTTTTAATTTATATAATAATTCACAGCCGCCTGGTGCTAGATGATGGCCTCCCCCACGCCGTGTTGGGCGTGGGGTAGTTTTCCCATTTGTTGGCGTAATAGTAACAAAAGCAGTCATAATGGTGCAACGATAGCTGTAATCAATAACAATAATTCCCAGCTGGTGTTGCTCCATGTGCTATAAAGTAATGCGATGGATTGCGACATCTTAGGACGGTGCTGCATGGTGATGCCGTGGGAAGGCATTCATCAGACAGTAAATAGATAACGGTCAATTATGATGAAGTAGATCTAATAGACAATGTGGGTGCTGTGCTATCAAAATGTTCGCGTGCCATAGGCGTACAGGATGTCACCTGCACAGCGCAATATATTGCCAACTGGGACACATGTGTCGCGAGTCTGATGAGCGATTTCTAAGACACGCTGGGGTGCATTGTCTGAGAATTGGTAACAACGAATGTGTCAACCGTGACCAGAAACAGCGGCATTGATCCAATCAGGACGAGCACTGCGTACCTCCACCTGCACATCCCATCTGCCATTTGTGGATCAGCTGTGTATCTATGCGTGTATGTATGCTGAATTTCTTTCGCACCGTACGTACCCAACCGTGCTAATCGGAGGTGCGGGGGAAGGACAACAGCAAACTTGCTGTGATGGCATTCTCTGGTGTTGTGATTTTACGGGAAGCTACACTGGCACTTCCACATAGGCCTCGGCAAGGTAAGGTAAAAGTGTAAAAACAACGAGCCTACCTTTACCCTACCTTTTACCTTACCACAATACGATCACTCTACCCTACCTTTTACCCTTTAGCAGGTAAGGTAAAAGGTAAAAAGCAACGAGCCTACCTTTTACCCTACCCTTTACCCTTACCCATTGGCATGTCGACACCTAGATTTGAAGCTTTCGTGACTGCAAGGATTCATATTCTTAGGAAAGTGTGCCGTACTTGGCTCCTTCCCCTCTCCAACCATTATATATACGGAGTGGTAGCTCTTGTAATCTCTCATTTACTTGATACAGCTGTCTTGGCTGTGACGGTTCCACCTGAAGACGGAAGCTTGTGTTGCCTCCGAAACGTCGTGATTTTTATTTTTATTTTATTTTACTTTTATTAATTTGAATTTTTTACCTACGTGACTTTACCGAAAAAACCTAAGAATATGTCGACACCTTTACCATTTACCTTTACTCTTTTACCCGGTAAAAAGGGTACAATTATCTTACCTGGCCGAGGCCTACTTCCACATACGAGCTCTCTCGCTTCCAGGCCATTAGTCTTTTGGGCCATTGGGCCACAACTCTATCCTTCACCCATACTTCTGTGCAGAAATTCACGGCGCCGCGCTGTTTAGTTGCGGCAATGTTGCGTCGCGTGCAAGACGTGATGACGGGAGGGCCTTTTTAAATGGTCACATCGATGCCTGTTGCCGTCTAGAGATCACCTATTGCATGCATTCTCACCCCGAGTTCTTACCAGCCCACACTCAGCGTTCTGAAAATTTAAAATATCTCATCAAATTGTTATGTAAAGCTTTCGTGACTGCAGGGATTCATATTCTTTGTTCTTTCGGCAAAGTCACGTGGAAGGGAAATAATAAAAGAATAAAAATATTTTTTATATTTTTATAATTGTATTATTTCCCTTCTACGTGACTTTATCGAGAGAACCAAGAATATAATGTCTCATCATTCCCAGCAGGTGCGACCAGTGGCTTAGCGGCGCAGGTTCGCGCTGAGACCTGCTTGGTGTAAGGGACGAGATGCGGTCCGCTCGTCCACGTTTCCCGTCACCCTTTGTAGCCCGACGTCTGATGCCCTCCGGCTCGCGGGCCAATGCGCAGTTCCCCGCCTACACACTCGATAGCTACGCCACTGACGCACCCGCCCTCGTGCCACGCTTTATGCCAGGCTTTATGCCAGGCTTAGCTGTAGGCTACTAACTTTGGTGAGAAATTAATTTCGGCTTCAGCCTTGCATCAATATTCTCACGCCGTGTTGCGGAGGTGAAATGCGTGTTTGACCAATACCTCGTTCACGCGCGACGATTCTCATGCATGGAACACGTGGGCATACATTGCGCCCCGTTTAGATTTTGTGTTGAGTTCTGAATTTTTATTCGCCACTTGAACAACCCGAAATCAGCGTCGCATGCGTTTGTTGAACTTTGCCTCGTTTTAAAATGTATCTGCATGTTTATTGTGCCAGATTTTTCATTAAGGCTGTGTCAGAACAGGCAACAGATACGTTAGAGCAGTGTGGTTCTTAATCTGGGGTGCACGCTGTACCCCCTGGGGGTGAGAGACACGGCCAGATTTCTTTCGAAGGTAAATAATCGAAACACAAATTAAGCACCGGCACGTAACTACAACTATTTTGTTTGATCACCATTCATAATAAAGTTTTTGGGTTAGATCGCGTTATTTATAAATGTGTCGTAACCCTCCACCACCCGACACGGCCAATCAGCAAAAAAGTGTCACGTTGACAAAAAACAAATAGTTCACTACTTTATAAATAACGCGATCTAACCCCAAAACGTTTATTATGAATAATATTGGTCGCGAAAGCCCACGTGTTAAACTTGATCACCATTGTACCCTTTTTTACGATTGAGAACCAAAGGGGTGCAAGGCTGCAGTAAAAGTGAAGCACCATTCCGTTAGACTAACGATTCGGGCAACGGTCCTTCTCCAGAGCAGAACGGAGCAGAACAGATCAGAAAGAGACGCATCCTGCTATGTGGAAGGGTCGCTGCTGGAAACGTCAGCCAACTGACGTACATCCATTTCTCGTATACGACAGGGCTAATTATGGATGTTGGTGACGTAAACAATATGCTTGCGTCTCCTTGTTCAACAGTCTGTTGTGTTCCTTTCCCTTCGCACCTAAATTAAATTCATAAAATTTTCGATTATCGCTTCTACATTTGAGATCGTATTTTTTTTAATGTGTCAGGTCCCTCGTGCAAAAAATGTAATCAATAATGTATCGCTCTCAATGGGCTCTCTCCTGACTTTCAGTAAAGCGGTGGCTTGGCGTGGTTAAGCACTGGGCTACCGCGGAATGGAATTGGGTGTCCCTTGTCCAATGTGCACCCCCCACCCGCCTCTTATTCTTAGTGCACGTGGCCCGGCCCTTAGGACCACTCGGGCCGCTGTGTCCCACCGGTGCAGTTGCACCGCCTGCACACTCGCTGGGCTATACCACACCGCCAAGGCAGGTCATCTCGACCAACCCCCCCCCCTCCCCGTCGATGAATCGGTGCGTCGCCGCGTAAGATCTCGGCACGGACTCGCTTCTTGACGCCTCCTCGGCGTGCGCTCTCTCTCTCGCTCGCTCTCTCTCTCTCCAGGTGTCCGCCGCGCTCGGCAGATTACACGGGTTCCATAAAATCACCGCGACGATGAACTAAGCTAAATTACAAAGTCTACAATTACGACACGTCTACAAAAAGGAATGCGTTGTTACTCTGTTCATTTTGCCGCGGCCTTTCATCTGCCCGGAACGATTCAAAGAGGCCTTTGCTGGCTTTCAGCGCGCTGAATGGAGCGCATTCCTATCCGACCCTTGACAATGTCGGGCAATTTAACCCTTGCGCCGCCCCCACCGTCTCCATCTTTGCACCCCCCGCCCGCCTCCCCGCCCCTCCTCTCCCACCCCTCCTCTCTCATCCACAAGCCACGCTTAAGGAGGAGTTCGGGTCGGATCGATGCATTTGGCGCTTCGAGTTCCCCCCACCCCTCCCCTTCTAACCACCTTCCCCCCACCACCCCCCCACCCCCCCCCCCCCCGCTGATTTCAGCAACGCGTGTGACGATGCTAACGCCTGCTGCATCGCGGTGACAGTGAACGGCCTGCGACCAAATCCACGCGACCGATCGCGTCGGATCTGTGACGCTAAACAGGGCTCGGCGCCTGGTCAGCGCTTAAACATCGGAGGTACTTCCTCTGCCTGTGCATAACCAGGTGTTACGGGCTTGGGCTGCGAGGTGGCCAGCAGACGGCGGCGTTGAGTGTCGTGCGTGCTCATGTTTACTCCCACCTGGGACCACAGCCGAACCAATGGAACCGGGCCAAGGATCCCCAAATGTGGCAGCAGGGACCCTCCTGGGAAGGAGTCTTGACTCAGCGAGGCTGGATGCGTTCACCACGGGATGAAAACGAGCCGATAAGTATTGAAACTGTCCACGGTTAGATCGTGAACCCAATTTACGTGCTGCTGCATAGTGACCTTGTATTACGACTACGCGACTACCCCATCTCTATGCGATCCACCAACCCCCCTTCTGTGTTGTACACACGCGCCTCTACTGCAATGCGTGACTCCTTCGTAGGGGAACAATGCTGTCTGTCTGCACCTTAGCGCTTTTGCCAATTGCTCTCTTCGCACGTAGGCGCTGCAAACCCGCCGACCTGAGTTCGATTCCCGCTCAAGACCAATATTCAATGACAAATAGCAGAACGGGTCCTATGCCGAATCTAGGTCGACTCAGCGTTAAATTAGTAACTGGCGCGGTGTGTGACCATCAGCAGCGGGGAGACAAAGACGGCTGGGCGTGGTGTTCACCACCAATCCCATTCTGTGCCGTGCCAGCCGTCATCGGTGCTCGCTAACAGCCCTTGCCCCAACATCGTGTTAGACGCTATACGGGGGAGCTTTGTCTTTTGTATACAATACTGCGATATTAGTTGGATTCCCAGCCTCGTTTAACATCATTGGCGAATTACATCTGCACCGGTCCTGCCCTCCCGCGCAATCTTCACCAACCCGCACTGACCAGCGTGGTGAAGTATGGTGAAACAAATCTAATGATCGACCACGGCTTGGATGTTTCTTCATCCAGCAGTGGATGAACACAAAGGCTGTGCGTAAATTTATTGGCACAAGACAGAGGCAAGTGCAAAAACAAATTACGGAACGTGCAGTGGATCAGTGGACACCTACGGGCTGTCTGCTGATGATGGAAGTACGTAAAGTTGCAACGAATATGCAACGCCTGTAAAGTCATTTACAGTCGGGCCAATTGACTTGATTCCCTAACCATTAACACTCCCACCCCGAGGCGTTTCCATAGCTGGCAGCTGCATGCTAATGATATTTTATGGGTCTTTCGGAAAAGTCACAACGATAGAAGAACAAATAATAATAACAATACAATAAAAATTAATTATTTAAAATATTAACCATAAATGAGTACAAAATAGAAATGAAAATAAAGTGAATAAAACATAATTAAAATATTTTTATTATTTTTATTCACTTTATTTTTAATTTTATTGTAATTTTTTTTCTATCTACGTGACTTTACCGAATAACCATAGAATATGAATTCCTGCAGTCACGAAAGTTTTAAGTCAAAATTGCATGCTAATGAGTTCTAATTATATCGAAGCCGGTGGTGCCTGGTTACCATGCCGATTTAAATTGGTCAAAAATATCGATCGTTGCCCCCCCCCCACTTGCCATGGAGTGACCAAATAATGAATGTTGGTCGTCGTTAATGTAGACCCGCGTGGTGAAGTATGGTCAAACAACCCGCACGACTCGCTCGCCTTGGGGACGTCCAGCAGGGGATTGACACACAAAGGCGCCTTATTCGTCCGGATCATAGGACGCTCCGGAGAGTGAGACGCACCGCAAACCTGTGCCCGGTGGAAATAAAGTTATACAAGTCAAAGACAAAGGTAAGACAAAGATCCCCCGTGTAGCCTTAACATACTGTTGGGGCAAGTGCTGCCAGCGATCACCTATGAATGCCGGAACGGCACACGAGTGGGTGGGTGGCCAGCACCACGCCCGGCCGCCTTTGTCTCCCGAGGGACGATGTTTGCCCATCGCACAAAGTACTAATTTGAGACTGAGTCGACCTAGAGGTGGTCCAGGACCGGTTCAGATAATCGTTCCTGGTGTTGGCCGTGAGCGGGAATTGAACTCGGGTGACTGGGTTCGCATATTCGTCTGGTCACACATACACACCCAAACTACAATAAACGAAACTAAAACTTTTTTTAAGGCCCACTGATCTATATCGCTCCTTTTCAGAAGCGGCATGGCCACAAATGATCGCTCAACGAAGTGGCTTATCATGTGGGAATGTATATCAGCCAAATACTGTAAACGCGTGTTTCTACATTTAAAGGTAAAACCCGTAGGACCCATAGAAAAATCCACGCGACCACGGGGAGATTATGCAAACTCCAAATATACAGCAGGCGTCAGAGTTGAGATCGAACCCACGACCTCCTGTATACCAGGCGAGGTAGTTAACATCTTGCTACCCTTGACGCCCCAAGTTGGCAAGATTATCGAACGCGCCTCCGACTTTTGCTTTGACACCAGCGGGGGGGGGGGGGGGGGGTAAAGGTCGCGTCTTACAATCCGGAGAATTCGTTACACGAGACACAGGCGTGTGAGTCACACGTGTGTGAGTCACACACGTGTGTGTGTGTTTGTCTCCGGGTGAGAAGCACGTGGGCGTGAGAGTGATTCCCGCGTTGGGAGCTACGACACCGGCGAAACATCACAATGCAGGACCTTCCTGACACAAAAACATAACCTTAAGACTCAGTGCGGCTTTGCTGGGCAAAGGAAAACATAAAGTGTCATTGCAGTTAATCATACCGTTAAGAAAAATCACGTTCAGAAGCGGGGCTTAGGCAGAACACGTCAGTGTAAGTACTAATGGCATGGCGGTCAATATCCGAAAGCAGAGTGGCAGCCAATAGACGGGAATTGCCTTGCGACATCGCCCCACCGTGATGAGTGATAGCTGGCCACGTCGTATGAGATATTCATCCAGCAGTGGATGCATCATGACCGATCATGACGATGGTGGTGATGGTGTTGGCGACAATGTAACACGAAATACAACAGCTGACCGGGACACAAAGCGTTGTAATTTCACATCGTGACCTCTGGCCCGCTCTCTCCTTGTCTGAGCGCGCCGCCCCCCCAAACGCAAAACCCCCCCCCCCCCCCCCCCCCGATTTTTTTGAAGTCACCAAACGCGAGTAATAACAAGTGGCTGGATTAAAATTCCAGCCCCTATAACAGTGCGTGCCTGTATGGGTTGCGCGTACGCGTGCGTGTGTATGCACGTGTTGCGTGTATGTATCTTCAGAGGCAGCGGCGGTAGCGAGCCGGGAGACCCCGGGGCGCCCTGCATTGGGATTGCGCTGGGAACGCATGGCAGTCCGTTCAGGTCTACCTGAAAAGCACAATGATCCAAACGGAGCGCCAGCCCTCTTATCAACCTCCTCCTTTCCCATGCACCAGCGTCCCAGCCGTGCTGGCCGCTAAATAAACACAGCAGACAAAACCTGCCCAGACCATAGAGTCTCCCCCTCCCTCCCTCTCTCTCTCTCTCTCTCCCCCACCAGCACCATTCTCTCCCCCCTCTCTCTCTCTCTGCCCCCTCCCTCTCCTCTCTCCCCTCTTCTCTATCGGTCTCTTTTGTCCCCCGTGCGCCCCGTCTGATGCCTTCTGATGCGCTCGCCGTTTCACTGTCCTCGAGATGTCAGTTACGCATCGTCCACTCGCTCAGAAGTTGCTTCAAGGGGGACCGATCTTTGGAAGAAGAAGAAGAAAAAAGAATAAAGAAAACACACAAAAAAACAACAAGAATGAGAGCGAGAGGGGAGGGAGGGAGAGAGCGAGAGACATGGTGGTCGACGCATTCACCATCCTCTGGATCTTTATGCATCTTCAGATCTGCCGCATTAAATGGGCCTCTCGCCAGAGCCAGGCGTCAACGGCTTTCTCCCGGTGTGCGTCTTTGTTGGTCTGTAGTGAGATGATACCTGCTCGGTCCATGCGTGGCGGCCGTGTGTTTCTGATGTCATTGCACGGCCCCTGGTCAAAGCATCGTCGACTGACGCCCGCTGATGTGAAATTAGGCTGGTGGGTGGCGCGAGTTTGTGGGAATGGTGGCCCCTCCCCACACTCTGGATTTAAACGTGTCGCAAGCATCATCATCATCATCATCAGTTGCATTGGCATTATCAACAGCGTCATCGTAATCATCAGCAGTGTGATCATCAGGATCGTCAGCAGCATACTCAGCAACTTAGCATCCCTGAGCATAATTGCTATACAAACAGGCAAAGATTCCCTATATAGGCTTCAACAGACATTTGGGGTAAGTGCTGTGAGTGCGCACACATTAAGGCCGGCGCCGGGCAACAATAGCAGGTTCTTATTTAAGACTGAGCTCAAAGACGGGAGGCCCTGAACGAATTCTGAAATCATTATGTTAGCCGTGGCCTGGAATCAAACCCAGGTTGCCGGGTTTATAGCGAAGTGGTGGTGCTAAAAACTGCGCCCCCACTCTCCACCCCGAGTCGTACAATAGCTGATAATCCTAATGCTGCAGTGACGGTGAAGACGATGACGTGTTTATATTGTGAGCATCAGCCAGTAAAACAAAGCCATTGTCTCGCTCATGTCCGTTGGGTAGGACACCACTTTGTTGATTTCCCAGCCACTCATCGGCGCTCTGCAGGTGGTAAATGAATAAATAAATGTGCACAATTCATACCTGCGGCAGAACACGTTTTCTTCTTATTCTTCCACCAAAATATAATGAAGATTCCATCCTTTGTGGGTCCCCGCGATGCCTTTTATGAGTTATGAGTCATCACGCGGTCCCTTACGAGCGGGTTTGATTGTTCGATATCGTGCATTGTTCATCTCGGTTGGACAAACTCAAATCTGTCATCATCTCACCACAAATGCCAACAGGTGCTGTTTATCCAATGGCTAGGAGCGCGCAAGGCAGACAGGACATGCACGCACACAAACAAAGACAACGATACCCCGTATAGCCTGCAACAGACTGTTGGGGCGAGTGCTGTTAGCGAGCACCTATGAAGGCCGGAACGGCACACGAGGGAGTGGGTGGCCAGCACCACGCCCGGCCGCCTTTGTCTCCCGATGTTTAAACATCGCACCAGGTACTAATTTGAGGCTGAGTCGACCTAGATGAGGCCTAGGACCGGTTCAGATAATCGTCACTTGGTGTTGGCCGTTCGTGAACGGGAATCGAACTCGGGACGCCGGGTTCGTAGCGCGACGTTTCACCACCGCTCACACAGACACACCTATTAATGGACACCTTTAGAATGCATCGCATTCCATTCCTCGTGCGCAGCAATCTTCTATAATTGATAACAACAACACAAACAAGACTCTGAGACAGAAAAAAATGAACCCGTAAAAACAAAGTTTTTCACTATAAATCCTTTATATGCGTGGCGGCTAGAGTCCTCTCGTCCTCTGGCTTGAGATGGCTGCCACCTATGGGTCAGATGATTTCCTGCCACCATTAAGCAATTGGTAATTAAATATTTAAAAAATAGCCTAAAAAGTGTAAAATTTTGGAAAAATTTTCACGAAAATAAATTGTCACGCACAACGAGTCTGTGTGCAAAATGTCAGCTCGATTGGATCACGGGAAGTGGGTTAAAAAACGACCGAAAGATTTGCACGGTCGTAAGCGCGCAAGCAAGCAAGCAAGTGAACTTAATATAAAGGATTTAAAAAATGACGTGACGGCCTTTAGTCTGTGGCACCCTCTTGCCTCGCTTGTTGTATGCACGGGAGGAGACGATTGACGCCGATGTTGACCTGCGCGAGCCACGGTGCTGAGAGACGTTCAGTGTGTGAGGTGGGATGGAACAGCTTTTGCGTGCAATCCGCGCCCTGACATCATCACCATCAGCAGCCATGATCTATTTACTGCTGGACGAATGTCGACCCAAAACCGTCGCCGTCTTTCAGTCGTGTGATGAAGCAATTCATTGGGCGCGTTTCACTCCTCTGGCTGTCACTCCGTCGTTAGTCTCGACCACGGGACATTCGTCCCTCCCAGAGACGGGTCCTGCCCAAGCCCGCTCACCGTTCTTAACAGTCAATATGTTGAACTTCTTTCACACCGTACGTAGCCAGCCCTGCTAATCGGAGGTGCGGGTGGGGGACAGCGAACTCTAACGTGCGTGTGTTCTCTGAATCACGTGGTCCTCTTTCCTGCATCTCAGTGCAATTCCAAGCATGCACCTATCCACAATCCTTTGCGCAACTTTTAAGACGTTTCGCTCAACCTTCTTTGCCAGTGTCCACGTTCTAAGCCACGCGCCGCACGTAGCGAGCAGCACTCACCCGTTAAATACTTTATACTCTCCACACATTATTGTTGGTACGTCACTTTTCAGAATCAAAAGTTAACATTATTCCGCGATGTTGCATTGACAGTGAGCCTTGGCAATTACAATAATTCGTTTTCCCCTCTCTAAGGCAGTGCTATTATCGAATCAGTATGTTAATACATACGTACAGACAACATTTGAATCTGCTCTTGTCCGTCTCGTTTCATTATTTTGATATCGGCCCGCCTTCAGTTGCTGTCCAAGGTACGCAGAATTTGCTGTACAGTATCTTCGAACGGTGTCCCTCCGATGAAAAAAAAACCCGGCACTTGCGTGTCTCTCACGGTTTGGCGAACCTGTTGTACATTCACAGCGATTTGACGAGCACGCTCGCCAACTTAATAACGAGGGTGGTAAATTAATAACAACAACAACAGCAACAACAGCAAGACACAGTGACAAGCGCTAGCCACTCGCAAACGGCGTCACCGCTGGGACGTTGCGGCTGACGTTCATTTCCTCGCTTCGCGTTTGCCAATTGCGAGGTCGGAGGCGCTGCGCCCCGAAGATCTTCAGCGGAATATTCCGAGTTGAGAGAAGATGCTCGGAAAGCCGCCGCCGACACCGCACGCAGCTGAGAGGTTGGTCACTCGATGTTTTATACGAGGCGACGTCGGTGATCGCATTATCCTTCGTAGCAAAAGCAGCTACACATTTAGTTACGGACATCGCACTTTCAAGAGCCCCGCGCTAAACGCTTTCAAGCTATCAATTCCGGTTCAGTGATTCTGCACTTGCTCTATTACTATAGTACTAGACTGCCTTCAACTTTTATGAACGACTGGCTGTTAGCGATTTGTATTATCTGGCTGTATAGCAAATAAATACAAAAACACAATTACTTTACTATGCGATGTTAAAACATCCCGTTTTCATCATCATAATCACCAGGCACGCGTAGCGTGTGCCGGCTTTAGGTGAATGACGGAGCTGAGGTGGCAGGGCGGATCGATGAGAGAGAACTGGTGCCGTATCAGATTTTGGCCGCCTGTAATCAACACCAAATGATTAAGGTGGTGGTGTTGGCGGCGACTATACACGTGGCCTGTAGTCCAGCACTGTGGAGGCGAGGCGAGGAGTTGGTGGACCGCTCAAATGTTGTCACACTTTCCCTTGCCACGGGCGTCGAGAAGGCAGTAACAGCGAGTTAACTAATCGCCGTCCGTTTGCATCTGTACGGCGATGGAGTTTTGCCTCTTCGCGGTTGGCTACGTACGGTGTGAAAGAAGTTCAACATGCGTTTGTGCGTTTTGTTCTTCTTCCCGCTGGTCTGGTTTCAACCCGTTTTCATAATGAACACTCATCGATTAGCTGGAAACATCTTGAAATGATAACCAAATGTAGGACCTTCGTGAAAAGGAGTCCAAAGACCTAGTGTGGCTTTCCCGGATAAATAACATTATGGAAAAGTATTAATTCATTTTATTTTGGCGATTCTGCGTGGCAGTGGTGCACAACCACAAATAAAAACGACTCAGCACGTTTATCAAAAAACACGAACTTAAAATAAAAAAATATATCGTGGACATGTGCCCGAAACGTCGCCTATTATATATTTTCCCCCTTTTTAAGGCCACGCAGTCTTATTGACGAACGTGCCGAGTGTCTGTTTTTTTTTCCTCTGTGCAAATAAAAACTGGATTCTCGAGTGTGACGAGTTGAAAATGTCTCAGCGCCTGTCCTCAATGACCTGCCCAACGACGAAACCCCCCATCGCGTTTAATACCGCGATGTGGGGTTTTTGCAAACGGACTCGTCACGAGCACGTGAGATGCCACGTCGCGTGACGTCATCCTCGTCCCCGCTGATGTTTTAGAGCTCCGAACGGAGCAGAGCCCGATCGCCTCTGCGCCCAAATACCTCATGCGCACATCGGTCAAGGTCGAGAAGGGGCTTGAAGGTGCGGCAAGGTGGCTGTGCTCGGTTTGCACGGCCATCGGAGTGCGGGAGTGGAGACACGAAAGATATTGACGGGGGGGGGTGGGGGGTGCGCAGCCTTGTTATAGCGAGTCCTCGTTTAACGCCGCAGTTAGGTGCCCTCCTGGAAAAGTGCCGCGCTTCAAGCGAAGGACGCGTTAAGCGAAAACAGTTTCCCCAAAACATAATGTAACGATTAAGTTGGACGAGATACGACGCACGCGCGGTGAGATGGCGTATCGTGCCGCGTACCGTGTCGTACGACATAAAAGCATTCAACGTATTTTAACTGGTAAATATAAATGATGATCTGATTTTCTGAGTCTCAATGCGGGGGGAGGGGGGGGCTCCCATCGCCCGCCCCACCCCCTTGGGTGGTTGTGGTGAGCGGTAACGTAGCGGTGTTACCGGTTTCGTGCTTTGCATCACGAACCCGGCGACCCGAGTTCGATTGCCGCTCACGGCGAACACCGGTGACGATTATCTGAACCGGTGCTGGGCCTCAAATGATTACCTGGCGCGTCAACATCGCCACTGGGGAGACAAAGACGGCCCGGACGTGGTGTTGGCCACCGAACACCCCCTCGTGTGCCATGCCGGCCTTCATCAGTGGTGCTGCTCGCTAACAGCAGTATGAGGGGGGATTTTAAAAAAAAAAACGTGGAGGGATTTGTTAGGATGTTTCAGAAAAAAGGGGGTGCAGTGATTTACATAAGGCAGCAGTTTTGTCGCGATCTCGTATTGACCCTCCTATGTGCATGGCTATGCGGCTGGTGGAATCCCTGGACGCAGAGATAATCAGGCGATATTGATTTGCTCCTGGGGGTAATTATTATATTGCTTGAGAGCAGCCCCGTGTAACCTAGACCTGACGCCTGACCCTCGTCCTCATGAGACACCACTTGCCACTCACCTGACACCACCCACCAGATAATCACCGCTCACTTGACCCTCACCAGACACTCACTGCAATCCCGCCACCCGAAATGCATTGGCACAAGACAATCACCTGATACTCAGCACAGATGAAATGCACACTTACTGATCAGCCATTCACCATTCACCGCACACACAAACACACTTACCAGACACTCATCACTCGACACTCGTAATCATTTACATAAATTAACGACTCTGCAGGCACTGACACTTGCCAGGCACTAACACTCACTAGGCACCAACAGCAGACACCCTCCATGATAAAGGGTTTTGGTGTTAGATGCCTGCGCAGCGCGACTCACGACCTCCTCTTGATACCAAGATTCAGGATGGTCATCGTGTCTATGCGCCGCTTCTCAGTGGCAGCCCCAACAGTCTGGAACGATATCCCTCTGCACATTCGCAGCATCACCTCAATCGCCTCCTTCAAGAGAGACTTAAAAACTCACCTCTACAACCACGCTTTTGAGCGACTCTGAGCTTGGCTCCGCGCCTCTGAGTTGCGGCCACTACGTCTGCAAATTTGGGCGCGTTAAAAATTGAACTATTATTATTATTATTAGATCGCGTGATTATAAATGTGCCGTTAAACCTGCCAGCACCCGACACAGCCAATTAGTAAGGTTTGACACGTAAACAAAACGTGGCGATTAGTTACTGGTTCAGCACACCGGTGTGTTGGAGAGTAAACCCACAGCATTTGCAATTTCTCCACAACACCGTTGTGCTGTGCTAGTAACTAGCTGGCATGTTTTGTTTACGTTACGAACCTTACTAGTTGACTGTGTCAGGTGGTGGCGGGTTTAACGACACATTTATATTCACGCTACCTAACCCAAAACAACCCCCTCTGTTATGCATAATACTGGTCGCGAAAGCCCTACTGCGTGTAAAACTTACCAGACACCATGCCGTGTGATTCACGACGTTCAGAGTATTTGGCTGCTATAAATTTCCACACGGTAAGCCACGTCGCTGAGCCAAGTTACTCTGGACGTCCGGCTCGGTGGGCCTTACGTGGTAAACTAAAACGTTGAGTTCCGTAGTTTAGTTGCGTTTGGCCCAGGCCGGTCCACTTCAATTTCCCTAAACGTTTCGCCGCGCTGCTGAGATGCCAGCGTCAAGAAATTGCTCCCTTGCAATTTGCAAACAGGATTGCAAAAGAGCTCTTAATCACATTGCACGGTTGGCCCTGGCGTTGCGTCTCACAAGCACAATGAGCGTTGCAAGCACGACCCAGTGCAGTGCTGACAGTGGCTGAACATCTCGCCAAGGCTCGAGCACCGGACGGCATTGTGCGATCGGAGAGGGCACAACCGCGCTCTCTGTGTGCGCGTCGGCGGTGCGCATGCACACTCCGTGTGTGTGTGTCATGACGTCTTGTGCGGGGCACGGGTGGAGAGCGTAGGTGGTGTGCATATGCCAACACACACACAGTACTTGCCACACATGAGCCACAATTCCTTGACGATTTTGGCATAAACCATCACACGAATTCCGGTCATCCTCGTAGTGGCTTTTGGTTCGCCATTGAACAAAGACGGTCACCATATCGCACGCTTTCAGATGCGCTTCTGCGGCCGTCTGGAACACTCTTCCTTCCGGTATTAGGAAGCCACCGGAGCTGTGCACTTTTACAATCTAGATTGAAAACTCATTTCTTTAGAAATGCTTTTTTGTGTTTAGTTTGTTGTCCTTCCCTCGCACCTATTTGCACGAGTCGGGGTTTGTGGGTAAACCCGGGGTCTCCGTCAAGTCCTAGCAAACACTGCTACTCCAGCCGGCCAGGGCAGTTCAGACTTTTCCCAGTGGGGATGGCAGCTGCCCTCCCCGGTCCTCCTGCCCCCTGCCCCCCCCACCCCCCTTCTCACCACAACCCCACGCTGCCAAATTCACCTGCCGTTTGATTTACCCCAAAAGTCCTCCCCGTGGGCCACGCGGTCCTTCGGGCCACACCAGCACCGGGAAAATTGCTTTCCTTACCCCGAGTAGCGAGAGCGAGCGAGCGCGCGCGAGAGCGAGAGGATCAATGAACCCCAATGCATACTAATTTCATAGATCTTTGTTGCAGGGTAACGATATAATAATCCGCCGGGCTCTCTCTCTCTCTCTCTTTCTGTGCTCGCCGCGCCAAATATTTACAGTGTGACGTGACGCTCCGCACGGCATTGTGCGGGCCCCCCCCCCCTGCGGTCCGCTACGCTGCCCCCCCCCCACCGGAGCAGCGCCGAGCCGTGATTGCTTCCCCCACACGAGTCGGGGCCCGCTCTGCCCCGTCCACAATGAGCGCATTTTTGAGTTGGCGCGGCTGAAAGGATTCCGAGCGCTGCCAACTACAAGGCGGGCCGGGCGGGCGGTCTCGTAATCCCGTTAGGCCGCGATCGTGAAAGGTGTGGGGTCTCGCAGGGACCCTGAGTGGACAAGGGATCATTCAGTGGGGGGGGGGGAGAGCATAGGGGGGGGGCGGGTGGGGGGGGGGGGGGGGGTGCCCCCCCCCCCCCCCGCCACAACCGGGGGGGGGGGGGGGGTTGTGGCTTTAGACCCTCTCTACGTTGACTATATCTGTGGACAGGTGGGTATGATGCAGTTGGCTGAATGTCAGCGGGAAGAGTCCACGTGGTTTCTGTTGCTGCTATGGTTTGGATGGGGGCAGTGGTGTTCGGCATTTTTGGTTGAACCTCTTGAACCTTCATCCACTTCCATTGCTCCCCCCCCCACCCAGCTGGCCCAGGTGGCACAGGTGGCACAGGTGGCCCAGGTGACACAGGTGGCACAGGTGGCCCAGGTGGCACAGGTGGCACAGGTGGCC
>CM025634.2:5968756-5990747 GCA_014621495.2 Entosphenus tridentatus | reverse complement strand
CACAGGTGGCACAGGTGGCCCAGGTGGCACAGGTGGCACAGGTGGCCCAGGTGACACAGGTGGCACAGGTGGCACAGGTGGCCCAGGTGGCACAGGTGGCACAGGTGGCCCAGGTGGCACAGGTGGCACAGGTGGCACAGGTGACCCAGGTGGCACAGGTGGCACTGGTGGCCTAGGTGGCCCAGGTGGCACAGGTGGCACAGGTGGCCCAGGTGGCACAGGTGGCACAGGTGGCACAGGTGACCCAGGTGGCACAGGTGGCACAGGTGGCCCAGGTGGCCCAGGTGGCACAGGTGGCACAGGTGACCCAGGTGGCACAGGTGGCACAGGTGGCACAGGTGACACAGGTGGCACAGGTGCAGGCGATAGGGCACACCTTGCGCGTTGCCTCTCTCGCTGTTCGGGATGTTCGCCCCGCGTTTTGTCTCGTGCGACGGTAGCGAGATGTTAACTACCTCGCCTGGTATACAGGAGGTCGTGGGTTCAATCCCGGCCCTGACGTCTGCTGTATATTTGGAGTTTGCGTGTTTCTCTCTCCCTGTTGTCGCTTGGATTTTTCTTCGGGTCCTCCGTTTTTTTCCCTCCGACATTCAAGATCAACATCACACGCTTAGTGTATTTGGCTGCTCGCCATATCCACATGATGATAAGCCACCGCATTGAGCTATCATTCGTGGCCAGGTCGCTTCTGAAAAAGAGCTCTACATAGCTCAGTAGGCCCTACCTGGTAAAATGAAAAATGGTTTAATAGTTTGTTTCACTGCGACGCGGCGGCCACACTTGCTCACTCGATCGCTCGCTCGCTCACAGCCCGGCCGCCCTTGCCAAGTGCTCGCGCTGCCTTGGGGACTCCTCGCACTGATCTCGATCTCTCTCTCTGCCCGTCGGCGAAGATAAAAAGGCCCGGATTCTGCCTGATCCTGGCAGATATCGGAAGCTAAGCAAGTTTGAAGCTGGTTCGTCGTGCTTGGACAGCGGGCTGTCTGGGAATGCTCAGGTCTGGGTTGTGAAGTTGCCAGGAGTTTGTGGAACAGTTGTGAGCAGCACCGCGCTACAAATCGTCCAAACTGAGCTACATTATTTTTCGAGGGGTAACATCTATCCGCTCCTGGGCCTTCAGTTGATTCATGCCGTACTTACCAGCGTGGTGAAGTATGGTCAAAGAACTTGCATGACTGACACGGCCTAGAGAGGCCTGCATCCAGCAGCGCACTGACAAAGGACTGTATATTATCACGATGATCATCGTCAACACGACCACCACCATCATCATAAATTATGGCCATGAATAGACACTGCGAATACGATCACACCTTCGAAAATCGCCTTCGCATCTCGGTTATCTCGGCAAGGGAGATCTTAGTCATTGTTGTCCAGTGGCGATTGGGATCCTAGGCATTTGGGGAATGTGTTGGAGGCAATGAAGTGGAGAGGCGTGGATCTGTGTGGCAAATGGGCCGATGGGAGAAGAGGCATGAGAGCAGCACGAGGTTTTTCTTGTCCTCGTTTGTTGTGTACTTAAGTAATGGCAGTGCACGCCAGCAGCTTTAACCACGCTGAGTAATTGCAGTTGTCAATGCACACGCGTGAGGTGCTTATTAATGCCTCGTTCCCACGGCCACTGCCGGGAAGTGAGCCGGCCCAGGTGGAGGACACCGGCAATGATGGCGAGGCCCAGATTCCCACGGGAGCATTTCCCAGGGCAGTGGCGTCGCGTTATTGGCATGGGCCCTTTGTGCGAGGAACGAAAGGGGGCACCGCTTTTGAAATGTCACGGCACCTGGGCTGCCCACCAGTCCGTGGTAGTTAGATCACCTGCAACGATGGATGGCGATGCCACGGTCGTCAGGCCACGTGAGAAATAACCGGACTGCGAGGCTGGCGTTGAGCGGGCCGCGGGACTATGGGCGGACTTGCCCTCAGAAAACAACGACGACGCCACGGGATGAACGTGGAAGAGAGAAAGAGAAAGAGACGCGCTTAGGGCTGACTTCGTGGAAGCCGAAGAGAAGGCAATGGCGGGGAGAGAATGGCGCGTCCATGGAGCCGCGTGTGTCTAGAGACAATGGGAGAAGAACGAGTCGTGCTGTGTGGCACCGTCCGAAAAAATGCGCAAAATGTCTCAGGTCTGTTTTTCAACGGTCGTGGGAACCCAGCGTAGAACTGCAGCTAGCATGGGCCTCAATCTTTCCCCCCCCCCCCCCTCCCCGAGTTCACGGTGATACACCTTCAAAGTGAATACAAGTTTCATATTTGAAGCATGCTTTAAAACGAAGGGTTTGTTCACCCAAGTATTTAAATATATACCTACGATGTTTCCACCTCAACAGTGCAACTCGATGTCCTTCGTTTTGCTCATGTTTTTGTCAATAAACTTGAAAAATGGGACGAATGTTTTGCCAAGTTGAAGGCCGGCCAGTGTTCTTAGCCTCACAAGCACGACCAACTTCCATCCATGCTCACAAACGGCTTCTGAGATGGTAGGGCCGCACCCCCATTGGACCCGGGCCAAACTCAACACAGAGCGAGCCGTGGGCACGTGGTTAGCGTGCCGCGCCATAAACCCAGGTGACCTCTGCCTAACCAACCTGCCCTATGCCATTCCATTCTTGCCTATGGCAATATGGTTCAGCAGTTAAATGCCAATGTCGAGGTCTGCTAGCCACGAGAGGGCTTCAGTTTCTGTTGTAGTGAAGGAGCGAGCACAGACTACAATGGTCCATAGTTTTGGTTGCATGGCCACAATCGCATTGTGGCTTCTCGACAGACCTGGTTTCACCTGAGGACGGCTGCTTGCGTTGTGGCCGAAACGTCGTGAGAATTATTTTATTATGTTTTATTTGTATTATTTTATTACTTCCCTTCTACGTGACTTTACCGAAAGAACCAAGAAGATTCTCTGTAATTGTCCATGCATGCAGGAGGTGTGTGCATCGTCCTGTTGATGTTTTCATGCAGTGTCTTCGAGGAGGAATGTCGAAGCCAGGAGGTGCGATGTTTGGGTCTCGAACGAGGTGGTTGTATGTACGTACGTTGAACTTCTATCACAGTCGTACGTAGCCGACCGTGTTATTCTGGACCTCCACTCTGTTTGCCAGCGTTCTTCCAGATCTGGGTGAGAATCTAGGACGGTGACATCGCGATCCCAGAAGGGGAATCGGAACTTGAGTCAGCGGCGAGGTACTTTGTTGAGATCTTTGTTGATGATCGGTAGGTGGTTGTCGTTGGAAAAGAAACGTGTAAACTCCTTTGCAGTTTGCGTTTCTCTGCGGATATTTTGTGGCATAATGTTCCGCAGGACAGGGACGTAGGGGATATGGTGTCGATTTTAGAACAACTTACCCTGGCCGGCAACGATAGGTTCGGTCAAAAACTCCCGATGACTGAATTGATATACATATATTACTGTGACTATTCAAACGAAATACTCCTAAACCATTTTTTTTTATTTTGCCAGATAATGCCCACTGAGCTATGCATCTTTTTTTCAGAAGCGATTTGACCACAAATAAAATCTCAACAAAGTTGCTTATGTGGAAATTTATAGCAGCCAAATACTCTACTCTAAATGCATGTTGATTCTAAATGTGGAGGGAAAAACCGGAGGACCCAGAGACAAATCCACGCGATCAGGTGGAGAACATGCAAACTCCAAATATACAGGAGGTCGGGATCGACACCATGACCTCCTGCCTACCAGGTGAGGGAGTTAACATCTCACCACCGCCAAAGACATTGAGCTGCCTGCTGCAGTATCCGCTGTCTTGACATTCACGAAGGCAGTATGGGCCTCTGAGTTAATTAAACAATCTCACCGATTGTCACACATTTTCTGGTGAATTCAACATTTTTATTGATAGGAGATTTCGGTATGCATAACATTTCATATCAAATGTAAAAAACCACGCTGCATTTGTTTTGAAAACACACAACACAAAGACCACATAGGAGGCTTTACAATCCCCTTGTTGTACAAAACGATAACCTTGAACATGGAATCTAAAGCCTTTGGGTTCAACTCCCAGTCAAGGTGATAACACTGCAACAAGGACAAGGCCCATAGATGTTATCACACGTGGTCGGGTAGTGTGTGGGTAAATTGCTGAGCAAATTGGAAGAATAAGACTTGACTGTTTGAATGATGGAAGCGTTTGGCTCATGGTGACGTGAGCTGCATGTGCATTACTGTCCTTAAAATGTACTTGACTTTCCTATGCGCATGCATTCGTAACGCATGCGTTTTATGGTTGGTGGACTATTTTATTGGATTCGTACATTCCGAATATAACAGCAGTGGATAAAGTATTTTGTGTATGCACGCGTGCGTGTCTATGCAAGACTTGTGGGGAGCGGGAGTGTAGCGGTTAGCGCGCTGCGCTACGAACCCGGCGACCAGTAACGATTATCTGAACCGGTCCTGGGCCTCCCCTAGGTCGACTCAGTCTTAAATGGATACCTGGTGCAGTGTGCGAGTATCATCGCTGGGGAGACGAAGGTGGCCAGGCCTGGTGCCAAAGCCACGTCATCATCCCCTGGTGCGCCTCGCTGACCTTAATAGGTGCTCGCTAACAGCACCTGCCCTAACAGCCTGTAAGAGCTCTAGGGGGTATATGGTGTCTTTTGTGCGAGATCGTACCTTTTTAATTGCAGGAAATAAACGTGAGTTCTGCTCAAACGCACACGCCGATAACAAGCTATAGAACGACGCGTACGATACACACTTAAAAAAAACACGCACACACACACACACCACTCATTAACATACAGCGAACACCCTCTACGTTTCTGCCATTGCTGCTGCTGCTGCTGCCGCGGACTGTTCAATAACCCATTAAAATTAACCAAATGTAGTCTCGACAAGTTCCCGTCGTGGGCACAAACTCAGCACGGCACGTCTGCTTATTGCGATGCAATTAAACGAGGGCTGCGACTGAGCACCGCGCCACTGGGGAAATAGACAACAGCCCCCCCCGCAGCCGCTTCCACCACGACCTCAGCCTCCACGGCCCCCTCCGTTCCAAGGACCCCACTCCTCTGTGGAACCCCCACCAGTGGCGGGGGAGGGCGGGCGGGCGGGCGGGCGGGCGGGGGCCGTGTGGTGGAATCGTCTCGTATGGATCCTCCTGGCTCACGCACGCGCGGTGCGGAGCCGTGCATGAGTAACGAGCACCCAGCGGCCAAGATCGATTCTGGTGCGAGTGCCTGCGTTGCGCCTGTCTGTGTGACTGCGCGTGCGTGCGTGTGCGTTGGGGAGCGGTGGTGTAGCGGTCAGCGCTACGCTGCGCTACGAACTGGCGACCCGGGTTCGCTTCCCGCTCACGGCCAACACACAGTGACGATGATCCGAACCGGTCCTGGGCCTCCCCAAGGTCGACTCAGCCATAAATGAGTATCTGGTGCGGTGTGTAAGCTACGCCATTAGGGAGACAAAGGCGGCCGGGCGTGGTGCTGGCCACCCACCCCCTCGTGTGCCGTGCCGGCCTTCATAAGTAGCCGCTAACAGCACTTGCCACAACAGTCTGTTACAGGCTATAGAGGGTATCTTTGTCTTTGTATGTGTGTGGCGCAGTGGTTAGCGTGCTGCCCTACGGACCCGGTGAGCCGAGTTAGATTCCCACTCACAGCCAACACCTCCTTTAGGTCGACTCAGCCTCAAATGATGTGTAAACATCGTGGGTGGTGGCTGGGCACCCACTCGCTCGTGTTCCGTGCCGGCACTCATAGGTGCTCGGATACTTGCCCCATCAGTCTGTTAAGGCTATACAGGGGATCTTTGTCTTTGTGATGGGTGGTGGTGGTGGTGGGGGGAGGAGGAGGCAGTGGACACGGAACCACGACCTTGATGGGGACCCTGGTCGCCACGTGGTACTGCGCTAACGGGGCAGCCAATCGGCGTCCAAGGAAGCGGTCGAGTTACTTTTGTTTTACTCTTGTGAACAAAACATTTACAGCGCTATAATTAATTGAACTAAAATAAAACAATGTTCATGAAACAACAACAAAATCACCATGGTGTGCATCGGTCAAGGAGTTTTCAGTGACTCTTTTAGCCCAAAAAGCGAGTTTCATGTTCTAAGAGGAGGCAGAACTTCTGATCATTTGGAATATCGCTTTAAGCAATGAGGCATCTTTCTAGTGTTTTAATTATTGATCTTTTGACTAGTCAGTCTGTATGTTTGTCTAAATAAGGCACATTAACTCTAATTTGGAACGTATTTGTAGTGACTTTTCGGTGTTATGTGGGTGAGAACAATATTTAGGATGATCTTTACAAAAAAAAAAAATTCCAAAGCCCGTACACAAATACTAACAAGTTGCCAAATAAAGGTCGTGTGAGATAATAAAGAAATAAATAACCTTTTAAATTTCACAACGAGGGGATGGAGCCGTGGTGGTGCAATGCCGGGTGCTGTGGCACTTTCAACTCGGTCACCTGAGTTAAAATCCTGGCTACTGCTCACATTAGTGGCGAGTGGTATCTGAACCAGCCCTTAAGGTCCTCCCTTCACCAACCCGCACTGAATTGTGCAACAACAACAACTAAATACAAACTGCTGACTACCCACGTGGTCGGGGGCCTTCACCCAGCAGTGGATGGCCACGTAGCTGTAAATTGCGGTTGTATTATCCCACTGCACTTTACCGTAACGAAAACGCGTAGGCCAACAACGCGACCGTGGAGTCTAAATGGTCCAATGCTCGGTTCAGTGGGGGGCTCAGCGCCATCGTTCCCCGGTGGCAGCGGTGGCGACGCGGGTAGCCGTGACGTCGCCGTGCCTCTGCGGGCACTGCAGTGGTGGCCCCCACCTTCAAACGGGGGGGGGGGGGGGGCCCTCGCTGGCAAAGTGATGTCATACCTGCAGTGATTTAGCAGCGGCGCTGAGTTCAGCAGGAAAACCCTGCCCTTCTGCTCTCCTTCCCACACGATTCCCTCCAGCAGCAGCAGCAGCAGCAGATGCGACTCTCAAATCGCACGCCCACACGCCCGTTCTTCATCCCTACCCCCACCCCCCCATTGTCTTTCCAGGCTTGTTCTCTCCCACCTTGGTCAATACTGTGAAGGTTACAACACGCACAATAATAAGCTGTGACGGCCGGGCGGCTTCAATGGGACGGCAAAGCGGTTGCGGGGCGTTTGTCCCTCTTTCAAAAAAAACCCAAACCAAACCCCACCCCCGTGCCGATGAAAGCGGACAAATCCAGGTGCAGGGGACGCTGCTGGTGGCTCTCCTCTGGCTGCGCTCGCTCGTGCACACAAGACACAGAACCCCCCAGGAGAGACATCACAGCCTGTTGGGCCAAGTGCCGTTAGCGAGCAGCTAGGTAATGGAACCACACTGAGCCGGCCCTCTAAACTGTTGAGCAATAACGTCGAGACCAGGGCTTCCCAAAACTCCAGTCCTCGCAACTCACCACCACGCCTGAGTCTTTTCTCGCAACCCAATTTACTCCCAATTCAAATACAAATGAACTCGTTCCTCGCAGCGCGCGCCCAAAGATCGGTCTACACGTCCCACGTGAAGCGCTACGCGAGTAACGGTGTACGCGTCACGTGGGACACGTGCACAACCGTACAAAGACAAAGATCCCCCGTGTAGACTTAACGGACTGTTGTGGCAAGCGCTGTGAACGAGCACCTATGGAAGGCCTGCACTGCAACACGCTCGGTCGTCTTTGTCTCCCCAGTGGTGATATTTACGCATCGCACCACGTACTCATTTGAGGCTGAGTCGACCTAGGGGAGGCCCAGGACCGGTTCAAATGATCGTCACTGGTGTTCGTAGCGCAGCGCGCTAACTGCTACACTACCGATCCTCATAGACGCAGACACACATTATCATACGGCCTGAATTATTGAGTGGCCTGCCTGCCCGCCTTGCCAGGTGGACAAAGAGGCCAGTGAGTCTGAAAGGGTAATAATAATAATAATGTACAATACTTGTATTAATCTACCGCTGGATGGAGGCCCTGAAATGCCACACTTTAATAACGTGGCATGAATGAAAGTTGATTATTGCACTTGAGGATGCACGCGTATAACCACGTGCAAATGAATAATTGTTGTATTCGTATGCGTTGTATACAATTAAAGTTCATCATATTAAACAAATTCATTCCTTTATCAATCCGCTGAAGGAAGAACGTTTTTTTTCAACCTTGACAGTCGTGGGGGTGGTTTGACCATACGATGGTCATTGCGAGTTGGTGTAGGGAGCTGCCCATGGCCCGTTCCGATATCACTCGCCGCCTGCGTCAGCTTTGTCTGGGAATCAAACTCGTGTCACCGGATGGACAGCATAGTGCGCTAACCACTGCGCCACCCATCGAATGAGTAGTTTGCTTAATGCATTCTGGAAGTCCTCCAAAGACGTTTTCACGATTTGAATTTGTGCAATCATAGTAATTTTCTATTACAAATTACATTTTAATCTACTTTACATGTGATTGAATGAGAGCATTGATTTACTTGGGGATTTTATATTTTATACATCATTCAATTGGCTACTTGCCCTTTTGTTCTGTCGGATAACTCGAAAGAGCGGTAAATACACCAACACATGTCCATGTATAGCTTTGAATCTGAGTAGCCACACATGAATAGACCAGCATCCCAAGCATAGGGAAGTTAATGGGCTCATCCCATTCACATTTGACTACGTTAGAAAAAACTATCTAATGAAATTTACTTTCCTGCTTAGTTTGGCAGAATTTGTGCTCTGAGACTTCAATATTTCAGTTTGATTGGCACGTGACAGCCATTGTTTTCAAGCGATTATAATTGTGTGCCCCTGGTGTGAGTAGAGAGGCGATTGAAGTGACCTCAAAACTCGTTCTGTCAATTCATCTTCTGGAGTCGTTCTCTTGCCACAGGGTGGTGCACCGCTCTCTGCCGATTCCCGAGTGGAATGACGAGAGGAATGTCTCCATCCCCGTGACGTGACGCCCGTAGCATCATTGGAATATCAATGCGAACGATTCGTAAACAAAAAAAGTCGATGATCTTAAACAAAACAAAAATCAAAGCCGACAACAACAACAAAAAATTCTGGCCTGGACTTTTGCAGCTGTTTTAGACTAATATCAGGGTGCTGATTCCAAATCTGATCTCAAATTTGCTCTATCACATCTCATTTTATGCTATCGGCATACCCCATTTTCATTGATTTTACCCGAAATTAACTCTGACATTTATGATTGCAAGTTGTTGCGAGTCAGTGACTGCTTTAGTGTTAAAATATGGTGCTGTATTTTTAGAATAGTGTGTTTATAAAATCATTTTATGTAGATATCCACATTTACTTAATATTTTTCTTCTGCAGTTTTTATTGAAAATGCAATATTTGATATGTCAAAAACCTGATGTGATAGACAAAAACTGATGCCAGATTTGGAATCAGCAAACCCAAAATTACCTTAAAACCGTTGGAATACCTTAGTGTTATACAAGCGCAGAATTTATGTCACGTGTTTTCCATGAAGACAAAACTGCACCACTGCAATAGCGCGGCCGCAGAACGAGCGTGCGTCGCTTAATAACTGGAGTGGTCCCCCCCCCTTTCCCCGCCCCCACCGCTGCGACTCGCTTCCCAATCAGCAGCGTCCCGGATTGTTGACTGTTTAGAGGACAGAGAAGGACTGCGATTAGTCAGCGATAAGTTCGGCTCGCCGTTGACGGTGGAGAGACTTTTTTGACTTTTAAACAACTTTTATTGCCGCCAGCAGCAACAGAACTGGAGGCGATTTCGATATGAAATACACAAAATCACCAGCAAACAAATGAAAATAAACGGTACAAATCCACGCGTTGTGGCGGTAAAAGCACCGCGCACAACACGAAAGAAAAGTCACGTGGTTGTGGTGGTCATCGCGCACGCCACGGTGACGAGCGAGCGCTTCAGAAGGTGAACACCACGAGGGTGCCGTCCACGCTGGTACAGAGAGGGGCTTTTCCGGCTCCCCAGCGTTCAAAGAAGACATGCACGACGGTGGAGAGAGAGAGAGAGGGGTGGGTGGGGACGTCGAGCAGTGCACAAGATGTTCAATGGCAGAAAAAGATAAAAAAAAACATCTCCCCGCAGAAATCTCCCCCCCTGGGAATACCAGGTGTTATAGGCTTGGACTGGCGAGGTGCTCAGGAGGTGGCAGTACAGCAATGGATTAGTGAATCTATCTGTGTGGAGTTTCCAGGGTTGTTCCTTCGTATGTGTGTTGGTGTTTTTTCGTTTCTGTACTCTCTGGGTTTTTACTCTTATGAGGCCAACCACTCATTAATGGGACTGGTCGAACATCCCTGTGCGATACCCTCCTGTAAAGGAGTCTTGAGACCTTTTGATGGTTTCCTGTGTAAATACATGGCATTATTGATGTAACGAGCAGAGAACCCGTTGTTGTGCAATAGAAAATGTACGTATGCATGTTGAACTTCTTTCGTACCGTACGTAGCCAACCGTGCGGGGAAAAGACGACGAACTTACAAGTGGAAAGCTCCAAGTGGCTTCTTAATATCGGAAGGCAAGAGCGTTCCAGACGGCCACGCAGAAGCCACCGTCTTTGTTCGATGGCCACCCAAAAGCTGCCGCTGCCGTGAGGAGGTTGACCGGAGTTCGCGCTCTGATGGGTTTATGCTCTTTGACTTTGGTGGACAGCCACTGGTTTAACCAACTCAACAGTGACATCTCCATGTAAAGCTTTCGTGACTGCAGGGATTCATCTTCTTGGTTCTTTCGGTAAAGCCACGTAGAAGGGAAGTAATAAAATAATAAAAATAAAACATAATAAAATAATTCCCACGACAGCTGTCGCCTCGACAAACCTGGTTTCACCTGAGGACGGCTGCTTGCGTTGTGGCCGAAACGTCGTGAGAATTATTTTATTATGTTTTATTTTTATTATTTTATTACTTCCCTTCTACGTGACTTTACCGAAAGAACCAAGAAGAAAAAGTGACATCTCCGTCGTGATCAGTCTCCCGTCCTTAATCCGTCGTCCCTTTGTGACTGCCCCCCCCCCCAACCCCCGCATCACCACCACCCACCCACCGCAGATTCCCAAACGATTCTACGGCCCAACTTTGCAAGGTGACTCCGTGGATTGCGCCGTTGTCGTGGGCGATTTGGGGTTGTTCTTAATAAGGCTCATTTGCATAATGGGTGCCGCACGCTGCAAATTTTGCTGTCGTGTTTTTGCTGCCAAAAACGGCAGAATTTCATTAAAACTTTAAAAATGTTACCGTTGATCTTTAGAATTCTGCATTTTTACTTGTTAGCCTGTGGGTGCTCCATTTGCCTTAAACGTGCAATGTTGTTTATTTTACACAGGATACATTTTGCCCAGTAAAACTTTCAATAGCTCATAAGGATCCGAGTCCTTAGCGGTTAAGTGACCACTGCTCACGCGACAACCGGAATTCGAACCCAGACACAGAACCCGTGTAACCAGCACGCGATAGTTGCACGTGAAGTGCCCAGGTTGTCAGCGATTGGGCGAGCGAGGTGAGAGAGTTTCATGGATGACATGGCGAGTTCACGAGTCGGTAAGCGAGGGAGTGAGGCGTTTGAGTGAGTGCATTAGGGGAGTGCACGAGGCAGTGAGCGCGTGAGGAGGCGAGCGAGTGCGTACGGGCGAGTTCGTGAGCCGGTGAGTGCGTGAGCGCACAACGGAGAGTGAGCGAGTAAGCGAGCCGGGTGATTGAACGAGTGCCTGCGCATTTGAGTGTGTACGCGGAGTGAGTGAGTGAGTGAACGAACGAGTGATTGAGTGCAGTAACAAACTGAACGTTTTTGGGGGGAGGGGCGGTGGCAAGGGGTGGAGGGGGAGAAGGGGAGTTGTGCTAGCGAGGATCTCAAGAGGGAGGACAGAGACATGCGGCTGGGTAGGGACACATCGAGCACCGTGGACGTCACGTGGTGCGGCCAGCACGGTGCGTCGCGGTGGACATTGCGTGAGGACCGTGCTGCTGACGTCAGCTCACTCCCAGCACCACCGTCGCCGTCGCCGGCCAAACGCGCTCATCATCACCGCCGGTGCGCGAGGACGACGCTCTCTCCTCGCTGTTCGTTATCAAAACTCTGCGCGTGCACGCACAAAGCGGAGGGCAAATCCTTCCGGTAAACAGGCTCAATGAGGGGGCCGGCAAACAGAGACCACCAGCTAAGTCATTGGTCAATACAGCAACAAGCACAACAACCACAGCAGCGGCAGCAGCAGCAGAGTTAACAAACGTAGCAAACAGAGCCGAGCGTTGGGGCCCACGCGACCGAAAGTGTCGACACACTCCCAGCACCTCCCATCAATTTGTTGCGTCTCAAGGAGGGGGCCGATCGCCCCCATTGTTGCACCCACACCCCCCCCCAGATCTGCCACTGATCTCCACTTGTCACCTATCCCACCGGCAGCCTGCTAGGAAATGTTCTCTCTTAAACGAGAGGACTCAACATTGTCTAAACATTTGGCGTTAGACGAGCTTGCTGTGTTTTGACACTTGAATGTTTGCTACTCCAAATCTAGAGGGCCCTGCTTTCTGGCCTTCTGAGTTTCAGGCATTGATTTTGAATGTTATGAATCCTGAAGGTGCCTCAGCTTGGCTCGGTGAGCCTCAGGCAATCAACACTGATCCCCAAGAATCATAACATTGCCTTCGTCTGCCTCTGAGCCTCAGGAATTAATAATGAACCCTTAGAAACGCAGTGCCGTCAGTCTGGATATGCGAGCCTCAGGTATGAACACTGAGCGCTAAGAATCCTAACGGTGGCATAGTCTGGCACATTCATTGCTGGCGTGTTATTTCGTGTGTGTGTGTGCACATCCGCACGGCGACCACACATATCTGCTTGTTTTCGGTGTAGAATCTAAATATGAGATGATATCTTCTTGGTTCTTTCGGTAAAGTCACGTAGAAGGGAAGTAATAAAATAATAAAAATAAAACATAATAAAATAATTAATTTATTATGCTTTTTTTTTACTTCTACGTGACTTTACCGAAAGAACCAAGAAGATGAATCCCTGCAGTCACGAAAGCTTTAAATCGAAATATGAGATGATACAAATGAAAGCAGAGTAGTGGTAGTGTCTCCCGGATGCTGACTGCAGTGTTCCCTCGTCATTCACGAAATTGCTGTCCGCGATTTTTGGCTATCCGCGAATGGCGTCTGCAACTCTACGTGACTGCATCGAGAGAAAGCGATGAGAGAGAACGTGATAAGCTAAAGTGATGAAGATAAAGCGATGAGGAAGTTTTTCACGTATTAATATCTTATTTATATACTTAAGGTAATTAATTAAAAATGTGTTTGTAGGCCAGTGGCATTATAAGCCAAATGTTCTATTCACGAGCATCCCCGGACCGTATCCCTCGCGAATAACGAGGGCATACTGTATTCGCAATACAATTACAATGCATTGTGTATTATGCAGATGGTGATATGTTTTATGTATACGATATACGTGTATTTTAGAGTGGGAGCAGATCGTTTTCGGCAGCAGAGGAAATGATGATTTTGAGCCTGGATTTGGAACAGAGGTTGAAGGAAAGGCATTCCTTATTTCTAGTGGGGGGGGGGGGGGGGCAGCAGAGGAGATGATGAAGCGACTGGGAGGTTCGACACGAGGCGTTGGCTGCTGGATCAGAGAGGATGTGAAGGGGAGTCGAGTGAGATGAGAGTGGAGGACGGAAGGTGCGAGATGTTCACTGCCTCGCCTGGTATACAGGAGGTCGTGGGTTCGGCCCTGACTCTAATGCCTGTATATTTGGAGTTTGAGTGTCTCTCTCCCCATGGCCGCGTGGATTTTTTTTACCGGATCCTCCACGTTTAGAAACACGCGTTTAGAGTTATATGGATGCTCAACTTTTCCACACGATAAGCCACTTCCTTGCGCTATCATTTGTGGCCAAGTCGATTTTCAAAAAGAGCTATATAGCTCAGTGGGCCTTACCTGGTCAAAATATATGTTTCAGTCATTTAGATATTGCGCCATTTTATCTCCGTGTATAACATTTGCTTTTGTGACTTGGCACGTGTGCTAACGGAGCTGTGAATGAACCAGAGCAGTTGTTCTGAGCATAACATAAACCAAGGGTGGTACACAATGTGGTGTCATAAATCATGGTAGAATTTTTTTTTTATCATATTGTGCCAATGCTTGGTACATTATAGTCATTATACAACTGTAATGACGAAATAATTATCGGGCTAATTTGGCACACTCGCCCAATTCATAACGCATAAAAGCGTTCAATTGAAATTACAGTTTCAGTCAAGCGCTACGTAACAGACGAGCAATTATTGTTTGTTTCAAAGCCCTTCAATAAATTCAGCCCTTAACTACCAACGCATTAACCTATTGTCACAATCAGTTCATGTGTTCCAATGATACAGATACGGGATAATTATTGCAGGTAAAAAATATATTGAATTCAGGCGTAAAGTTACCGCTTCAATAAAACTCATGTCACGAATATTAGGTTGGTAACAAGGGGAGCGGGGTGTAGATTAGCGGTGCAGTGGTTAGCGTATTATGCTCGGTACCCGGCGACCTAGGTTTGATCCCGGGCCGTGGCTAAAATCTGTGGCGAGTAAAACCTGAGCACCGTTCACACAATCTCCCATTTCACCAGTCCACAATTGTGTGGCGAAGTATGGTCAAACGAACCAAATTACCGACACGGCGTCCGAAGCCCTCCATCCAGCAGTGGATTTTATATAATAGATAAAAACATGTAGGTATATTTTTGTTACTGACGCTGGGAGGAAATAAAGATTATGAGGTGCGGTGTCAAGATCTTGGATGTATGTTGAACATCTTTTGCACCGTACATAGCCATGTAAACTGGAGGTACGGTGTCAAGATCTTTACATTTTTTAGTGGCAATCAAACAAAAGCAATAAGTGTAATTGCCCTCTTGTTCAGCTAATTATGTTGTTGTGCCCAGGGCTGACACATCAGCTGGGTCTGTCCCGGCCTGTGACCCGGACAATATTTCTGCACCCGGCACACCACATCTAGGATTTCCTCTCGATATGTTTGTGGCTACGAGTCACGTGCCACCTTCCGGTCTACCAGCCACCAGAAAAGCAATCGGTGAGAATGTAAGCGCTGGTGAAGTGCGTGAGATCTAAGCGTTTAGAATTCGATCCATTTTCAACCCAGGAGGAGAGACCGCCGATTGGCTGCATTTGTGGGCGCTCAGCCAAAGGACGCAACCACACTCACGGGCACAGCCACTCCAACGGAGGCAGAGATCTCAAGAGACCTTCATAAAAAATCTGCCAGTCACGTCAGTCATTCAACCCACATCACCTGGGTCTGTCCCGTGACCTCCTGCCAACGAGGCCTTCGACATCAAAGCGCACATAGCCTGATGATGTCACTCTTATTTAGCGGTTGTGAATGTCAGCTGTTGTTGTTGTTGTTGTTTCTCTTGTGTTCAGCCGCGCGCGCGCGCACACACACACACACACAGACACAATCGCGCGCACAAGTGGGACGCAGCAGGCTCTTAGGTGGGATCGTTTACAGGTTATGCTGGACAAGCGCGCCGCGTCCGATTACGCGAGCGTGTTTGTCAGATAACCGGCTGACTTGCTTTCCCCCCCCCTGGCCCCCGTCGTGTCTCTCGGCAGCCCTGGCCCCAGGGCCCCGCCACTCCTCCTCCTCGGAAGCCACCGTCACGTCACGGGCGGCGCGCACGGGAAGGCTGCGCGATGCAATATTCATGCGATCGATAGTGGCCCTATCTGATGCCTTTGCTCGGCCAAGAGCAATGCCGAAGTATTCATGGCTATGCGGCGCGTGCTTTTGTCTCGTGCCCAATTAAAAAAAAAATATTTTCCCAATTAGTTAATTGTTATTATTATTATTACGATGGGGTTTTTTGTTGCCTCTCTCGCTTGTGGTTATTGGCCATCATGTAGAGGTCGTCATTCAGCAGTGGATTTGGCAAAAGACCTGCGCTAATACATCGGAGGCCAAAATGCTGAGGTCACCCCGCGTGGCCTCCAATGTCCTTTGTGTTCTGTGGGTGAGCGAGGGTTGGCACACGTTCGTGTGTGGCTCACAGGAGCCAAACTGGTTGGCACGAAATAACTCAAAAAACCCCTCCAGTAATTTGATGAATCTCGGTTATTTGATTGGCGAGTTGATTCCTTGTCGTCTCGTGTTCACCATCACGTTTGCATCGCCTCTCCCGAGTTACACCATTTGGTGCATACTTTGCATACGTGATGCATTCACACGCGCGTCATTGTATGCGTGCATCGCGGGCGTAGGCATTGGATATGAGCCGACGAATCGATGCGTCGTTGCGAGCCTGCAAACTTCCGCGAATCAGCAACGGCGTGTCTACCACAGTGCAATAGAAATCCCCAACGAAATGTTGCAATGCCAGCACAGAGCGGCTTAAATATGAGTATATGCATTCTAAAGAAAGTATAACACAAATGATGTACGTCATTGTTGCTATACTTAACGTTACAATAGTGCGGTAATGATTTCTAGGTACACAGGCACACAGACGGCGCGTTAGCGTCTCGTTTTTTTATGGCTCCGTTGCACTCTGAGTCTCTCCTGCCGGAGCCTGTGAGAATTTAAAGCAGGGGCCTGCCCTCGGTAATTTATGGCAAAGTGGGTTTATAATGTAACGGAGAATGAGCTAACAGCCAGTTTATTGAGGACTCTTCAGATGACCACTAAACATGAAGGCATTGCATGGCAATGCGTGGACGCGTAGACGGTTTATATATAGCGGGTCGTGAGCGAGTGAGTGAGTGAGTGACCGACTGATGTAAATTCTAATGATGTGCTTGCAGAATGGTGATGTTCTAAAACAACATCCTTAAATTTGACGGCAGTCACCAAATCACGCAAGGTAATTCTACTGTTGTAATAGGGTTTTACCCTTTCAACTGGTACAAAAACTGACACCTTTATATAAGGCATCATGTTTGCAATAACCACAACACAAGCAGTCAAAATGCAAAAAAAAGAAACAACTCTGATGATGATGATAATAATATGCACTGTCATTGAAGTTGATTGGTCCATTACTATATTTTGCCACTGGTAAAGGAGGTCTCATAGTGTAATTCTACTGTTGTTCGAGAAGAGATGGTGACGTTCCAGGACAGTGTTGTTGACATTGTTGTTGACATTGTTGTTGACATTGTTGTTGACATTGTACATCGGTCACCGAGTCGCTCGTGCAATGTCTCGTGGTGTTCTAGACGGGGTGGAGAGATGACATCCGGCACGATTAAAGTTCAGTCTTTGTTTGTCAGCACGGGACACGAATGGAGAACCGTTATTGGGTTCCTCAACACTGCGGAAACATTTGAGAACGTTTTCATCTTTTTGAGCCGAAGTTGACGATAAAACGTTCTGACCCGGAGGTTTAGAAAACAGCAGAGTCCAAATGTGGCAACCGAATTACAATCAACAAAAAGTTGCTAATTTTGCCCCCCCACTCCCGTAGCAGTAAAACGGTTGAACTTTCCTATTTCTACACTTCTCCTCACAACACTTGGCATCTGAAACATTTGAAGTGTGCCGAATCCAAATATACCGCCGCATTATTATTTTATATTTGTATTCCACATCCTCCCTCTCACCATACGTTGCAACATCCCTACGCTCTGGACGGCATTACCAGGGGCAGCGAGGGTATCGGCATGCGCACCACCGGAGCCATCAGAACAGGCTCCCATTGCACTCTTCACGAGTGAACCTTTTACAGGTAGGAACAATGTTCCACACTGCCCACCAGGGATTAATTGTCTGTCTGACTGTCTGTTTGTCTGTCTGTCGTGCATAAATAAATATATAATGCACACAGCTCTTTGATTGGTGGAGACCTTACAAACAGCTTTTTGATTGGTGGAGACCTACTGCCGGGTACGGAGAGGGGAGGTGCCTAAGGGAGGAGGGTCAGGGGAGGGGCCTAAGGAAGGGGGGAGTCATGAAAGGGGCCTGAGGGGGGGGTACAGAGGAGGGGCCTAAGGGAGGGGGGGTCAGGTGGAGGGGCCTAAGGATATGGGGGTTGGTCAGGGGAGGGGCCTAAGGGAGGGGGGTAATGGGAGGGGCCTAAGCAAGGGGAGGGGGCTGGGTGGGTCACCCCGTGGTGCCCTTATAAAACTCAACGTTTAACCTACACACTACACTATACACGACACGATACACTACACTTATACAGGTAGTAACAGCTTCCACACTGCCCACCAGGTATGAGTTGTCTGGCTGTCGTGCACGAATGCGCTGTCCAACCATGTTCCTACCTGCCCACTCCGAAGGAACGTGTTTGGGATCATCTTTTGTAGAGTGTGACGCTGCAGCGGATAGAGAGCAGGCCGAGGCAACCACCGGTAGTCGCCAGGCAGCGCGCGCACGCGCATTCGTGCTTGTGGAAGGTCTTGCCAACAGTGTTGGAAAAGCCGGAAGCGTGTCTTGAAACAGGCCGCACGCCCTGCTGATGGGACTCGGGTCGAGTCAATCCAAGAGAAGGGTTTGCTTAGAGAATGGCTGCTGGAAAACGGTTTGATAGCAAGGATCGAGGCCAACGTATGCAAACGTTAAGCTACTTCATGTTTATCCGGAGGGACGGAGCCTTGTGTGATTGTGTATTCATTGTGTGTTCGTGTGGTTGTAAAGTAAATATGAATAAAAATCTGGCTGTCGCCTGATGAAGCTGGTTGTAATTACTGGCGAAACGTCGTACTCAGATTGTAAATGTTGTGGCTTGGCTCTCCAACACACCGGCGTGCTGTACTAGTGACGAATTGGCCACGTTCTGTTTACGTGACAACCCTTACTAGTTGGCTGTATCGGGTGGTGGCGAGTTTTAACGACACATTTATATATTTACGCGATTTGACCCAAAAAGACTCTATCATGGATGTATACATTTATGTTGCGTCTTATTCTTATACCTATGTGCGATTTGGCGTGTCAGTCAAGTCCTCTACGTGTAACCAGGTAAGAGCCCACACTAAAAGTCTCACAAACAAGTGAGACCTGGGATAGAAGCGAGCCCAGCATGAAAAGCAAAACGCAGAGTTCCAAGCCAAACGGAGCTGTGAAAAAATGAGGCACAGTCATGCGAGGTCAAAGGTGACATTCAAATTGCAGTTAAATAATGATGGAGCATACATGAATACATGTTATTACATGTATATTTAGCTTTACATATACCTGGTTACCTTATATTGCATTCGTACTCTCATTGTGTGTCAATGTAGATAGATATGTGCGTGTGAATTATGGGGAGCGGTAGTATCGCGGCTAGTGCGCTGCACTACGAACCTGGCGACACGAGATCAATTTCCACTTACGGCCAACACCAGCGACGAATATTTGAACCATTCTTGTGTCTCCCCTAGGTCGACTCAGCCTCATATGAGTACATAGTGTGATGTGTAAACATCGCCACGAGGAAGACAAAGGCAGCCGGACGTAGTGCTGGCCACCCTCCCTATAGTGCGCCTTCATAGGTGCTCGCGAACAGCACTTGCCCCGACAGTCTGTGCAAGGCTATACAGGGGACCTTTGTCTTTGTGGGAATTAGGCTGGTCTCCCCAGAATCCTTCAGGGAACCACTTCAAGTGAAGATGCCACTTCTGGAGCTAACCACAAGAGGGCATTTATAGGGGAGGGTGGAGAGACAGACGCATGTCACGGAGCATTACGCAGGCCGACGTTTTTTGGGAACCGCTGCGGGTTCCATCGCTCTTCAGTTGGACGAGAGCGGCACGAACCCTCCTCGCGACCGTCACTTCAGTGCCGCGCGCGTCGAAGGCCGTTGACACAGGAAAATTAACCCCGATTTCGTCGGATCTCAGAAGCCAAGAAGCTTTCAGCCTGGCGGAAAGCGCTTTGATGGGCGACCGCACGCACGTGATTGACGTGTTTATAGGCTGCAGCGCCGCGCGTCGTGGGGAGCGGAGGCAAGCGCAGCAAAACAAAAAAATCCGCAATTGCCGCTGCGCTTCTAAGCTCCGCAACTCCACGAACCAGCAAAGTCCGGTCAAGTGACTACCACGACCCGGGCAGGCGTGGGGGTGGGGGGGTGAGGTGAGGTCCATCGTCGAGCGGTGGATCGACAACAAGGCCCCCTCCCCTCCCCGCGTACACGCGTGGAAGCCCCGCCGCTGTGTGTGGCACAGGACGCGATGAATCCCATCTCCAAAGAGCCGCTCGATCTTGGTGATGAAAGAAAGATAAAATCCCCGCTCGATCTGATGCGGCGGCCCCATTTTTAACCCTGCCTCGGCCGTGCCGTCTCACCCTCTCCGCGAATCAATAAAAGCGGCCATTCAATACCCCTAGAATGCATCCGAGGCATTATATCTGCGAGTTGTAAAAACAAAAGTACATTTTAATGACCTTATCAGATTACGCGCAGAGATAATTTTATTGGCTTACTTACGAGCCATTTGGACATTTCGGCCCAGAGCTGCTTTCCCACCCACGGCTCTGCCCCCCCTGTCCCACTCTCTCTCTCTCTCGCTCTGCCCGCCTTTGGAGCCAGTAACACGTGGGTGGGTGTGCGTGCGGCAGGGCGCAACGGCGGGCCCTTGCGGCGGCCGTGCGGGGTGGTCCTCCCGTGCCGCCTTGGCACCGCCCGTTCCTGGGGTGGCCTGGAATGTGGCGACATTTGCCGGTCGTTTAATTGTGGGAGAGGAGGGAGGCGTGCGAGGTGGGGGACAGCCACAGTTTTTAAGTTGGTGGGGATATTGTTGGGGGGGGGGGGTGGGGGGGAGGTTGGCTTGATGCTCGGCCGCTCAGCGACTGCTTACATTGTGGGGGTGCGAAGGAGAATATTGAGGCGGGAGGGGAGGGGGGGTTACGTGATATTAAGCTGGCATGTAACGATGCGCCGGTTAAATATGATTGCGATTGATTCGCACGGTCAACAATGCATGCATCGAATTCAACGTGTGGGAATCAACTCTTTACGCTTTGCGCAGTTGCATGCAACATGATTGGATCTCTCTTCCGACGACCTTCTTACATTTCGGCCTTTCTCTGGGCACGGCGATCGCTTCCCGCAGGCCCACGGGTTTCTCTGTTGAGTCCTTCTTCTGGGCGGCCTAAACCTGTCGCTCGGCCCAGATGGCAACACAAGGCCGCTCACTAGTGGTGGTGGTATTCTCTCGGCCTCCGATCTCTCCGCATGTCCGAGCCAAAGAAGTGTGTGTGTCGTTTGCGCCAAAGTCTCATGCTGGCCTAGATTCTTACCTTTCACGTGATTTTCTAATGTAGCATTCAGGCCAAAGGAGCAAACGCAACAGTGCAGACGAGGCAGCACGAACAACGAAGCATACGAGAACTCATAATCGTGGCAGTTCATCGAACTGTTGGGGGAAGGGATTCAGTTCGTGCCGAACAAGCAGTTTGCCGGAGCGTCTTCCTGGTGGTTACCTGTTGGCGAGTGCTCAGCCGACCACTGCACGAACGTAGCATGGACATCGCTGCGTGTTCACGCCTCTGTCAATCCACTTGCTGTGTGAAGCATCCCGCCCTCCATGCCGTGCCGGTCACCACATATCGCTTGGCCGTGCTTGAACCACACCGGCGAGGGCGTGTTGGTGAAAGCCGGAGGCCCACAAACGGCTCAGATATCATACTCTTAGTTTTTTCGGTAAAGTCACGTAGGTAAAAAAATTAAATTAAAATTAATAAAAATAAAATAATAAAAATCACGACGTTTCGGGGGCAACACAAGTCTCCGTCATCAGGTGGGACCGTCACAGCCAGATTTGCTGTATCAAGTGTTGTCTGTTAAAAATATTCTAACAGATAGGTGAAATTCCTCCCCGTAGAGGGTATTAATTCTAGATTTGAAGCTTTCGTGACTGCAAGGATTCATACTCTTAGTTTTTTCGGTAAAGCCACGTTGGTAATGAAATTAAAATGTATATCGCTCACCACTGGTGTCGGCCGTGGCCTGGAATCAAACTTCGGTTCACTGCGAAGTGCACCAACCACTGCCAGCACTGGCC
>CM025634.2:5933729-5948080 GCA_014621495.2 Entosphenus tridentatus | reverse complement strand
AGTGTAGTCTATAGCAGTGTAGTGTATAGTGAATAGTAGTGTAGTGTGTAGTGTAGTCTATAGCAGTGTCGTGTATAGCAGTGTAGTATATAGTGTAGCATACAGTGTAGTATACGGTGTAGTGTATAGTGTAAGGGAGGTGTGAACCGCCGCTACTTAACACGCTGCCGCCGCGACCCTCACCGGGACAAACGGGCTGAGAATCGAACGATCCAAACACGATAGAGCACGAATGAGACGAACAAATCTGAAACGATTCTCAAATGGAATAGTGTGCGGAATAATCGATTATTTCCAATATACACGGCGAGTACACACCTGCACAGGCAAACACAAATCCAAACGAAACGGGAAAAACGAGACAAAAAAAAGAAATCGATCTTTGAACCACGGAACCTCTGCTGGTGCGTGCAGAGGGTGGAGGGGTGGGTGTTGATGGTGGCGGTGGTGGAGGGGGGGTGTGAATTCGCCTCACGCCCTTTGCTCACGGGAGTGTGGGACCGTCGCCACAATTACCTCCAGAGCTCGGGGCAAATGGCCAAGTGCATAGCGAAGGTTGATGATCCATGGCTCTGTGCCTTGTGGGCAGTGACACGGACATTGACGCGTCGCTGCATTGTGTTCCGCCCTGCCCAAACACAGCTGTCAGGCAGACAGCGGAGAGACCCCTTGAAAGAGAGGGGAGAGAGAGAGAGAAAAAACGCCATAAATGTTTTGACCCATGGACTTGACGTGAAAACTAGCTCCCTTTCAACGGCGCTGGCTGATGTAAACACAACACAATTTGCGGGGTACTCACCACGCGTCCTGTATGTTATAGCAACGTTCGCTTTGATTTCCACCCCCCCCCCCCTGCTTATTCTCGTACGCTTAGTTGTACAGCCAGGGCTCTCCAGAAGTCGGGGGGGGGGGGTGGGGGTGGGATTACCGGAACAATAGCGTGTAATTGTAGTAATTAAGCCTGAGCCGCACGGGCAATTAATCGACAATAGAACTTTGAAAGTTCTCTTCGCCAATCGTGCGCCGCAATGCAGGGCGCGTTTTGATCGCCACTGAGCATTGCATTACAGGATTGGCTGGGCAGACCACCGTGCCTGCCTTTTGTGAGCTAAGTCTACACGTTCCTAATTGCCACAGTCGTTGGCTGTTTAGGTAATTCCCTGCTTGAGTGCCTTAATTATAGAGCTGCGGCTCAAGAACAAAAGCCCCGTGGGTGTTGTAGGTTTTACAAGTCGTGGATCGCACTCAAATGTAAAGGTTTAATCGGAGGGAAAGGCGAACGAATTGTTCACGACGCAAATCGTCGTGTCTGTACAAAAGTCGTTTCGTACGCCTCTATTGTGTCATGTATCATGTATAGGCATAACTCCAGTTTGCCCACGTAAAATTTAACTGTGTTCTTTTTAATTCACCGTGAAAACTATGTTTTTTGGGTAAGAGACAAACATTTGTTTATTTTCATGATTCCCATGATCCTCCATGACGTATCGTAACACAATTGTTCTATGAATATGTTAACTTAGGTAATTTTCGAACAGCAATCCAAATTCTCGGATTCTTTGCGCATTTAAAAATAGATTAAATAGACCCTCACAGGGATCGCTGCTAACTGATGTGATCTGTATATATTCATTGTTTATATGTATTGCATACTTCATACGAAAGCGATGTCTCAAACCTGACCGGCTATCAATATCTGGACTACACTGGGCCCAAGACTAGGATTGCCACCTGTCCTGATTTTCCCCGGCGTGTCCTTTTATCACTGAGATATCTCTCTGTGCATGTGAAATATGTAAGTCTTTCCAGGACATGTGAAATATGTAAGTCTTCCCAGAACATTCGATCTCCCAGTATTTGTCAGCTGTGCGATATTGCACCACTCAGTATGGTGGACTTACACATCGTTCTCCCTTCTAAGGTATGTGTGAGATATTCTTCCTCACGATATTATGTCCTGCTTTATTGTACATCAGGGGTGGCAATCTTTTCCAAGCCAGAAGGCAGTGAGTGATCAATCATCTGGTCTCCTCAGCACAAATGAGGCAGCCTCACGGTCAATCTTTTAATTGTCATCTTAATCTTTGTCAATCCCTCATTATCGAGGATGATTGTTTTCCATCAATGTCTTATCTCTCGGTCTGAATATGGGGAATCATTTTCCCAGTCAACGTTGGTTCAACGTTGGCCCAATATCCCATCTTTACTGGGAGGGAAATTTACGAGCATTTCACCCTCACGAAGAGAGGTAGACGCATGATTCTTATCTGAACTACAGTCCTAATTGCATGCATGTATGTTGAACCTTTTTCGCACCGTACGTGGCCAACCGTGCTGATTGGCTGACGCGCGCTGTGTCCAAGCAAACAGCCAAGTAGTAAAGAGCCACTTCACAATCGTACAAATTATTGCCCACGTCTTTAAAGCCCCCTCCGAAATGCATATCCGAAGTTGTGTTTGCAGATGGCTGATTCTGCCCATCTGCAAACACAACTCTCGCCTCTTGATCCTCCACTGGGCCCTGGGAGCACTGGGCATGTGGACAATTGTCGCACGAGTGCCCCTGCAGTGTGCGAGGCAGTGACACTGATGGGAAGGGTGTTCCAGACACAGAGAATAGCAGGCGAAGGTGAGACCTCCTGTCGTAATCATTTCTGAGATGGCAGTGTTGACCGATGACCGAATCGCCCTAAAATGCACCCATTATGAGATTTTTCAAATGCATTTTTTTTTTATTACAATGTCACCTGGATAATCCCCGGAGATGGAACATCCCGTTTGCAAGGGTGTATAGGGGGTCGATTGGCACGTGCATAGCAAACGCATACCGGTTTAAGTCTGGTTAGTAATTGGATGGGTGACCACAAGACTTACCAGGCGTTGTACATGTGGGGCTGCCTGGCGGTCAGGGGGTAGCAGTGCTGGGTGTTGGCCCCTCGAATGTGCGGTTGGTTCTCTCCGGGTTCTGCAGTTTCCTCCCCACATAAATCCAAACTCTCATGAATGGAATTGGCCAAACATCAGAATGCAAGACTGTCCTGAAAAAAAGTCTTGAGGTTTTGTGAAGCTTTCGTAGATTAAAAAAAAAGTTACGTGAGATAATGATAAAAAAAATAGTTTGTGTCGTGATGGAGACAACCTATTTTGAAAATGGAAAGTTGAAAGGATTAAAAGTCAACCGTTATTGTGGTCCACGTACAGTACTCCATAATTAATATGAAACAATTTAAACAGGCTATTTTGCAGGCTTAACGTGCCAGTTTGTTTGATAATTTGTGATTAAAGTATTTTTTTGTTGACAAAGAATCAACATTCAAGTTTGATTCACAACTCACACCGTGTGTTGTTAGTGTGATGGCGATAGCTTCCTTGGTGGACCGCTGTCGTAATTGTCTTCGCCATCATCCACCTTCTCTTCTCACACTATGGCCATTGCTGATGGTCAGAGGTCGCATTCGGGTACCCGATACCCGTACCCTACACGATACCCGGCTACCCGTACCCGGCTGGGTATCGGGTACGAGTACCCGTTTGCGACCTTGGTGCGGCCGGGTACTATGACGCCACAATGCATCTCGCTCCTGCGCGTGAGTTGACCTTATTGCTCCTTACCCATTGGCTGTCATCGTCTCGGGTGTGTTCTCTCCTTTGTCTGCCACTCCTTCACCAGTCTCATCCATCGGTCATCATCCCTTCTGACAATGACCTGCCAAAACCCACTTAACGTTTCGTAACGGCCAAGATCACGTCTCGGATTTCAATTTGCTCCACGATGTTTTTTTGTGTTCGAGGCATAAATCTTTCCAAGCATCTTTGTGGAGGTTTCAGCTATCGTTCCAAGGTTTTTTGTTTGTTTTGATCAATGTCCATGTGTCTGATCCATATGTCATAGCAGGTAATAAATTTTGTTAAAATCTGCGTACATCGTCAAGTCCATGGAAATGGAATATCAGCATGGGAGGACGGAATCTCATCCTTGCAAGTGTAGCACAACCATCATTCGTGCTTGCAAAGCGTTTACATATTTTTACACAGCAGGTCGGTGCAACACGTTAAACAGATACATTAATCGCCACGTCGAATACTTCTGCATCAGTCACGCAATCCTATGAACGTGCAATCAGCCATTTCTCAAACTTTTTGATATTGGCAACGCCCATCGCTTGAATACATTCAGCACGGCGCTGAGCTCTTCCTCTATTCGCCAGTCAGACCCCTAGCAATAATTAACAAGCGAACTGCAGCCGTAATTTTATGCGAAGTATTTCCAATGAATTAAAAAAAACCCATGTGACTTGTTTGTAAAAGGGGGATGGATGTGTGTGGGTGGCTGTGTGGCCTGGTGAGGGGTTGGTGGCTTGGCAGGACGAGGCATTTCGGCGGGGGCGGTGGGCTGAAATAAAAAAAAACTCACCTTTTTTGTTTGTGGAGAAGACAAAGTCATTGTGATGTTTTGTTTGGTGGTGCTCCCGCTCGACCGCTCGACTGTGTGTGGCTCGTTGATGATGCCCCCCCCCGCCCCCCGCCCCCCGCGACCGAGGCCCTGCGACTGGAGGACCCGTTCGTAATGACACGGAGGGCTGGGCTGCCCGCGTCGGACACCGCCGCCCGTTAATGCACCCACGCGGGTTTTTACAAGAACTCGAGTGCTCCCTTTGAAGAGCTGCGTCCTTCTATTTTTTTTGCCGTTTCATTTTCTACCGTGCTGAGTACAGGCTTATTTAACGTGAGTGCGTGCCTGTGCGTGTTTTATATATATATGCTCTGTATTATTTATTTGGGGTTTTCTTTTTTTCAGAGTGAGTCTCTTCGGTGTTTCTTGTTTCATACTGCGCGCGCTCCAGTGAGCTTCACTCCCGATAAATAACCGCAGTAAAAGTACTGGCTCATGCAGCCGCTCTGATCTCTGCCATTTTTTTTTTGTGAAACTACAGACAGCCGAAGGTCCTTTCTGAGAAAACCCCTATACTCCGTTTTTGTCTTTTTTTATTCTTTCACTTGCGCTTTCTTTTTTTGGAGGGGGGGGGGGAGGGGGGGGGGCGAGGGGGCGGGTGGTGGATGGGGGGGTGGCAAGGGCAATAATGGATTTGGTTTTTGCTGTGAATTTAAAGGTCTCTTTGATGCCCAAAAGTGGGCCTTTTGTTGGCCGGGTCTTTGTTTCGGTGGTGGATGATTAGTTTTAGAGAGAGGTTATTGTCGCCGCCTCTATGTAATAGCAGGGGCGCGCGCATTCACGCCAGAATTTTTGCCAGTGTTGTACGTTTCGTTTGCTTAACCTGCTTATTGTTGGGTCAGCGGAGCTGTGGTTGCTGCGCCAAACAGAGGTCCCCAAAACATAAACCGCATGCGCCGATCCAAATATACATCGCTCATATTCTACGAGAAGATCAATACCACGTGTGGCATTCAAGCGAAGGGAAGCCTCTCTGCATTGATTGTTATTGCTTATGGAATTTTTTTGTTTGCATTTAATGTGCAGGGTCTGCCTTCCTGGTCGTCATTCCCCACTCATTCCCGTCCTGGGTGATCTCCACGGCCGCCTGGAACCACCTCCTTTCTAGGCCTCGCCTGTCCCGACCTCTGCCCATGGTTGTCACCTTCGTCTGCTGTGGTTTTCATCAGTTGTGACATCTGAGTTGCCTTTCTCCCAGCTGGTCTGAAGTGGGCATCACCACTCTTTGTTTCTTTCTCATCGCTTCATTTCTGACCCAACCCAGTCTTTTGACCCCTGAGATCCCATCTCGCCACCCTACTTTCGATAAATGTGTCACTATTGCTGCTCATAGCAAACAACACAGCTGGCCTAGCTGGCCTAGCTGGCCTAGTTTGTTGTCCTTGCCCCCGCACCTCCCATTAGCACGGTTGGCTACGTACGGTGCGAAAGAAGTTCAACGTACATACATACACACACACATACGGAGAAGCGTCTGCATTTAGCCATTTCTGCTCACCTTCACCCCATCGCGCTACTTTACATCTTGTTTGTATCCGTGAGACCGCCAGGAGGAGTGCGTGCGAGCCCATGAATTGCTGATGGAGCAGCGAAGACTCCAAAGCACGCGAATATAAATTGCAGCATCGACACTTCTTGATGGCGATGCTGCGGTGTATGACTTTAATTAATTTTCCCATTGCCGCCAGTCCGTCCCTGCCGGCTTGTGCTCACACTCCCAGAGGGTGGAACCAGGATGCACGGGTGATGGCTTCGCGCTGCCTTAATGGCAAATAATGGAATTATTCATCCACCCGCCGTACTCGCAGCGGCTGTTTCTGCTACGGCGTCCCAGCTGAGGAGAAGGAACCGTGAAATCCTCCCGCTATTCATCTGCAGCTCTCCGAGTACAGGAATTGCACCGAACCATGACAAAACGGGCTCTCCTCCCTTGTTCACAAACAACTTCAGCTGAGGGTGTAATGATGTCTGTCAAATTATTATTAATGGCGACGATTCTGTTTTGATGCGGCGCTGCTTTTAACGCCGAGGCGTCGTCTCGGAGCGCTTTACGTCACGTCTCATCTCAAACATTTGGAAGGGCACCCCCAGTGGCAGCTGGCCCTGGGCGGCACAAGGCGAATTGCCACCTGGCCTGCAGACGGACATCCGTCTACCAGTAGGGGGCAGTGATCGCAATCTGTGCATCATGTCCGCATATATTGGGGCGCCGTGGTGGCGAGGTGTTAACTACCTCGCCTGGTATACAGGAGGTCGTGGGTTTGATCCCAACCCTGACGCCTGTAGCGTTGGAGTTTGCATGTTCTCCCCATGGTCGCGTGGATTGTTCCCCAGGGTCCTCTTGTTTTTCCCCTCCACATTTAGAAATACGCGTTTAGAATATTTGGCTGCTATAAATTTACACGTGATAAGCTACCTCGTTGAGATATCATTTGTGGCCAGCTGTATAAAGCTCAGTGGGTCTCGTGCGTGATGGTGATTTTTTGTGAGATTTGTTGGTAACGGAGGAAGCCGACGCTATAGATTTACATTGGCTTCGGCAGCCTATTTTTAGATGGCCATTACATCATCTGTGAACTGCGGGGCAGAGGCATTGTTATCAAATATTCATGAACATCATACTCTAATCTTATTGGCCCTGCCTTCTTGCATTAACGCATTGCGCATGCGTTAATGCGTGCTCAGTGTAAAGCGAAGTGCTCGTTGGAGGCTAAGCAATGTGCCGAAGTAATGCATTTATATTGAGTCATGTTATCTTAATGAACAATGCATGCATTGTGTAATGTATGCATTGCATTGCATAGGCCGAAATAGGAGAACGTGGATTGGAGATGGGCATGCAGGCTAGAGACATCTTATTGGCTGCTCGCCGATGAAGGAAATGGAACGAGAGATGAAAAGTGGAAAAAGAAGATCGGAGAGTGGGACGCTTGGTATTGCAATGGCAAACGATCGATTGTGAAGGAAAGTAAGTGAGCTTGGGCAGCACACGTCACCAGAAGGGATGATGGTGGGCCGGCGGTCTTGACCCATGACGTAGTGGCAACCGAATAAGGGAACGGGGCCCGAGAGTGGACGTCTACCCCGGAGATGTCACAAGGAGATAAGCTCGTCACTTTCTCACTTCGTGCCCCGACTGAACACCTGCAAAAAAGAGCGTCATGACTCCTGAGATTTCTCCAGTAAAGATTCTGATTTCCGAATGAAGCTCGAGATGTCGTGCTGACGTTACCCTCGGTTTGCGCGCGATCCTACGGCGCGGCTCGCTAACCGTCCGTGCCACCGCTCGGCGCGATGACGTATCGACATTTAACTCGCCGAGTGCTGACCCCCACTGCATTGGGGGGGGGGGGACGACGGGTTGGTTAAGGTCACCGCCAATTGAAATCCTAGTGCGGACGGTGGGGGGGGGTGGAGGGGGTGGGGGGCCTGCCGTGCGTGCGTGTGGCGACAGCGAGGAGAAAGCGGTAGCAGGCGGATTAATCCGCCGTCAACGAGCGACGTGCGTGGGGCCCGGCCACCATGGCCGCGAGGTTCGCTTAATTGTAGCTCTCGTCGTCGTCGTCTTCGTCGGCCTGCAAGCACCCACGCCCGCCCGCCCGCACCGGCTTCCACGCTAAATGGGCACTAAAACCTTTTGTGCGTTTTGCTGAATGCTCAGGAGTTAAGAAGTAGAGAAGACAGGTAGATGGATGGAGGAATTTAAAATAAATAACTACCCGTTCAAAGTGGGTTCCCGGCCCAATCCTTTCTTTTCTTCCCGAGCGCTGGTTTTTGCGGCCATTGTGCCGTCAGCTCTTTTCTTGGTTTTGTGTTGCCGCTGCATTGGTGGGGAGAAGCATTATGGTCCGGTGCGTGAAAGGGCGCCGTTGGCAGTGACGTTTGTGGGGGGGGGGGTTACGTTGTTGTTGTTGTTGTCGTGGTTGTTGATGTTGTCGTTAACACGAGGTCGACGTTGGGTCAAACATTGGCGCGACCTTGAGCTCCGTTCGGCTGCCAGATAAAACCAAGACGGGGAAATGTCACCCACCCACAAATGGCGCACAGCTCTCATTGGCCCTTTTCCGTCCCTGTTTTCTTCTAATTCCATTCCGACGACGTACGTGGACATCATCAAAACGAAACTGGAAGGAAAACTAAAGTTAAATTACTTTATTACTAAGAGGCTCTCACGAGGGTGTGTGGCACAGTTTGGCGCCAGCTATCATAGAGTGGCGGTCGTGTCGCTATACTTCCCTGCGGTGAGTACAATGCAAAATGCAATTTACGCCAACTGCTTTCGCGTTCCAAGATTCAGAGGTGAACGGCACCCACCCTGCAAACTTGCAAACGCCTCGGAACGGGAAAGGGTTAATATTCATAGCCGCGTCTGCTCGGGCGTCGACTCGTCCTCAGATGCCCGAGCGCGTCTGTGGGTGCTGATCCCACACCTGTAGAGGCAACGTGTGCGGTGGTTTTAGTTCCATTCTTTTGTTGGCTGCCCCAAGTTTGGCTGAGGTTGGAGAATTGTTGTCGTGCCTGGAGAGTGAACTGTTGGCTCCTACCCAACTGTGCTCTCGATTAGAATCCCAGCACAAAAGCAGAGCGGGTGATCGTTCCTCCCTCACCCATTGCACGCGGCCGCTCTCGCCATTCGTGCAGTCACTTCTTGGTCACTCTTCCATTGCTACTGCCGCGGTCAATCTTCCCACGGACCTCACCCCATTCGTAGTGGCGTAGCCATCGAGCGTGCAGGGGCCCATGCACTGGGCTGTGAAGAGACGGGGAAAACGGGCAGGGGGCCCGTGTTAATTCCTTGCGCCGGGAACCACGCCAACCATGCTCCACCAACTCCCTCCCGGTACCTGCGCCAATGTCAAGGACTTGTCCGAGCAGTGTCCTCTTGTGAATGCTCTGCTCCGCTGTTGTACCCCATAGGATGCTCGCTTCTCTTACGTCTTCCCCTTCTTCTTCTTCTTCCCTCAACTCAAGAACTCTCTCCCGATCCCCTCTTTTGCCAAGCTCCTGTGACCCAGCTCTCTTCAAGAAGCGTGTTAAGTCTTCCCTGCTGTACCATCGTCAGCGTTCTAGGTTAGTGATTGCTCTGTGTTGCGTAGGTCTTCTGGCGTGTGCTCAGCGTCTGCTCTCAAAATAAAGCTGTGTCCCCAGCGTTAAAAAGTGCCAGCGCGCCACCGAACTTATTTACCACGTCGCGTTTGGCGGCCGCACGGATTTAGGAGGCGATTAACGCCACGCAAGCTGCTGCCGCGATGCACGATCGGGAATCGGGCGAGACAAATTTAATTTGGCTCCGTAAAGGTTTCCCATAAACTAGCGTTTAGTGATTTGCCGCGTCCCGCTTATATGACGTGGTTTACTCATATTGCCACGGGTGGCAGCGGTGGTGTGTGCTGCGAGCTTGATTAATCGGTTCCGTTCAAAGTCGGGTTTGAATGATTTGTTGACTTCGTCGAATGAACAATACGAATGTAAATTATCTTAAACGCCTCGCCCCGTACCACTTTTTTTTACGATATTGTACTTTTTTTTAAATCCTTACATCGATGAGGTGTGAACTGTCGACAACATATGTAGGTTGAACTTCTTTCGCACCGTACGCAGACAACAGAGCGGCAACAATGGAGTGGCATCCAACAGACGGGGAGATCAAAATCAGATGGAGCTCTACTGCAGGTGTGAGATGCGTTGTGAAATCGCAGGGCCATGTGAGGTGGCACTTACTGGGAGAGGCATTCATCCAGCAATGGATTGATCACGCATAATGATGATGATGGTGATGACTGAATGTTTATATTTAAGTTATTTATATTTTGCTTAATATTGGGAACGGATATTATGCTGGTGTTGGCCACCTTCACTTGTGTATTGAATGTGGTTTGAGGCCCTGGTTTCCCTGGAGAGAGACTTTGAGTCTCAATGGGCTCTCAATTCATTTTAAGTCAAGTGTTTTATTGATTGAGAGACGTTAACCCTTTCGGACACAACCGATTTTAATCCCACAATTAACATTTTTCTTTTTTTATCATTCCGCAATCGTAGCGGTAAAGCCAGTCAAATAAAATGCGTGGCGCTTGGCCTATCCAGCAAGCGACACGGAATACAGCAGTTTCCACTAAAATACGAATCCCATAGAGATTACAAAAAAACGCGTCTCTACAAAGGGAGATCTGGGTTGGCGACGACAATAAAAGACTCACCCAAAGTACAGCAGACTTAAAAACAAATAATGTAACAACAAAGCCAACAATTTGACGGAGCTACTTGACAAAGTTCAATGTAACAACGCACAGCGGGGTTTGATGCCGGAGCGTCAACTTTTCTCACTGCCTCGAGTGCCAAATTGAGTGGCTCATCAAAAAAGAGATCGGGATGAAATGTTTCTCGAATGTTGGAGCATTGCTCCGGGTGCGGGGGGAAGCATCGCAGGCCGAAAGGAAATGCGCCGTTTCGAACCTTCTCCTTTGGCAACGGGCGACGTGGGAATTTCCGAGCGGATCTCAAGCGAGCGGGAGTCTGCGACGTGGCCTTCGCGATTTCTTCGCTGCGGGAAAAGCTGAGTCATGCAGAGTGCTCAGTGCTCAGCACCTGGCCCCTCACGAAGCACTCTTTATACACCACAGCCTCCTCGCACGCACGCGCGCCCGTCTTTTGCTTTCCTATAAACGTCGCACCGGCGGCCAGCGCTCTGCTGTTTCTGCCTAAGCCGAGGGATTATAAAGCTATGGTGGGGCGTGTGCACAGCGGTGTAAAGCTGGTGACCCGAGCGATCCTAATATCAGAAGGGCGAGTATACGTAAGGGGTGATATTTGAGTGATATCTGAACCGGTCCTGGGACCCCCCCCCCCCCCAGAAAAAAAACTCGCCTCCCCATCCGTTTCACGAACCCGCACTGATTAGTGTGGTCAAATATGGTTAAACACTTTTCCTCTTTACTCTCCACCTGAAGAAGACCGCTTGTGTTGCGATCGAAACGTCGTGAGTTTTTTGCTTTAAATTTAGGTTTAGTTTTCTATCAACGTGACTTTACCGAAAGAACCAATAATATGGTTAAACACTGCCAGTGGAGAGACCCTCATCCTGACTAGAGCAGTGAAACTTGTACCATATGGTAACAGATTTGGGTCATTTTCACACACTTTGTCAAGATGATTATTATTATTTCGTGAACGTGTATATAATCTCACAACTGTAGTGGGGCTCAATGCATTAAAACACGTGTTTGGTAACGTAAGTGTCAATATTTCCACAGTTCCAAAGCACTGGAATTAAGAGCTATTAAGTAAAAAAATTAATGATAAGCAGGGAAGAGCACTTTGAAAGACATTCATCCAACAGTTCATTGACAAAGGGCATTACGTGCACATTGCATTGCTAACATTTAAATCGAAGCAAAGGTTATTTGTTTTTATTCTCTTCTTCGTAGCAATCGAGCCACCAGTGGCCGTGCCATCGTGAGGTCGGAATGACGACCCAGCCCGTGTGCCCTCTGCGGCGAGGCCGGAGCAGAGAGAACCCGAGGCGATTCACGTGGCACTCATGAGACAGAAATCACGAGTCGGTGTTTTATTTGGCAACAAGCCTTTATCCGTATCTGCAGCTCTTTTCAGTTGTGGCTTTAAGAGTGGCGTTACCTTTCATGGGCACCCCTTGCCCCCTCTCCACGTGACCATGCAACCTTTTTCTCTCTCTCTCTGTCCGTCTCCGCGGCCTTACCCTCGCAGTTACCCCCAGCGGAGTGCGAATATCGACCTCGCGTGCGTCAGTTAACGGGTGGCGGAGCGCACAGGCGTTACTTGTCACGCGTTCGAGGCCGCGCGATGTGTTAACTCCTGGCCGAAGCTGTCCGCGAAGAGGGCGGGAGATCTTTGCAATCGAGTGCGAGGTCTCGGCAGGAACAATGACCAGCTCGAGGTGTGCGTGTCCTTATTCGTGGTAAGTTTCTCTGAAAACGTATACAAACCAAGACATTCAGGATTTTCATTGCGGGGTGAGGCCAAGGACAAGCGTGCGAGGGCAGGTGCTGTATATATATAGCTCTGTTTATGAATAGAAAACGAACTTTCAAATCAGCTATTGTGCTTCGAAACTGGTTTAGGAGGAATCTGATTGAAGACAAAGATTGATTCTTGGCCAGGTGTGCAAGCAGACAGACAGACTTCCGTCGATTGTCCCGAGAAGGACAGAGGTCCATTTCTTTACGTTATTACCCACAATGCTCCGCAAGCGGTAAATCTGTGATGTCACCTGGTGGTCAACGTGCCGTCAATCAGCCCGCAGTTGTCACTGTCTTGATTGGCGTGATATGGCAGCAGTGTAAACTAGAGTCTTAGCGTCGCACGTAGCAGCATTTTCCCTTGAAGCCGCTTGTTTGTAGAGCGGAGTTTGACTTATGGTGATGGCCCTCAAGCAAAGCCAAAGTCAACAGCTCCGGATAAAGCGGCATGCAAACACAGGCATCCTTTCAAAGTGAAACATTTAGCTGAAGATCAATCCACGGCACGACGAGTGCTACTGAAATGCAATATTGATTTTGCATGTTCTCTCCACAAAGGAGCCAGGGCCAAACGTCCATCCCCGTATAAGCCGAATGCCTTTTCTGCCCGCTGACAATACGTGCGTGTTTTTTTGTGCGTTTTTTTGCTGCTTGCTTGCTTGCGCCGCACTTGAAGGCACAATTGTTCCCGGCATGTCCCAACACCTTTGTGCCGCGTGCGTCTGTACGTGGGTACGCGCGGGCCGTTTGATGTTGTCGCAAAACAACACGAGGGCCCCCGAACGGCGCTGCTGCTGCTGCTGCGGTGACTGTGTCGTGCTGCTCGCAAGGCGAGCGATTGTAAATAACGGCAAGTACGAAGGAGGTCGCTTCCGCGTTTGGTGAACTCGAATGCCGACGTTCCCCCAAACAGCAACTCGAACGCGTACGTTCGTCCGAACAGGAAATCGGCGGCGCTGCCGCACGGTTGCCATGGGCCCTGGGGGCAAGGAACGGAACGGGCCCTCCCGCCCTCCAAGTTCACTGCTATCTGTAACCTGGTGCGTTTTTTAATTCGTTATTTTATTTTACCAGGTAAGGCCCACTGAGCGATGTATCTCTTTTTCAGAAGCGATCCGGCCACAAGTGACAGCCCAACGAAAGTGGCTTATCGCGTGGAAATGTACAGCGGCCAAATACTCTAAACGAAAGTTTATGGCAGCAAATGGGGAGCGGGGGGGAAATGGAGGACCTGGAGAGAAATCCACGCGACCACAGGAGGAACACGCAAATGTACAGGCGTCAGGGTCAGGATCGAACCCACAACCTCCTGTATACAAGGAGAGGTTGTTAACATCTCGCCACCCTTTTGCACTGCCTGCACACTCAATAGCCGTGCCACGGACACTGACATGTAATCAATGAGCGCCAGGATTAGTAGCAGTATTAAGGGCAGTTTCTTTACTTAAATTTATGGAACTTGGAAAACGTTGAAATCTTGCTTGTTGTGCAGATTTCGGTACGCAGAGTGAAACCTGAACGTACCTGTTTTCAGCGATTCGCCCGAATTTAAAGGTTGATGCAAGAAAACGTCAAATCGGCGAGCATTGCCATTTCATCAGTCGCGATTTTTTTTTTGTAGACTTTGAGAATGGCATGTTCGATCTGGGCAAACAAACAAAACATACAGAGAGGTCTCGCTGTCTCTAGAACAATTTAATTGATTTATTTAGGAAAGCCTCTTTGAGCCTCAATAATTTATTTTTTCAAGAGAGTCCTGCATTGAGATGCTTGGCCAGTTCCTTTTCCGAGGATGTTTTGCAAAGAAAATAAACTCGAGTATTTAGAAACAGATTTGAAGCTTTCGTGACTGCAAGGATTCATATTCTTAGGTTTTTTCGGTAAAGTCACGTAGGTAAAAAAAT
>CM025634.2:5916463-5929841 GCA_014621495.2 Entosphenus tridentatus | reverse complement strand
ACTCAGTGCTGGATTAAGCTAGTGCGGGGCCTGCAGCATATGTTATAAAGGGCCATAAATAAATAAATAAACACATACATATTAAAGCACAAATTGTTTACTTGCATAGTAAAATAATTGTATTTTTTCAATTGCTATACAGCCAGATAATACGACAAATCGCTAATCTTAAACATCCAGTCGTTCGTAAAAGTTGAAGGCAGTATAGTGCTATAGTAATAGAGAAAGTGCAGAATCACTGAACCGGAATTGATAGCTTGAAAGCATTTAGCGCGGGCCCCTTGAAAGTGCGGGGCCCGTAGCTACGACACATGTAGCTACTTGTGCTACGAGGACAATCCGGTACTGGGAGGGCTTCACCCATTGGTGGAGAGACAATGGATGTTGATCATTGATGTTGAACTGGTCATGATGTATTTAGTATTGGTATTTTATTGGTGATTTACGTTTTGTATTTTGGTTTTGTAATTTGATAAGGTTTAAATAAAACGTTATTTTGATGTTCATCAAGGGCGTGTGGAACAGTTTCTCTTGCACTCGTTCTCAGTGAATTTTGGGAAATGTTTGTCCAAGTTAGAGTCCAAAATTAAGAATATAGAACGGTTGGCTACTCACTTCCGATGAGCATTGCTGGCTATGTGCGGTGCGTAAGTAGGTCAACATACATGCGTACATGTTACTGCCATTCGTGAAATAAAGGGAAGAGCCCGTTATCAACCCACCGCTGGATGAAGAAGGTCTGCCTGGACTGTGTTCGCCATGCTGGCGAGTGCAGAGCAAGGCCCCAAGATTGGTTCAGATATGATTCGCCATCGTTCCCAAAAGTCATTTGTTTATTGGACAATTTATACGTTCTTCTTTGCCGTGAACACGTGGCCACAATGATGCACGGAAGCAAACCTGAAATTGCACACGAAACGTCCGCGTAATAACGACACCCCGCGGCTGTGTTTCAGTTCATTTCTTGTCCATGCAACATTGAACTTGTCAGCAAATAACACAAACGTCATCAGTAGATTAGGGATAGCAAAGCGGCACATTTGTGAGACACTGCGAGATGGATCGGAAGATCGTCAACATGCAATGATGGTGACCTGACCAGTTTTGTGCGTATTTGTAACAGCGCCGAGGGAGAGAGAGAGAGAGAAAGAGAAGAGGTTGTGCTTGAAGTGAGTGTTGCTTTGGATTAAATTAGGCAGAAGTATGCATGGCCGCCTTTAACCCTGATTAGTTTGAAGGGTCCCTTTCGCAATCACGGTAACCTTTGATCCGACAGGAGAGCGGTCGATTTCTCTGAGGACTGCTCGCTGAGATGGTGAGGGGTGGTGGGTGGGTGCGTGCGTGCGTGCGTGTGTGCGTGGGTTGGTGGGTGGGCAGGGTTGTGGCGATGGCGGTGAGTGCTGTGGGTGCCCTGGGCTTGTAGGGGCAGCCGAGTGAGAGGCTGTCTGGCTCCCCCCTCCACCACCCCTCCCCCCATGAAGAGTGGCTCTCGTCTGAAGGGCACCTAGCCTGAGCCTCTGCTTGCAGCGCTCGCGCAACATGTAAACCCCACGGCGCTGAGCGTTGTGTGAATTCATTAGCACTTGAGATGCGCAAGAGAACACGGGTCTGGCTGGTGGGGTAGGTAAGGGGCGGAGGGGCTGGAAGGTGGCATGGGTTGCCGATCGTGGGATGGGTGCGGTTGGGGCGAGAAATGGATGAGGGGGGGGGTGGAAGTTTGATTTCCTTGCGCCGTCGAAATTCCGCTCCTGCCACGATTGGCGAGCGGCGATGTGAACGATCGGCTCGTCCGTCACGAGCGACGATCCCTCGGCAGGGATTAGCGGCCCTCATTTCATCCAGTGGTGCGCCCGTAATTGATTTTAGTTAAACGCCGCATTGTGTGGGCAGATACCACCCTCTTTAAACGTATGACTTATGCCGAGCGTTTTTTCTTCAATATGCGAACACTACAGTGATTAATAGATTAAGCTTGAAGCTTACTTGCGTGTGACATTTTGTTTAAAACGTGTTAATCATGAAAATGTCATTTACAATGGGAATCATATATGTTTGTGATGTATGGGACACACGTGTACACGATATATTTGTCTTATTTTAAATCAGCGCTTTCTGCAAATCATTACAAATCTCAAGCAATCACCAAGCACAAATGGCATGAAACAACATCATTTTTTATATTCACACCTCGATGGCAATCCACTGCTGGACAAAGGCCTCCCCCACACCCCCCTTGTAAGTCAAGGGTGTTGCATGACCATACTTCACCGCACTTGTCAGTGCGAGTTGCGGTCAAGACCGGTTCAAACATCGCCGATGTTAACCATGGCCAGGAATCGAACTGAACTCGTATCAGAATTGCGTGAGCCACTCGTCCACCGCACCGCTCGGGTTGTAGTCGGAGGAAGCAACCGTGACGGTTCGTGAGGTTAGGGGGGCCTGGGAGTCAGTGCGATGGGAAGGGAGGATCTGTGATCACTCAGACGAGAGACGCCTGCGTCGCGTTCATTCTCGGGTCTTGCTGCCGTCGGTAACCATTTGTAAGTGTAATGGCGTAAATACTGCAGGAGACGAGTTGACGGAGGCAGCACGTATTTATTATAACACCCTACAGAAACAGTCAGCTATACAGCCTAGGAACACAGCCTACGGCTACGCGTGCCTGACACCAGCTACGCTCTCAGGTCCTCCGGCTATGTACTTCCTAGGGGAGGCTATCTGACCCGTCCTAGCCAGGGTACGGGTCTCAACCACTGGCCCATCAAACCCGGCCCTGATAAGGACGTCGGGCCGCGGGTACCCAGGGTCTCACCACTGAGCCACACAGAGTCCCGGCCCTGATAAGGGCAGCGGGGCTAGGGGTCCCAGGGTCCTATGTAGCTTGCTCCGTCTTCCTTCTTCACTGGCTCCAATGACTCCCTTATATAGTCCTCAGCCCCCCCGAGGGGCGGGGCTAGTGCGGACGTCGGTGTAGCCACCCAAGTGCGGACCGTGATGTAGACACCCGTGTGCGGACCGTGATGTAGCCACCCTAGTGCGGACCGTGATGTAGACACCGGCTACGCGATGGCTCGTTACATCCCGGTACGTACCACCTCTACATAAGTGAAACGTCGCGTCAGCCAATCGCGTCGGCGGGAGCAAATTGGTCACTTGCGAGTGTCGCAGATGTACGCAAACCGTGCACTCGTGCAAAGCGTGAGATTCCCAGTTCACGCTTTGCACGAGAGGCGGAAGAGCGAGTCAAAGTCTCACGGAATTGTAGCACGTTCACATTGCTTTTGTTAAGTCGGCAATTGGAAGGAGGAAAAAAAACTAAAAGCAAAGCTACGGATAAACAATGAAACAAAATCGCACGTCGGTTTCTCTTTTTTTTTTCTACTTCTTCTTATTCTTATTCTCAATTTTGAAGATATTACAACAGAGGTACTTCTGTGGCCGTGTTACGTGAACCTGCACAATTACAGCAAATGATTGAACCGCTGAAAAGCAAAACTGGTTTTGTGTCCTTGGCGGGATAAGTGGAAATATTTTCTGAAGAATAGATTTGTATCGTGGTCGCCGCTCGGTCCTTGATGACAAGCAGCGTATGGAATCGGGGCCTCTACGTGTAGTATTTTTTGTGTTATCAGAGCAATCTCTCCAAGTGTGATCACTTATAGGCGACTGCAACGACTGCACTTTCCCATCCGCCCCTTCTGCAGAATAATGTTGATCGCATGACACTCGAGCCGATAGTTTTAATTTTAAAAGTTGGAATTTAGCCAAATTGTGCAAGAATTGTTTACGTTCTTTCATTACTGGACTGAGGTCATCAACTGACTACATTTGAGAACTCGGCATGGCAAGATGGTGAGAGGTGGCGTTGGCTTGGTAAAGTCTTCAACCGGCGGTGGATAAATCATGGCCGATGTTAAATGAAATTGTGCAAACGAATCTCAGAATACACAGATAATGTTTCTGTGTTTTTGGAGGCCTGTTCTGTTTATTCTGCGGAGACATTGGTCACCACTTGAGATCTACAGAAGCATTCATTCCTCGCTGTGTAATGATCATTAATATCAAGATACACGCATCAAATAAGTTGAGTGTAAGAATCAGTTATTTTATACAGTATTTGTCTCTCTCTCTATGTTCCATGTCATTCCTCAAATATTTTGACAATCATGGCCTTCCATTTAGTTATGTCCATACTATTCCTCAACAACTTTGCATTAGATACTTCAAGTTTTTCAAATGTGTATGTACTTTATTTGCTGTCTTTTCTGGCTTCTTGTACCTGGAATTTTCCCAGTCAAAACGTATAAAAGTTTCTTGTTTCCTCATTGCATGTTCAACTAATACAACTTGCCTGTCTCTTATTATTCAAATCAATTACATTTTTGTACCTGCTCTCCATAAATATTTCTTTATGTCGTATAGCCTCAATGTGACCTCTGCAACCTTGAGAGGCATCTACATTCACCACATGGTAACACAAATTATTTGGTTGTTGAATTGGGTCACAACCCTGTAATGTACCATTACAACCCCAGTCCCTGTCGTAGGAATGTGGAATGTCACCACAACTTACTTCGGACCGCGTATGATCAAATCTCCCAGAATGTGCTCGATCTCGTCGGATCTCGGAAGACGAAGTCGGGCCAAAGCCTGGTTGGTTATTCCTTGCTTGGATGGGCGACCAACTTGCAGAGGCGGGCTGTCGTTCCAGTATTCACCCGTTATTCTTGAACTTGCCAGCCGCGATTTTGGATTTCCGCGCATCGCATCTGGAACTCTACACGGCTGCATCGAGAGAGAAAGAAAAAAAGCGATGAGAGAAAGTGATGAGATTATGATGATGATGATGATAATAATAAAGTGATGATGCCACACATCATCACTTTATCTGCTACGCATGCTTACTTGATCTTATCATAAGTTTAATGTAAGTGCATTTGTAAACTATAACTATTTAATACTTTTATACTCTTTTAATTACTTCATGCTTATGATAACCATTTTTTTGTGTTATGATAATGTCCATGTGTTTAACAGATTACTTATGCATTTATTTAAGGAACGTATCCCTCGTGAACGGCGCGGGGAATCCTTTATCGGCTGTGCACCGTTGCGAGCAGCAGAGGGCAGTGTCGCAGCAAAATCCACTGTTGTACTGCACTTCGATGCTTCCACGTCCTGTGACCCCCTCTCCCTCCTCCCCCCGCATGGCACGGGGGAGGCCCTCTAGCCGCGGTGGATTGACAAAACGGCTGGAGATGTTCGGAGGACCGGATTAACGCAGGCGACTTCAGGTGCTCCGGCCCAGGGATTCAGAATGGCAGGCCACCCCCACAGATGAATTGCTTTACAATGGCTCAGGCGTAACACTGCAGCGCTGATACGTCGATTGATTCGGTAATTAAAGCCGTCGCATCGAAACGTGTATTAGTGCCGCTTGTGTGACGGAATGAAGATTGGTTTGGTTAATTTCGGGTCGGCATTAACGTTTACGATTCGTATGTCACATTTAAAAACTGCAAACTAAAATAACGAGGTGAATAGCAATGGAGTGTTTGGCATCGGGCACCGGAGGCCCCCTAAAATATGGTACATCCCTGCATGTGATTTCACCCTCACACATCAGGTGGTTGTAGTTTAAGCCTCGGCAGTCTGCGATGTTCTCCATCCAGATATTCCTTTGCGCACCCCCTGTATGCATAGGTGCTTGCTTTGCGCATCACACATGCATGCACTCGTGTATGTAGGTAGCATCGTTGTTTGTGGAGTGTTGAGGATCCATGCCGTACAGACGTTTCTGGGCCATTTCTGGGCCATTTATGAGCCTACAATGCCGGGTTCCCATTGACATTTTGCCGACTGATTTTGAAAGCAAGTTTATTTATTTATATTTAAGAGAAAAAAACAACTTTCTTTTAACAAAAATTCACTTGACATTTCAGTGAGGGAGTTGGCGTGTGTGGCGTAGCTTGAAAGGTGGATGGGCTTCACTACCGCTGCGCTCTCCCCCCCTCTCTCTCCTCTCCCGCTCGCTTTACTCTCCCCACGGTCAAATCCCGGGAGACCACCTCTCCCTCGCCACTGTGCCATCAGTGATGTCGGCTGATTGTCTACCAAGCTGTGAGTGAATTCTGACGGGGCCTTGATTGACGCTGATCCCACAGAAACGGGACCCACCGGCGTGGTGCCACCGTTAGACCTCGCACGGAAACTCGACTCAGATGTGACATTGAAGATGGGATTTTTTTGTGTGCGTGTGCTTATTGCTACCGGTATTGTGCGTGGCCAGGAAATTGTCCTCTTCGTATCTATGTACGCACATAGATGCCCGATGTCGATGTTACAGACTGTTGGGGAAAGCGCTGCGAGTGAGCATCCGTTAAGGCGAATCGAGGCGACGAGGAGGTGTTGAAGCCAACGCCGTACCCTCCTGCCTTTGTCTCACCATTGCTGATGTCTATACCATGCTACCAGCTGCTCATTTAGGGCTGATTCAACCTAAGGAAGGCCCAGGACCGGTTCAGATATCACTGACCACTGATATTAGCCATGACGAGGACTCAAACTCAGGTCACACCAAGCCACGCTTCACCCCCATACTGTATAAAGAGTATATACTATTATCTATATATATGTGTGTGTGTGTAATATTCAGTAGTTGGAAGGACCCCATCTGGAGATCCTGCTGGGGGCCCCCGAAATCCCTGTGAGTGTCCCTGGTGTGAGGATCGCTGGGGGGTGGCGGTCGGGTTGGCATTGGGCGAGCAGAGCCACGCGGGGAGCGCACAGAGAGCTGTCCATCACAAGCCTGCCGACTCGATGGGAGTGTAATTTGTACAATGGGGCCGTAATGAGGGGGCGATGCGGGCGCGGGGGTGGTGATGGTTTTGGGGCGGGCGTGGTGAGTGGGGGGGGGGATGCGGGCAGACGAGGGAGGGGATGGGGGGGGGGCTGTCAGGGTGCTGACAGCTCAGCATGAGCTCCTCTCTAAATGGCAGCCCCTCATTACAACAAAAAAGGAGCAAAGTTGCCATAGTGATCATCCTGACAAAAAGTGTTGCTTGATAAAAAAATTCTGCTGGTGGTCTTTGGAAAAAAAAACATTTTTTTTTGGGGGGGGGGGGGGTGGACGGAGTTGCGAATACGCCAATGGGCATAGCGGCGTCTGGCTCTCGGGGCGGCGCGAAAGTCGAATACACAAAACGTTTGACAAAGTTCCAACCTTTGTTGGGCGACCAGGGGCGCGAACGGGGATGGATGTGGAGGCTCCGTGCGAGAGGCGCGGACCGGTTGGGCAGGAGTGTGGTTGAAGGGATGTGTGTGTGTGGGGGGGAGAGTGGAGGGGGGGTGTTGTAAGCCAGGTGGAGTAAATCTGTACATCGACGTTTGATGCGAAAAATGCTGGCCCTGTTGTTGAACGGGTGGGGGAATGCGGTCCGCGGAGAATGACCGACGCGAAGCTTGCGGAGTTGGCTGACGGAGCGGACGGCCTCGTTTGCTTTCATTGCCCGTTTGTTGATGTAGTCACGAAACGCGCTTCGCCACGTGTCCCTCGGCAATGGCAGCTCTGGAAAATGCACAGTAATGTTATTTTAGCCGCAACTCAGTGGGGCCAAATGTCACCCGGGTGATAGTGCTCGTATTAATGTTTGCGTTAGTTGAAAGGCAAATGTAAAGGTCAGCCCGAAACACGGTGAGCGTCTTGTCGCAGCAGGCCAACTCGTTCGGTGATGGTCGAGGGAGTTGGAAGTTGCTGAGGAAGGTGGGGGGAGGGCGCCACGGTGGCGAGATGTTAACTACCTCGCCTGGTATACAGGAGGTTGTGGGTTCGATCCCGGCCCTGACGCCTGTGGATTTGGAGTTTGCATGTTTCTCCCTGTGGTCGTGTGGATTTTTCTTTGGGTCCTCTGGTTTTTCCCCTCCAAATTTAGAAACACGCGTTTAGAGAAGGAAAACGACCAACGTTGATCCACGTGGAGTTTTTATCTGACGATGAGATGTTGATTGTGCTCCGGGTTTTCCCTCCACATTTATAGTATTTTTCTAACTACTATACATTTCCACGTGATGATAAGCCACTTCGTTGAGCTGTCATTTGTGGCCAGGTCGCTTCTGAAAAAAAGAGCCGTGTAGCTCAGTGGTTAACTTTAGGGTTGCCTACACTTTACGCTGTCGCCTCGACAGACCTGGTTTCACCTGAAGATGGCTGCTTGCGTTGTGGCCGAAACGTCGTGAGAATTATTTTATTATGTTTTATTATTTTTATTATTTTATTACTCCCCTTCTACGTGACTTTACCGGAAAAAACCAAGAAGATACACTTTACCCCACCACAGGTAGACTCACATTTCACGATTACGAGGCAGTGGAGCAGAACATGTATTGCTTAGGTTTCCGACCGCATTGATCAGGAATCTGAGCTCTGAATTAAAGTTTCAGTGCCGCATGGGTGGGTTTCATTTGTGTTAAAATTGGTGGATATTTTCCGTGGTTGGAATTGTTGGTTTTTCGTGATTGTGACGAGAGATTACACGTCAAATCATCACGTACAGCACTTTGTCAATCCTCTACTGGCTGAAGGCTGTGTTGGTCATGGGGGGGGTTGTTGTACCATACGCTGGTTAATGCTGGTTGGTAAAGGTGGTGGGGAGGACCCAGGTATGGTTCAGATATCACTCACCGCTTATGTTAGCCGTGGCCACAAATCAAACCCATGTCACAAGGTTCGTGTAGCGGAGTGCGTGAACCACTTCAACAGCGCTCGCGCCTCTCTGATTTCACAAATACACCGACATGTTTGATTTCTTTTCTTGGTTCTTTCGGTAAAGTCACGTAGAAGGGAAATAATAAAATAATATAAATATAAAATAATAAAAATTCTAACGACGTTTCGACTGCAACACAAGCAATCAGATGATGATTGTTATTATTAATTATTTCTCTTCTACGTGACTTTACCGAAAGAACCAAGAATATGAATCTCTGCAGTCACGAAAGCTTTAAATCAAAATGTTTGATTCCGTTGGATGTTTTAAAGCATCACGTGTGAGGGCAACGGGTTGACGTGCACAAGACACTTCGTGACAAACAACGCTCAACCGTCCACCTTTACAAAACCGCGAAACGTCTCCCTCACGTGTGTTTGTTGGACATAAAACACGAAGCATATACACTCACTATTACGCAACCGTGTTAAATGTAGAACTTTAAACGAATACCTTTAAGCGCTCAACAAGACGCAATCAAAACCAAGCCGCACACTCTGCAACAATTCATTTTGAAGTCACTAAAATTACGCAAGCTGAACCGATACTCGAATAAAATAAATATACTTTTAAGGAGCTGCTCGTTGGTGAAAAGAGCACGGAATGTAATTAGGGAATGCGTGGGGGTCGTGGAGGGGGAGGGGGCGAACAAGCTGTTTGATTGCTGTTCTGAAGACCCCGCCAGAGGCCGCAAAGGAAGAGGACAAACCGTATAAATTTACACTCAAATTAAAGCCCCACACCACCACCACACCACACACACACACACACGGCCTCACCCCCTTTCCCGGCCATCCACGCACATCGAAGGTGCCTGGGAATTGTAGCACTGTCATAAAACAGGCGCATGAGAGCTGCATTGTATTTGCCAAATGAGCGGAGATCAAGGGGGCCGTTACGTTATGGCTTTTCCCGTTTAATTGCCGCGCGCTCGCACGGGCCCCCCCGCCCTCCCGCCCTGGCCACCGCACGCGGGGGTCATGTAATATGTGCGCGCCCATTGACAGAGTGCAAAACCACATCGACCCATGACTATTTTATTGTGCTGTGCTCAGCTGCCCTTCTCAAAGGTGGATGGCGGTGGGGGGAGGAGGAGGGGGAGCGGGGGGGGGAGGGCGTTTGGGGGCAGCGGTGGTGGTGGTGGTGGCGGGGAGTAGGGGGGGTGCAGGGGGAGAGTGGGGATGGAGGCGCGGGGGTTAATGTTTCGGGTTAGAGGGGACAGCCGATGAGTTGTGTCAACAGCAAAGGATGCTTCGTTGTGTCTCAAGGAAGGACACGTATGGGTTAATATGCGGGGTTACGGGCGCGTGACTAAAACGATTAATACGCTCATTAGTTAACTTAAAACCGAGCGTTGCTCTTCAGAAATAATTGCGTCTTGAGTTTCACTCATACTTCGCCGCTCGCACGCTTATTGACCACCTCCTCATCTGTCGGTGTGCCGGCTTTTGAACTGTTAACGCATTGAACACGACGTAAACGCCCCTCCATGTGCTCGCTCGAGTCTTGGTGAGATGCTCACGCGTATTTGCGGCGCGACAAAAGATTTACACTGCTAGAATGTGCACCCAGGAAGCGACCTCCCGTTGCCATATTAAAAAGCAAAAACATTTTGCTGGAATGTTTCAACCGACTGATGGTTGAAGGCCTCCTGCAGGCCTGGTGGACCATACGTCTGTTTGACCATCCGTCCCCACGCTGGTCAGGGCGGGGGTGCGGCAGGGGGGGGCCGGGGGCCGCGGGAATTTCCAGGACCCGTTCAGGTCTCGCTGTTGCCAGAACAAGCGCGCGTGATGGTTCGGTAATGAAACAATTCACTGGAGCAGAAGAGCGAAGCGTAGGGCAGAGGCGACGCGCCAGTAAACTTGTTGCGCCACGCTCCGTTGAGAGTCAGCCACTTCTCCGGCAGGGATGATTATTGTGATGATTATTGGGGTGATTATTGGGGTGATTATTGGGGCCAGTGATGGCTTTCTGCTGTGGGGGTGGGGGGGGCGGAGGAGGAGGACAGAGTTGGGGAGGAACTTTTTTTTTACCACTTTTTTTTAGCACTTTTTTTTTACCACCCAAAACTTCCCAACGAAAGGTCACACGACCCTTCACGGCTCCACGGCCGGCACGACATTGGGACGGCTTCATCCAGCGGTGGATGGAGCACGAATGCAGTGATGAGCAGAGGGGGGGCCGAGTCCGTCGTCTTGCAGAGGGACGGATCGACGGTGCCGCATCGGTCACGCAGCTGGCGTGCCGAGGACGGCACACCGTGCCGGATGTGCCGAGCCATTACCCCACGTTTCCACTGATGGAAATTTCCACTGCTAAGCGCACAATAGTCAGCATTAACATTTACCACCGATAATGTGTTTATATTGTGCGCTTCATTTCGTTGCTTATGTTAACTCGTGAAAACAGGTGTCGCGAACCCTTGAAAATTGATTTTTATTTTTCCGTTTGCTTTTATGTCTCGGTGCGTAAGAAATCTTGCGAGGAAATAGTGGAGTCAAATCGACCCGAGACTTTGCTGAATGTGATCAAGGATATAGGCTACTTAAAATTAATTAGTGGATTTTTCTATGTAAATTATGGTAAAATATATGTATGCTTTGATAGTGTAGGCTTGCCAATTTAACATATATTTATATATTGTAAAAACGTGTATTTGCTTTAAAGTATAAACATTAAACGTATGTTACAGTTTTTAATAGATTTTGGGTAGTTAAGTTCACAGTAACAAAAATATTGAAATATTCTGCAAATGCTTTTCCACGCATAATATGACCCATTTCGTATCATGCAGGTAAATTGTCTGAATTGTGCTTGGATTGTCAGCAAATATAGGTCATTAATTATTTTTCTAAATTGTACTTATTCAGTGCAATCTAAAACTATGAAACTACATTTATTATATTTTACCAGGTAAAGCCTACTGAGCTCTATACAGCTCTTTTTCAGAAGCGACCTGGCCAAAAACGATAACCTGATGAAGTGGCAACATGTAGCAATGTATAGCAGCCAAATACTCTAAACGCGTGTTTCTAAATTCGGAGGGGAAAAACCAGAGGACCCAAAGAAAAATCCACACGACCACGGGGAGAAACATGCAAACTCCAAATATACAGGCGTCATGGTTGGGATTTAACCCACGACCTCCTGTATACCAGGCGAGGTAGTTAACATCTCACCATCGCGGCGCACCTCTCAATGAGACCTGGACAAATGCTTTTTTTTTGGAACAGAATTGCATCAGGTCAGCGGTCTGCTCTCGGAGAGGGAAAACGACCAACGTTGATCCACGTGGAGTTTTTATCTGACGATGAGATGTTGATTGTACTGATCCGAATAAGGGCTTGCTTTGGAATGCTTGAGCAGACAGGTGAGAGATGTTTTCGAATGCTCACATGAAAGGATTTGTATTTATTGCGATGAACCCATCATCCCAGCAGCTTTCTCCGGATGTGCGCGTGTTCAACTTTCTAAATTAAACCGTGTTTATGATTTACCGAAATAATAAAATAATACAGCTTGTTCATAATCCCACCAGATAAGTCGCAAGCCCGTCATTAGAGCTGGCAAATGACTTTTAATCTGCATCGCCCATCGCGCTCTGCTTTCGTCGTCTTTCGGCACCCACTGTGTCCCTTCAAAATCTTGGCTCGTGGTGATTTATTTCCACCCCCCCCCTGCCCCCGTAAATCCACATCTTTGATCTCCAGAAGTAGCACTTTTCTTTTCTTCTGCACCGTCCCTTCCCTCAAAAGCTGTTTTGATATAAGCTCTTCCTTTTACAACTGTTCCATTTGTCTCCCCCAAACGATTACAACGGCCCCGTTAGTGTAATGGGCCGAAACCTGACACCACTACCGCCGCCCCAAGCCCCGCCCGCCCGCCCGCCCGCCAAGTGTAGCGGTGTTGGGTTACCGGCGGGGCTAATCCCCCCCCGCGCCTTGATTGGCAGGGCTGTGCAGGACCGGTGATGGGAGTGCTCACACCCCTTAACGGTATAACGCTGGGACTCCCTCCTCCCTCCTCCCCCCACACACTCCTTCCCTCCCCGCCTCTCCTCCCCACCTCTCCAGCACCGCTGCCTGTTGACAGACGGGTCTAGCAGAGACAGATAAGAGGCTTGACCCGATGAACCCTGGCCCAGCCTCTCGGCTGTGCGGGGAGGCTAAATCAAACATGTAAGGCTTCGAGCGAGGGGTTATGCCTTGAGAACTATATTAACAGCAACGGGGGTAACTTATTACACGCGCCGCGGCCCCGAGCACCTTGCCGTTGAATGCGTTCGGCCACTTTTGTTTTCTTTTTTTTTACCGCTCGTCATTTGCTCTCGGCGTTATTTTGAGCGGTGAATTTGCCATTTTGACGCTCGCATCGCTTGGCAAGGTGTCCCCCTCCTCCCCCTCCTCTCAACGCTTCGCAGTGGTAACCAATAACACGCAGCGATTCCTTCAAACTGCGAAAGGATGGTTTAGTTTAGTTTTTTTCTAAAAACAACCTCGCAGCTTTGATTTAAAACCAGAAAACGCGAGGCCTGTAATGATAGCTCAGGGAAGAAGAAGAAGAAGAAATTTGGAATCTCGACGGCGAAGCGTCCCCAAGTGTTGCACGGA
>CM025634.2:5840386-5908497 GCA_014621495.2 Entosphenus tridentatus | reverse complement strand
TAACGCGTGGTGTTCACACAACGTGTGTTCGCTATAACGTGTGGTATTCACACAACGTGTGTTCGCTATAACACAGTTCTTCCATTCGGTAACAATTTTCGCACAACGCGGAACGTGCACCGTTATAACGCGATTTCTGAGCGGTTGACGATGAACTACTTTTCTTGAGCTGCGTGGCTGTACAGTACGTTGAATGAAACAGGAACGTGGCGGTATTCCCTCAGTTATTCGTCCCGCCATCTAACGGTGCGAGCGCAGGACATCGTAACTCGCCAAACTTGATCCTACCGATTATTTACGAGAACATATTTTCACTTCGCGCATTTTTCGCTTTCACACGACACTGTCCAGGAACGCATCTACCGCGTTAAACGAGGACTTGCCATACTCAATTTCCTTTTTACATGCCATGAAATGGAAACTGCTCAAACTTTCCAAAGTAATACCCTCTTGAAAGATATCATCTTCAGATTCAGTGAGACTTTCCTGGGTAACTAAAGAACAATATTTCTTGTTACATATAATTTTCACCGACGTGTGCAAGATTTCTTCAAAAATATACTTATTCTGTACCTTGCAGTGGCTTTAACTTTTGCATTTATTTCCAATATCCCTGAATTTCAAAGTCGCTTTCGATACCCAAGTCTGGCATGGTTCAGTGTTGGTTTGGGAGTAGTGGTTGTTGTGGGGGGGGGCGCGGGGGGGGGGGGAAGGGAGGAAGGGGGGGGGGGCGGCACGGGATGATGAAAGCAGCATTGGATTTGCGCGGTAGAAACATTCTCCGTGTCGCATAGGGAGGGACCTTCAAGTGAATGCGGAGGCAAATGAAAACACTGCGGCTTGGAGTGAAGCCAGGACCCTTTGAAGAAAAGAGAGAGGGGCAGGATGTCTGCGCAAATGGCGTGCGTTGTTGTGCGAACGCCCAGGGAACAAATGCACTTCGCTGCTTGCTAGCCGTGTAACTCCACGCGCAATCGACGCGGCTGCCCGTTTCCCCGATAACACGCGGTGCCTCCCACGTGTTGTTCGGCGTGGTGCCCATTGTTTTTCGCTCCTCCAATGTCGGGTGCTTCTTCAGCGTGATGAATGAAGCAGCCGGAATCCACTTGGGATACGCCACGTCTCTTGGCGTGGTGAAGATGGCACCATTCGTATTAATTAAGAGAAGGGGGAAAAAACAAATACAACAAAAAACATGAAGCACGCTTACGTGCCAAATGGGTTGAACTTAAGAGTTTTGAGTGTAGGCATGTGGTGCATGTTGACAAACCATTTGCATACTGAAGCGTTGTCACGATGTTTACTTATTGCATGTTGTCTTTAGCCACTCCATATTGTTATCGATACTAATGTGGGCCACTTCATTTCGCCGATTGAATTGACAGTGTATAACTTGAGATGTTTGAAGATTTCCATGGTTCCAAAAATAGAAATTTTCCACGTGGTTATTAATGCATTGTGGGTTTTCAGCATTGCTTGTTTTGTGTAGAGACTTGGGAATATGGAACTTCCTTCACTGGCTCGGAAATGCCAGTGGAGATAACCACTGGAGCACATGGACACCGTCAATGTGATTTTTTTTTATCCGAGTGCGAAAAAGCAACTATATTCGCCAGTTTTCATCATCAGCAGCAGCAGCAATGGTAAATCCACTGCTGGATGAAGGCCTCTGCAAGCAGCTACCACCTCCCACAATCCCGCTCCATCTCCTGCGCTCCATCTCATCCAATTCATCGCTCCATCTCCTTCGCTCCATCTCCTCCTTTTAATCGCTCCATCTCCTGCACTACATCTCCTCCGTTTCATCGCTCCATCTCCTCTGCCCCATCTGCTCCGCTCCATCTCTGTTTCATCACTCTATCTCCGCTCTATCCTTTCTGATCGATCTCCTCCACACCATCTCCTCCGCTTTATCGCTCCATCTCTTCTGCCTCCATCATCCTCTGCTCCACCTCCTCTGCTCCACCTCCTCTACTCCATCTCCTCTGCTCCATCTCCTCTGCTCCATCTCCTCCATTGTCACACGCTCAGGCTCAATCGTTACTCTTGACCATCAGTGATTCTTCACCGAAATATATAGTGACTCAATGAAGTATATTTTGGCACAAAATTATTACTTACAATTTTTTATAAATGAAGATGGTTATGTGTTTTAGCCTCCGAGGGGTGGGCGGGGGCGAGGGGGGAGGGTGGAAGGAGGGGACGGCGTGTAATTCACTTCAAGCGAAAGGACTGAAGCTCTCATCTCCTTGAAATAAACGAAGCCTCCGTTTCTCGATCCTGAACCGCAATCTTTTTTTTTGGGGGGGGGGCGGGTTGTTCCCCCCTCGCACCGCACCGTGCAGCACTCGAGGCACTGGCCCGACTGTTGTGCCAACAGAGAGAGGTGCTCCAAGCGCGGCGCTGTTTTCTCTTTGCTGAACTTGGACAGCGGCCGTCTGGAATGCGGCCCGCGAGGCACCCGTGGTGGGTACTGCCGGTTTGTTTAAGGGATTTCTTCGCCGGCGAGGAGCGGGCGACGGGGCGAGGAGCGAAGAGCCGCTTCGTTGCTCATGGGGTATTGCCGCGTGAGCCCAGCGAGCCAGTGAGCCAGCCCAGTATCGCCACCTCCCCCCCAACCCCCCACCCACACCCCCACCTCCGTCACAACCTTTGAGGACCATCGTCGTGTTGATCTTGGCAAGAGACGCGTAAGCAAAGAGAAGCCCGTGCGATCAAAAGGGCCTCGAGAAAATGAGCTCGAGTGAATCCGCAGTGATTAGTTGCATTTTAAGTAAACTTTTGGATCCTACCCAGTAATTGGATGATTTGGGAAAAAAAAAGAAACGAAAACTAGGGAGGCGCATGAAGCCTCCTTTATGCTCTGCGGCTGTTATGAGGGTGTTTGTTCAAGAGATGTCGAACAATTACGCTTTTTAAGCTTTACAGAACACTTAGGGCACTCGGGACGAGGAAGGTTCCAGGGAATGTCCCGCGCGGGGCATTCCCAGGAGAAAACCAGCGGCGTTTGTGACAGCGATGTTGAAAAGTACACCCCCCTCACTCACCCACCCACCCGCCCACCGTCATTAACACGAATATGTTGAGCAAAGAGCCGCTCTCTCCTGAGCACATATTAACAAGTAGCTGATTACGTCCTTAGGAAATGGCTTTGAAATGGCTCCTCTCTCCTTTTTTTGTTCAGGAGACGCAAAGATGAGTTTCAGTGCTGCCCTTTTTGTATCTGACTCGTGTGGTGTTCAATCACAAACTTCCACCCCCCCCCCGCCCCGCATGCTTTCGTGTTCTACTATTGTGGTATATCTTCTGCGTACGCGTATATGTGTGTGTCTGCCTGTGTAACGCAGTACTCTGTGCGGCTAATTGATAGTGGCGTGGAAAATTAATTGGCTCACTGTTGACGAGGGTGGGGTATTTAGAGCGTTTAGCGTGCGATTTGAAGCAATGTAGACTAAGGCTGCACTTTACGTGAAACGTATCAATCTCTGGGCTGCGATTATTGGGGGCCCAAATAAGAACATTGGCGTTTTTATGAGAATGAACTCAGTTACGTCTGCCATACATGTATATATTTGAAGCCCTTCTAAAACACAATTAAAATGTACACCAGTCACAACTGTACGTGTGCATTCTCAAGGTTTATCATTTGTCACTAGTCCAATGCTAAGTTTGGCTACCCTTCTGCTTCCAAATGCGTACTTGATGAGAACTCCCGACATCTAATGATTAATCATGAGATAGTGAATAAAGATATTCATCTCCTCCGCTCCATCTCCTCCTTTTCATCGCTCCATCTCCTGCGTAATGTGCAATATGACCGTTACACGTTTGTGCTCTGACATTTTTATTTCAAACCGAAGCCAATGCCTGTGGCAGCATTATGCCATTGCCAGATGAGGCAATTAAATTAAGTTGTATTTAGATACCGGGCCATGTAAGTCAAATAGATTACATTGTAGGTATCGTGGTCAGGTTAATTCGATATGTTCAGTTCTGTTTAGATATCGTGGCAATGTCAATCAAGTAAAACGTTTGGTTGCCTATAATAGAGGCTTTTTTGGGTTATATCGCGTAAATATATAAATATGCGGTTAAAACCTGCCACCACCCGACACAGCCAACTAGTAAGGGTTTTCACGTAGACAGAACGTGCCAATTCGTCACGAGTACAGCACACCGGTGTGTTGGAGAGCCAAGCCACAACATTTACAAACTGAGTACGACGTTTCGCCAGTAATTACAACTAGCTTCATCAGGCGACAGCCATATTCCTGAAGTCCACTTGTTTCGTTCCTTATATAGAGGCGTAGATGTGGTCACCACACTTCTGTGGTTAATGAGTCAACGTACATTATGCATGCGCATTATGCGAGCCCTTTGATCTTGTCCTTCTTGTTCAATGTGTGTATTAAAATATCCCTACCAAGTTTGGTTGCAATGCCATGGGCACGTTAGTCCATTGAATTCCGTTTTTTTTTACCAACCCATATTAAATGCAGGTTTGATTCATTGTGGTCTGTCTCTTGAAAGTACACTTTCAGCTGGCTCTGTTATACTTCAGGCTGATACAGTCCTGCAGAATATAATACTTTGGTCATGTTTTGGGAATCATATCATTTATTTACTCACCAGAGCCCGATTGAGCCTCAATACCCTTATTCAGGATCTTCTTGCAGTGTGATGTTTGGAAAAATTCTATTCACTGAGCGTTTGGCATGTGCGAGGGAAATCTGTAGTCCCCGGAGAAAAATCACGCATGCAGAAGGGGACAATACATGTGGATTCAATAATCCAACTGCTGCACTGCCATTCCCTGGCTACCTCACAGTCCAATCCTCCATTTGTTACTCCCAGACAGCCTTCCATGTGAGGACTTTCCAGCCACAAAACTGCTTAGCTTGTGAGCTCTGATGAGACCTGAGCTCGAGAGCTGACACAAACAGGCCCCACATCACTGCAAGTGGCCACCTCTGCTGAAGCCACGAATTCAGACAATTTCCTCTTTTTCCAACAAAGTATGTGAACGATGGACTATGTAAACCCTTCTGGTTCTTCTTCAGAATATTTGAGGACACAGTGGTGGCTAGGTCAGCACTGCCGAGAACTTGGGTTCAAATTAAGTTTACAACCACCTGTGGTTAAACTGGATTCTCCAGTGTAAAGAGTTGACGGTCTGAGACTATAATAGAGGTTTTTGGGTTAGATCGTGTGAATATGAATGTGTCGTTAAACCCGCCACCACCCACACAGCCAATTAGTAAACCCACAACATTTACAATTCAAGTAAAACGTTTTACTTGAATTGTAAATGTTGTGGGTTTACTCTCCAACACACCTGTGTGCTGGACTATAAACAAATTGTCATGTTTTGTTTACGTGACCAACCTTACAAATTGTTTGTGTCGGGTGGTGGTGGGTTTAACGATATTTATATTTACGCGATCTCACTTAAAAACCTCTTAGAAAAAATATTGGTCGCGAAAGCCTTCGTGTTAAAGTGGTCTGAGACTGGTCACCAATGATTATGCCCAATAAAAACCCAATTATATATATTTTTTTATTTTACAATCAATTTAGTAAAATTCAGTCTCTAAAAATTGTATTGTTCACGTTACTTTATTGACAGCAGGGCATGCGCAGCACCTTGAAGGGATCTCAGCAGTAGATCTGTGATATCTCTTTCTGGGGTCCGTTCACTGACATGCGGAGATGCACTGCTGTACGAGATCTCGTGACATGATACCGATAGCACAATTTCAATAATTTTGTAAAAGTTAATCAATTTTATTTAAAACAACATTTTAAGTAACTTTTGACACAAGCATCCTGTAATGATTGCATTATTATTTTCAGACCTTTGTCAAATCACTACTAGACCATACCTCACCCCACTGGTCAGTGTGGGTTTGGCGAAGGGGGGTGTCCAGGACCAGCTCAGAGATCGCTGACCGCTGGAATTGTCCAAAGCTGGAAATTGACCTCAGGTCGCTGTGTTCATTGTGCAATGCGCTATCCATCGCATCGCCGCTCCATAACAGTGGGAAAGTACTTTACCATTAAATTAGAAACTAATTTAAATGTCGCCCGAGTGTGTTCAGATGTATCCAAATCAAAGCAGGATGCATCCAAATCCCTTCAGGAGACATTATAAGGTCGTGCTCATTACACACAAAGTGCTTGCTGCAAATGAACCACAATGCCTTGCTGATCTCGTCATGGAGCATACACCGTCACGCAAACTCCGGTCGTCCTCGCAGCAGCGGCTTTTGGCTGGCCATCGAACAAAGACGGGCACTGCATTGTGCACTTTCAGATGCGCTTTTGCGACCGTCTGGAACGCTCTTCCTTCTGATATCAGGAAACCACTGGAGTTATGCATTTTTAAATCTAAATTGAAAACGAATCTCTTTACAACTGCTTTTTGTGTTTAGTTTGTTGCCCTTCCCCCCCAACTTTAATCAGCACGATTGGATACGTACGGTGTGAAAGAAGTTCAACATACATACACACGTACAAGTTGATGATTGGAATGTTAACATCGCCGTGGAAACCTGGGCACTGCATGGCGTTGTGGCACAATTTTTTTTGAGCGGAACGAGGTGCCTTTTGGAGAAAGGACATGTCACCCTGTGTTGCCAACGTGGTGTGTGGGGAGCTACGTTTGCTGTGGTGTTCCTGAAGGGGAAGGGGGCTTGCTGATGTTGCTCACCCGAGCGTGTCAGGAAGGCCAGGCACCTGCCCGGAATTAGCCGGTCAGCTCTAAACTTGTTGCCTTTTTTGAAAGCCAGCCGGGCCTGCCGGGTCCGGTAAGTGCTTTTACAAGGCTGGGCAAAAGAAAAGACAGGTTGATACAACATTAGCAAAGAGAGAGAGGGAATCAAAGTGGGCTGAGGCAGAAGGAGGAGGAGGGGAAAATAGGCCCGCGTTTGTCTCTTAAAAAGTTTACGAACCATGAAAGGGCTTTCACAATGTGCCATCTGGGTTTGAAATTTGGACCTCACAGCACCGGGCTGTTTTAGCCCAAGGCTTTTGAAAAGAAAATTACTTAAGGAAAAAATGCAGGTTCCTCTGATGCCGACTTAAAAAAAAAATGTTAACACTTTTAGTTTCCAAAACAATATAATGATTTGCTATGTGATCTCCCGTAGCATTTGTGTTGATAGTGCCACACGTAAGCGATGCATGATGATTATACGAGCAAGTATTTACTGGCGTTAAAAGCAATAAAGTTCACGGGTGTAATGTTTAAAGTGGCTTTCAAGGAGGTGTCTGCTATAATTGCGCATTTGTGCATGTGTGTGTGTGTGTCTCAACAAAGCTTAACTTACACATTTCAGACGCAAAGATACAATGGCCTTCATTAAATTGTTGTAAGTTGCAGATGTCTGATTATCCAGCGCATAACTCTTCCATATCAGTCTGCGTGTCAGTGATTTTCATCCCATCGCAGTGAAGCAATCGTTGATACGAGCTTCATTTTATTTTACGAGCGAAGTTTTAATGCCATTTCATCACCGCACACGTGCCCAACAAGAGCTGATGAAGGAAAATCTGTGCCCACGAAGATCGGTGCGGTGCGTTTATCCGCGTATGCATTTGCGCTGCTATTTTGCTTCTCGTCAGCAAAGGTGCCTCTGAGCCCCTTGCATCATAATTGTAAGGGGCTGGCCTTGACACAGTGACACACTGTGGGAAAGGGAGTGCTTTGACCGCGTTTGCTGAATGTAGATGCAACCGGCGTGCGACAGAGAGAGAGAAGAGGGCGAATGGGATGAGAATGGAGGTGTAGGCGGCGAGGGTTGGCCGAGAGGGAAAAAAAACGGGAGGAAGGGCTCACGCCAACGGAGGGGGCGGGATAGGTGAAGGCAGAGAGAGAGAGAGGGATAGGTGTGTGAAAATCGCTTGTGGTTTAGAATTTGCGGTCAAGCGGGGCGATTCCCGGTGGGTGAGATAAAGTTTGGAGCGGCGGCACAGTAATCAAGCACTTAGCACTCATCACCGGCTTTACACGTGCAACACGAGCCTTGCACAATACCCGACAGTCAATCTCATCGCTGTCCATTGCAAGGCGCGCGCGCTCGCTCTCTCTCTCTCTTTCTCTCGACGTGTCCATCCATTACGTCGAGATACATTTAACATTTTGTGCGGCGGGGCTGATTTTTGTTAAGATTTAAGAGCTGCCATTACGAGCGCTGGGGGGGGGGGAATAGCTAATTTGTTTGAAGGGAAAGGTGTCGCCGATTGTGATATCGTGAGTTAAATACCTGGTCTGGGTCAACTTGGTCATCGTCAGCCTCCCAGCTTTCGTGAAATGAGTTCCACCTGGTGAGATGACACGGATGGGACCAGATTTAATTGCTCGACTTTGAAGGTGGAGACTAAAGAAAGTGCGGGCACTTCACATATCAAGAGAAGAATTGCCCCTAAATGTATATTAGCCATCTAAACCACGGTGCATGTTGCCTTTGTGCTGCACAATTTAAGCCGCGTGTCTCAAGAAAGGGAGGGAGTATTGAAATGTCATTCTATATTTTGCTGTAAATCACGGATTTTTGAAAGCGGACAACTTCATTTGAAGATGAAACTTGACCGAGGTGCATCACCAACCCACATAAAGGCCTATTTCACTTTTTTTTATATTTCCACGCCCTAGCGTTCCCTCCCAACATAATCACAGAGCTCGAGAAATGCCAGAACGTTTATGTTTAAGACCCCTTCACTCGTAACAAATGAACAAAATCACTTTTTTCTCTCCCTTCTTCCGTCTACTTCTCTGATTTTTTTTTTCGCCAAGCGCGCATTTTGTTTTGCCTTTGATGTTGTGGCCTCGGCGCGGCAATTCTCGTGTAACAACAATTTGGAACATTTTGCGGATTAGCAGCCCTGGCCGCTGTCAAAGATCTTCCCCCCGGAATGCGGTAATACGACCTGGCCCCGGACAAAGACACCTCCCGCTCAAAACCCGCCCGCCCCGCCCCGCGCGATTACTGGCAACAAGGATACAACAAAAAAACGCACCCGATTCTGGCAGGGCATTTTCAGTTTCACAGAGAGCCCATTTGACCTGTGCAGCAAGCGTTCATTTAGAGCTTTCAAAATTTCAGGACCTTTCACAACTCGACTCGGCAACATTTGGACCGGGAATAAGAAGAAAAAAAAAATGCGAAAAGCAAATTCTCTATGTGAAATGTAGCATTGTTTTAGTTTATCCAAGTCAAAAATTCAACTGTGCAGATTAAAACACGAAATGTCGTTGTTCATATATACATTTCAACCTTTTGACGATGGGTGGTGCAATATGAGAAAACAAATACTCAATGAATGAGGCACAAATTGTAAAAATCAATCGAAAAGATCAAATTGGTAATTCAATGACAGTGATACATTTTAAACACAGATATACATTAACACAGCTACATTTGTGGACTATAAATGTGCACAAATTTAACCAAAGTATTATCATTTTTCCATTTGCATTTGAAGTAAATACATTATTTTGTAATTAAATAAACTTTTGTTTTATACGTAGGCTTTCACCACCAATATTATGATTTATAATTGGGTTTTTTGTGTAAGGTCATGGAATAAATATATAATGAAACTTGGTATATTTTATTTATGTGATGCTTTTATTAATTGCCTGTTGGGTGGATGAGGGTTTACTACACGTATTCTTTATGTAAGATAACCCCATAAACTTTATTAAAAATCATGATATATTGAAATTATGAGACTATAAATGTATGCACATGAAGACATATATAAACAAATGGATTGTGCAGTGCACATGCATTTCGTTCTGTGTACACGTTGTTGTGGGAGAGAGGCGATGAACTCAGCAGCCTGAGTTCAATACTTGGGCTTGGCTAACATCGGTGGCGAACCTACAATCTTCACCAACCCACACCGACCGGCCTAGTGAAGTAAGGTCAAACAACCTCCATGGCACTTTGTTGTTCTTCCCCCGCGCCTCTGGCTACGTACGGTGCGAAGGAAGTTCAAAATAAATACGTACAGATCCAGAACTGGGGAGACCTTCATCCACCAGAGCTGTTTTATATATAAATATGTGTGTGTCTATAAAAATATGTATTATGCACACTGTAAGTTTCTACCAATGCAGTATATAAAATACAGACCTTACAGAGTAGAAATGTTTCCCTATATTTACGTGCCATATTTCATTGTATGTATAGTCCTTCACTTGGAAGAGCATTAGATTATCATTCTCCTTCGCTCTTAGAAAAGAAAGAAAAAAGAAACTTGCTGTTTTGCTTTCATTATTCATGCCGCAGCACTGCAGTTTCTTCCACAGAGTTCCAAACAATGTTTACACAGCCTCTGAAGAGAAGGAGTAGAAATAAAGAAAAGCCCTTACAAAGCGAGGGTCATCTGTGCAGCTCGCAGATGACCAAAGAATCGGCCATGCATGCTTTCTTTACGCTGTTGGTATAGAATTTATGAAACGTTGAAGTAGTACGTTCCCAAAAGCTTGCTTGTTTGGGCAGTAAATGTCAACATGAGATAGCTTAGGCGTGTGTACACAATTATTCTGTTATGTGCTCGCATCACAGGCAGGCATTTAAAGCATCCTTGTCGTAGTAAATAATAGCGGTTTAATGGGGTAGAATTCCCATGACTCGCATCGCAATGCAGTATTTTTTTAAAGAGAGCCCTACATTTGCATTGGATCTAAGTTACAATTTCATTCATTATTGCAATTTATCGATTTGGTATTGTTAGGTAGCTTCGCTGTCATTTGATTGACAAATCGTGTACTAATGCTACGTCATTAGTGGGGGTTTCTTGACCATATTTCACCACGTTGGTCAGTGCGGATTGGTGAAGTTGGGGTGAGGGGTAAGATTGGTCTAAATATCACTCTTGCATGACCAATGTTAGTCATGCCTAGGAATCAAACTTAGTTTGCCAGCTTCATCGGACAGTGTGTTAGCCACTGTACCCAGGAATCGAACGCAAGTTGCCAAGATCATAGTACAATGCACTAACTACTGTTCCACTGCTCCAACTTAACACTTGATTTATTGGGCTATAAGAATAAGCAAATACTTTGCATAATTTGAATAGAGGCTTAACAATGTTCCGATTGACCCTATGGTATCAGTTGCTAAGCCATGGGTGCGTGGATCACATTGCCCATGTCATTGTTATCCTGATTGTTTTTTTAAGTTTTGCTGGCTGGCTGGCTGGCTTGCGGGAGGGAGGCACAGATGGATGGTCACGTCCAAAGGACATGCGCTTTTCTAGTGATCCTAATGTTGATCCATAGTGTATGTTACATACTACCTTCGTAAGTTAATATTGGTGGTGTTAGCAGGCCTTCATGCAACAGTGGCTAGGCAAGAGATGATGATGAAGTTCATATTTTTGGCTCAAATGATCATACCTGGATTACGTATAATACTTCAAACATATATATTTTTCACCAATCTCTACATCAATTAATATTGTGAAGATATCATGTATTTCCCCTTTGAGATGACAACTGTGATAATGTTTTGGTATATTTGTAGACAATTATACGGAGTATTGTTTCTCAAATATCCAGGTAGTTTGTGGAGGTGGGCAGCCTGCTTAGCCCTGCATTTGGGTGGCAGTGTATGCTCAACTCTCAGTCCAAAGTTCAATGATTCAGTGTCCCCTCTGAAGAGGTGCAATGTACTACAAACCCACACACACATGCACACGTATAGAAAGTTTGCATTATGCCATCTGGTCAGAGTTTGTAACTTTGCCTAGAAGAGTTGTGAAGAAAACAGGTGTTAATTTAAATGATTTGGGGGTTTTTTCTGCAGTGTATGGAAGAAAAGTGGGGAAGAGGAGGAAAATGGATGAGTTTTTCGGACTTTGTGAGATGTGCAAGATCGTGAAAGCTGTCAATCATCTGTCGTGGCCATCGACCCTCAGACATGAGGATCACATTGGATAAATTGTTCGGTATAGCCAGTCATGGGTGAGCGATGTCAATGCTTATGATATTCTAGAATGGCTCTAAAGTTGTCATTTGGCACTGATATAATCAGTGTATGCTTATAACGATAAACATCATGAAACCTACATTTCGAATTTTTGGGCTCCGCAACATTTTTTAAGTGAATCTTTTACAAGTTTTTGTTTTAAAACCAAAGCCTATGAAAGTTTGCATCTTAAGATTTTGAAGAGTGCTGAATCGCAATATATTCATGTTTTTGATCATGCAAGTTGTCAGGTGCTTTTTGGAAGAATTTGATGCTAAGGTTAATGTAAAGTGAGAAAAGCCTGTTTTTATTTAGTGATTACTCTGGCATATCTGATTACTATGGCATATCTTGTGTAATTTATAAAAGTAAATGAGCGTATTCTACCAAGAGCTGTTCTAATTGAGACAAACATATATACCGACGAAAGAACAGACAGACGAAATGTGATTTTTTTCATGTTTAGCCAACTTCACATTAAGCAAACAATAGTGACCACGTTCGATTCCCACCTGATTTGGTATTTGCACTAACACGTGCACTTGTTCATCGTCGTATTTAATTGAACATGATAGCTTACACATATAACCTTGTAAAACATTCCTGCCTCTCTGAAGTCTGAATGCATCATCTGTCGGCATTCTCCCATCACGCATAAAACTGGACGCTCCATTGTGACCAAAATAATATAAAATAAGTGCACGGGCGTGACCAGCATTCATATCTATAACAACAAAGCATCAAATGTCCACTAAACCACTGAGTAATGAATAACTATGACATTAGTTCTAGCCATGACCTAGAGGTAATGGGTGTGTTAATCTCTGACAGTGCTGATAGTCCTAAAATATATGACTGCTTTAAAACTAATAAAGACCCAAAGGAAAAATCTTAATTTCAGAAAACCCCTGATGGACTTCACATTATCTCAAACAAGGAAAGAAGAAATCTTTACAGCTGCTGTAAAATATAACTGAACTCCGCCACTGACTGGTGAACGAAATAATTTAATATTTTATTTTATTATTTTAATCTGCGTGATCTACAATTTTTTTACGTAGGTTTATCGTGAACACGGTCATAAAAGTGACAGGAGGAAATGTAAACAGTTGAGACAAATGGCAATAAAGGCACAGTTACCACTGTGCTTAGACCTTCGCCAAATCGCTGTTGGCAATAACTAGCCCGTTTATGGCTATTGGACACTGTGTAAAGTTCACGCAAGTGGAATTCTTTGAACAACTCTCTTGCGCCTCCTTGTGTCAAGGAGAGACGACTACCCCAAAGGATAATTTGCGATTAGTGCACTCACTGCATATCTACCACTGCACTTCATATCGAAGAAAACATGTCTCTTGCAAACCATTCACAAAGTCGCCATTGAATATAAACAGTGCTATAACTAAAGTCAATATTGCAATGTGACAAAATTATTAAGTTATTAATCAGTGAATATTGCCTATTTTGAAATATATCTCAGACATATGGACACTCACAAAGAAAAAACACATTGAAATGCATCCAAAGAAGCGTGGAGAGATGCAATGCATGGTATTATACTGAGAAATATAAAGTGTAATACATGAATGGGAAAACATGAACACGTTGGAAACATATTGACTGTTAGTAAAAGTGGGCTTGGGGCAGGACACATCGCTGAGCGGGATGATGGTTGGTGGTCAAGGGATATGCTGGAGGACATTTGCCGAAGGGATGGAGTGATGACATCAGCTCATGTGTAGGTGCTGGAGGGATTGTTATATCACGGGACTGTGAGAGATGATGAGATGGCTGTGGGGAGGCCTTCATCCAGCAGTCATTTGAAAATGATGCCCTTGCACTTGACTGGAATATGTATCCTTTAAAATTGCAAATTTTACAGAAACTTTTGTGAATAAGTCAAGAGAATACAAAAACTGTGAGCTCCTTTGAAGCTACTTCTTGCAGATGATTCAAAAGATTGCCAAATTATTGAACAAAACATTATTGCAGACATGTTATATCCCTTTCATGTGTTTTCTTGGATTTTACATAAGCCACAAGGTTAAAGACATTCATAAATTACAACGCATGTGCCATTATAATTCATGTTTTAACATAGTTTATTCACGTGAATATTACATTTTGATCATGTTTGCAGGTACTGTACTTTGTTTAATACACGTGTATTCAGAAAATAATTACATTTCATGGAAGATAGGGTAAACAACTTGGAACTTTGAAATAGAATGTGGAAAGAAACTTTTGCAGATGCAATTATGGAGAGGGACACGTTTACAGGATGGAGGGGAGCACACGCACAGGAATGTGGCCCCCAGAGGTCGGAGACCAAAGGGAAAACATGAAGACCAATAGTGGGATCGTTTAAGAGTGGACTTTGGAAGTTGGATGTTGCAACTACTACCCAGTCTAGTGGAAGGAAGTGACAGTGAGGTGTGTAGTGCCATGACATCTTTACATTGACTATTCTTTTTTACATATTTACGGTATGGAAATGTGAAGTCAGATAAAACAGAGCTACCGTGGTAATATTCAATTGTGTATGCAGCATAATTTGTGTGTATTGAAGACCTTCTTGTGCATTTTTTTTAATCTTCCAGAATTAACCTTATTCGGGGTTAACAGACAGAGGGTGGATTTGTAACTCAGCGTTTTGTATGAGTTGGTCCACAGTAATGTAAGGGCGAGGCACGCTTGGGAGGACGGGACGCAAGGTGGAGTGAAATGTGAGCGTGTTTGTATGTTCAGACTCTGGTTGATGGTGCAGAGTGCCCGACTTTATGTGATTTCCTTCTCGCACCACCACTCCCGGCGATGGTTGAATTTGATTAAGCACAGATGGCGTGAAAGGCAGGACTTCCTCCATATCAAGGCGTTCAAAGCTGGAAGTCACGACAGCTTCTGCTGGCTTTAATTTATGAGCATCCAGCTGTTTACTGCGCAGCAGACTCGGAGGCAATGATGGAAGAATGGGCTTGACTCTTAATGCTTTTGTGCCTTGGGCACCCTGCCATAACCTGGAGCTGTGTAGTCGTGCCATAGGATGCAAACTCAGTTGGCCTCTCTTGCTCTCAATAAAAAAAGTATCAACTGCCATGTGACTAGTTGCAGTGGCTGCATCAGCCCTAGGATGTGGTTTCTGAGAGTCTTTGTCTTTGCGGAGGGGTTGATTGGCCAGCCGATGTGGAGTGTCTTGTTGGGTTTCTGCCACGTGGATTTTCGGGCAGACACGACGACTGGGAATGTGAGCAGGGTCAATTTTACTCACAGCCACGAGTCGACCGTACTCGTCAAACTCTCCAAACGCGGCAGAGTTGGAGAGCTGAAGAGAGCCACCATTATTCTCTCCGGTCTGGACCCGGCCAGCCTGGATCTTTAAAAGATTTTGGAAGGTGGCTGGCAAAAGAGCCATGTGCTTGGGCATCGGCTGAGGTTGTGATTGGTTGTGCAGAATTTTAGATTTCAGCTCCTTTTGAGCAAGTTCTTTCTCTGTTTCCTGCAAGGATTTTGTAAGGTCATTGAAACTGCTTGTATTCAGTGGACCGATGTGAGGTTTAAACTTTACCTTGCTTCTCTTGGGCTTTTCTAATTTTTTGGTCGGTGGTGATGGTGTGCAAACTACCACTTGATTTTCAAATGTCTGAGCACTAGCTATAGTATCCTCTAATGCCATTATCAACTTCAATTGGTCGGCCTCTTTAGGACTGTCAGTTTGTACACTGTCAACCTGCTCCTCTTCAATATCCACTTCAGGCTCCTTGGGAAAGAATTCAGGCTCCTGTGGAAACATGACATTTTATCAATATCGGTACACTTTACATAAAACAAAACACTTGCTCGCATACATTTATATCGCACATCTCACACAAGTTTATTCATTAGCGCTAGAGATATTTTTGTGAGACTATACCAAGCACGAAAGGAAGGGACATTGAACCAAAGTGGACTGAGAGATCTGGTACATGCAAAAGCACCATACAGGAAGTGAAAAAGTGTCTTATCCATTCGCCTCAACCAGAGGCCCAGTAACAACTAACCGGGGCAGTGCGAGAAGTCAGTCCAGAGGGGGCATAATCTGTAATGGGGACAGATCCCTGTGCCCAGGTGTCGATGGAACATGGCTGGGGTTCCAGGTCCTCCTGCCAGCTGGAGTCACATTCCACTGACAGTTGCCCCTCGTCTCGGGCCAGGAAGCGGCACTCAATCACATTCAGAAGAGCTTCCTTTGCCTGGCTCACTGTGAATGGGATCAGCTGGTGTACGTGACAAAGGGAGACACACCACCAAGAATGAGAGAGATAATAACGAAATTATTTTTTAAAAAAATCCTTACATTGTCTATCAGTGAAGTGGTTAAATTAATAAAAATGCAATACACTATAAACAACTTTCGTGGCTTTGCCATAGGTTGGTTCAGACTTTTGACTTGATTTAAAATTGAATTACTAGATCAGGTAAGTGAGATGAATATTTTGATTTAAAGCTTTCGTGACTGCAGAGATTAATATTCTTGGTTCTATCGGTAAAGTCACGTAGAAGGGAAACAATAAAATAATAAAAATATAAAACAATAAAATTATCACGACGTTTCGACTGCAACACAGGCAATCATCATCAGATGTGAAAAACACAGCAAGAAATTTTGAAAAAAGTGGCGTTTTTTTCTTAATGTTAGCACCACGGACAGCGATTTTGTCGTGAGAATTTGATTGCTTTATATTTGTATCATTTTATTGTTTCCCTTCTACGTGACTTTACCTAAAGAACCAAGAATATGAGATAAACATTGTATGCCTTTTCTGTGTGTTGCAAGGATACAGAGAACCTGTAACATTTGTATACATCTCAAAACAAAAATAAAAGCATCACTAAAATACACTTCCTTGGAACGATTTAAAACCAGCTGGGGTAATTCTTGCCTTTTTTGTAAAGCCAATTATTAAGATCAACGCGAACTTAAGTCAACGACGGTGAACCTTAACCAACGCCGAGACGAACCTGTCTCTGGATGTATATTTTGTGGCACTCCTCCATGGTGCACTCCAATAGCTCCTCGAGAAGGTCCCTCACGTACATCTCACCATCCTCCAGGTCCAGCATAGCGAGCCACTCGGCCTCGGTGAGGCGACCAGGGATGATATCGTTGGACACGATCACGGGCGCGGGGGCGACCGGCGGGGGAACGGCCGTGCTGCGGCCCTTCTCTGTCCGAGACCTCGTGGTGCCAGAGCGTGACATGGTCTCTGCAAATGCACATGTTGAGACGTCACTTGCAATCATCATTATCATCATCATCATGAGCCATGTATCAGAATCTGAATATGTATTTATACTAGAGGAATCCGATGAGCTATACATTTATTTTTCACAGATGTCCAGTAGGGGCAGGTCTGCATACATACATGTATTTTGAACTTCTTTCGCACCGTACGTAGTCAACCGTGCTAATCGGAGGTGCGGTTGAAGGACAAACTAAACACAATTCTAAAGAAATGAGTTTTCATTCTCGATTTGAAAGTGCTCAGCTCGAATGGCTTCCTGTCAAAAGGAATAACGTTCCAGACGGCCACATAAGCGCGCATCTGAAAGCGCGCGATGCAATCGCCGTCTTTGTTCGATGGCCAGTCATGATCAATACACTTATGGATCACCGATTTCTCAAGTCATTGTCATCTCTCACGATCCACAAACGAGCTCACTTTAGAACTCCAAAGACCATGTTGGAGGTCCCTCCCGTGGCTGGCAGTCTCTAAGCATCGTGTCCTGCCCAGGCCGAACTGTTCTGAACAGTTAGAGCGACAACATTGCAATGTTTGTAAGGAAGACCTCGATTCTCCCCACCACCCATCCATGCACCCCCCCCAACCTCCCACTAGCACGGTTGGCTACGTACGGTGCGAACTGAGTTCAACACACACATGCGTGACATTATCAGCCAGGCACAGAGGAGTGACAGGACCGTCAACTACAACCATGAGGGGGAGTGGATTCAAGACGAGTTCTCAAGATTCACATCGGCGCGATCTTGCCGGTGAGCTCACCGTCTCGCGGTCCCTTCAGCTCGGCGTCGAGCGGCGGCGCAGCACGAAACGACGCAGAAGTAGAGGCAACGACTGGTGCAACGAAGGCGCAATCGATGAGGGAAGCTAACGAAACACACGCGGGGAGAGCGACCACAAATGCCGCGCGACACGTTCCGTGCCCAGGGCCGCGTGGTGGTTACCGTGGCGACGCCATCGCGGCAGTGGCGGCGGCGTTGCTATGCGACGGCGGCCGCGCGTCTCGTCGCCATTTCCGCCTGCGCGATGACGTAGGGGGGCGTCTCGTCGCCATATCCGCGTGCGTGATGACGTAGGGGGGGCGTCTCGTCGCCATTTCCGCGTGCGTGATAACGTAGTGGGGGGGGCGGGCGTTGCTATGCGACGGCGGCCGGGCGTCTAGTCGCCATTTCCGCGTGCGTGATGACGTAGTAGGAGGGGCGTCGCTAGGCAACGGCGATGTCACCCACCGCCGCCGTCGTCCCTTCCTGTCCAAATCAACGTTGCTCGGTCGTGCGTGATGACGTCACCGAGCGGCGGCGCGTCGACGTCATCACCCCTCAACCCCCCCCCCCACCACCAACTCAACGAGAGAAAGAGACGCTACCGAGGCCATGACGTCCACCACAGCCGCCGCCGTTTCTTCTTCTTCGTCGGCTTTAAGCAGCAGCGGCGGCGGTGGCGGCAACATCAACAACAGCAGCTCGGTGTACAAGAAGGAGAAGAGCATACAGATGAAGAACAGCGCGTCGGCGCTCTACAACAACCTGAGCGTGCTGTGCGTTCCCGAGCGCAGCCTCACCTACCTGGCCGTGGTGCATCGCTCGTCCGTGTGCATGGTGAGCGCCTCGGCCGACGGCCTCAACCTCTCGCATCGACAGCTGCAGGCGAAGGAGGGAGGCGCCGCCGCTCAGGCAGCATCGCTTGTGCTGCAGGTGAGGCGGGAGGAGGAGGGTGAGGGAGGAGGAGGGTGAGGCGAGGCATGTGGCTGGGAGTCGGAACACGTGGGGGGGGGGGCGTTTTTGACTTGCGTTGTTGGATGTACAACTCGGGTCAGGGACATGGTTGTTGTTGCCCAGGCGTGGTCGTGGCCAGGGGTGAATGATGTGGATGATGTGGATTTCCAGGTTGGACGATGAGCGCGCGGTTTGAGTAGACGGCGGTGTCTGGGGGCAAGGGGCGAGTGAGCGGGTCGACTGGTGGCTCAAGGGGTCACGTGAACCCATTGCCTAACACTGTGTAACGCAATTTTTGTTCCTGGGTAGTAAGTGTTTTTTCGTAATTGCTTATGCCTAAAAAGTATAGAAAAATGGCTATTATCCCCCACAAACTTTGCTTTCATGACCAAGACAGGGATATTTTGAAATTGACCTATTTTCAATGGGAAAATGGCGAATTTTTGTATTGTTCACATAAAGTCAGAAAAAAAACAACATGACTCAAAATTAACATGTACTTATGCTAAAGTAATTGAAAAATGACTACAAAAGATTTAGAAGTGAGTAGTTTTTCGAGATTTACGATTATACTGTAAATCACTTTCACGAATCAACCCCCACATGTAGTCTCCCATTATGTTCTTGTTATACTTTCCTTGGTAGCGGCGTTCAAAGTCCAGTATATCCTGGTGGAATCGCTCGCCTTACTCCTCAGAGTACGCTCCCATGTTCTCCTTGAATTTATCAAGATGAGCATCAAGGATTTGGACTTTGAGGGACATCCTACAGCCCATTGTTATGTAGTTCTTCACCAGAGTCTCAACCAGCTCCACATAGTTTTTGACCTCTTGATTGCCCAGGAAGCCACGAACCACTGCGACAAAGCTGTCCCAAGCTGCTTTCTCCTTACAAGTGAGCTTCTTGGGCAATTCATTGCACTCCAGGATCTTCTTTATCTGTGGTCCAACGAAGACACCGGCTTTGACCTTTGCCTCAGACAGCATAGGGAAGAAGTCTTGAAGGTACTTGAAGGCTGCCGACTCCTTATCTACAGCTCTGACAAATTGTTTCACAAGGCCCAAATTTGATGTGCAGTGGTGGCATCAGCACCTTCCGGGGGTCCACCAGTGGCTCCCAATTGACGTTGTTCCTCCCCACAGAGAACTCGGTCCGCTGTGGCCAGTCCCGCCTGTGGTAGTGCGCCTTGGTGTCTACATCTTTTGTAGTAATTTTTGTATTACTTTAGTATAAATACATGTTAATTTTGATTCATATGTTTTTTTTTCTTCTGACTATGTCATCAAAAGACACAAATTCTCCCGTTTTCTCATTGCAAATAGGTACATTTCAAAATATCACTGTCTTGATCACAAAAGCAAAGTTTGTGGAGAATAATAGCCATTTTCTGTACTTTTGAGGCATAAGCAATTAGGAAATAACACTTACGACCCAGGAACAATTTTTTTTGTTACACAGTGTAATCATACCTGTGAACCTCTTATCAGTGCACCACCTTATTACAGACCAATTCAGACCTTATTGCCCTTATAAATCTCAGCGTTCATCCTTCAAAGTCCCATCACAAGGGAGAAACACAAACAAATAGACGAAAACAAATTTGCCCGTATTGAAACGGCTGTATGCCGTATGGACCTGAAATTTCAAATTTCACTGTACAGGAATACGGGTAAACCTTATAGGTTTACAAGTATGCATAATGTTTGTAGAAAAGGCAAAAGGTGCAGGCCTGACATTTATTGCGTTACTGTTGGCGAAAAAACGTCCACTAGATACACTATAAACAATGTTTTATTCTAGCAGGTAAGGCCCACTGAGCTATATATCTCTTTTTCAGAAGCGACCTGGCCACAAATGATAGCTCAACGAAGTAGCTTATCATGTGGAAATTTATAGCTGCGAAATACTCGAATCTAATATGCAAACTCCAAACATACAGCAGGCGTCAGGGTCGGGATCGAACCCACGGCCTCTTGTATACCTGGCGAGGGAGATAACATCTCGCCACCGTGGCACTAGAGGGCGCCATAGAGAGCATGAATCTGAAACAGATATTTTCACATAGGCTGTAATGTAAGTGTCATGAACGTCATAATTTAACTCTAACTACTTATCGATGCATTGTCACATCTCAAGTAGTTACGGCCATGGTTGGATCTATAAAAAAAATAGCGTCTGGGATGAGTGAATAGAGGTAAGGGCTGGGTGACCCAAGGCGAAGAGATTAGTGGTCTAGTGTGGGATTATTCGATATCACCTGCTGTGACATATAAATCATAACCATGCACATTCGATAAGAAAATGGAATAAAAGGTTAAACATGTGACAAGAACAATGCAGAGGTACGGGAGCTAGATGGTTTGATGCATCACAGGACTTATATGTTGACAGCATGGGGTGGCCTTCATCCATCAGTGAATATATCATGGCTGATGATTGTCATATTTAAGCGATGCATGTATTTCATGTTATGTCCACTGATCACAACAAACAACGAACTGCATGTGTTATGTGCTGTGGCTTTTTGAACGCCGTTGCAGGCCAGCTGGTGCATCCTCCCATCTCGGGTGCTGTTGGTGCTCACATCTCTCCGTGGGATACAGGTGAAAAATTACGGCGCTGCAGATATAATGGCGTTGCACACAGAGCAGTTCAAGCCACCAACCTTGGTTTACTCAAGCGTGTCTTCTTCTCGTTTTTGATATTGTGTGTGATTATTTGCAGATGTACGAATCGGATGGCTCTATAATGGTGTACTGGCATGCATTGGAAATTCCCGAGACTCCAACAGGTATAATGCTTATGAGCGTGCAATAGTAATACTATGAGGTGTGTATTTATATGCATATAAATGAACGGAATGCATTGGCAGTGGCACACTTGCATGAATGAAAAAAAACGTTCCACACTTATCATTGACACTGCCTTATTGCATAATATATTTATAATGGGCTGAAATTTTGGGGAATTTTCTGAAGAAAAGCCATTACCTCAAATGTCTATTGTATATTGTAACACACTGTTAATTATTGCGGTGAGTTATTGTTTTCTTTGCATATTGACCTTAACCTAATGTATGTTCACAATGACCCAGTGACTAAAGTACTGAAACTTTACAGCCAATTGACACTCCGCTGCTGGATGAAGGCTTCTCCACGCCATTTTGATAATCGGGGTTCTTCATAAAATAATTCACCTGACTGATCGGTGCTGGTTGGTGAAGTGGAGGGCTCCGGACCGATTCAGACATCACTTGCTGTTGATGTTGGTCATTGCCAGGCATCAAACTTAGGTTATCGAGTTTATAATGCAGTGACCTGACCACTGTTCCACTGCTCCACCCAGTGATTAATATACAAGTAATGCAACGATATGTTGATGCGTAAATAACTGGTTCAAATTCAGATATATCCATTTGACTTTTAGTAACTTATTTTTTGTAATGTCTTTGTTTCTATTATGCATGCAGCTCAGGCTATATTTGCAAGAGGAATAGCAGCTGTGGGAGGTCATTACATCTGTGTTGGTAAGTTTACTGCAGTCTATAAAAAAATATATAAATTAACTTGCCAAATAATTATCCATATAGTTGGATTTTATGTGATACGTACATCACTTGAAACTACTCGACGTGTGAAGAAAACCATGAAGGACAGTTCGTTCTAGATTTGAAGTTTTTGTGACTGCAAGGATTCATACTCTTCGTTTTTTTCGGTAAAGTCACGTAGGTAAAAAATTTTCATAAATTAAATCACCACGTTTCGGGCACAACACAAGGACGCTTGTGTTGCGCCCGAAACGCGCCCGAAATGTTGCGATTTAATTTAAGGCAGTTCGTGTAGTATTAGTTTGTAACAGAAGGTGGCGGTATAACGTCACTGAGGAAGGGTGAGTGAAATGTTTTGAGGCATTGTCCATGATGGCTCTGACCACACCAAAGAGAGAGGAAATGTTTCCTCTCGCTTCTAACCTGGAGTACATGTTAGTTACGTATTTCTTACTTCATTAGAGGGAACAGAGATAGTTTGACCTCTGAGATTATATTATTCACTCGGGTTTTTAAATCTTCAGAGCCGGGATCATTAGCTCTTGACACGTGTAATTTAGATTGGCTGCAAATGTCAGCATCTCTTGACCAACTTGGGTTATATGATGCCACCTAAATAGATATGGACATGTGCTGGTACTGGTAGGATCCACCTGGTTCCACCAGCCCACAGGGGATTATTGTGTCCGTCCGTCGTGCATCCAAAAATGGGAGGGGTCGGGCTGGGTGGAGAGGGGAGGGTGGGGAGGGGCTGGGTGGGGGGTGGGAGGGATGGGGCTGGGTGGGGAGGGGCTGGTCACCCGGTGGTGCCCTTATAAAACTCAACGTTTAACCTACTCACGCCGGCTTGTGCCCGCCCTCACAGTCGGGAATATTTGCGAAATACACCACGCCGCCGTTGAGATTGATGTAAATGTATACTATTATATTTACTTATTTTATTGCACTTGCACTTAATAACTACATTTTAAGATAGCATAGATTAAAATGTTTAAATCGTTGAGAGCTGTGTGTCTTTCTAGCTTTGAAATACAGTTGCATCTGTTATATCCTTAATATTGAATTACATACGGTCACATGCATGCATGCATGCAATTTCGAATGTCTTCTTATGAATTGCCTCCCCAAGGTGATGACAAAGGTACATTCTGTCATGCAGTGCAATGCAAAGTCAACTATTTCCGTCATTTCAATGCCGTCCCTGTAAAAATGCTTTACCCACTTACTTGAAAGCATTCACATTGTGCACACATTAACTTTTATCAATGATCGCAACAGCACTGCAGCACAACGCTGACCTTGTTTATTCTGCCTCATTCAGGCTTGGCAAGCCTTGAGACATAAATTGTATGGAGCTTGATGCTAAGCGAGCACGAGCAGCTGCGCTCGGCGTGCGTTTGTCTTGGTGTTTCGGCAGGGACATCCTCGGGGTGCATCTTAGTGTTTGACGTCCCCGTGAAGGGCACCAACATCACGCTGTCTGAAGAGCTGGGACAGCACACGGAGGCCATCACCTCTATTGCTGCCGAGTGCTGCATGAGAAAAGTGAGTTGACTAGGGCCACACTTTGATGTGGAAATGTGGACCCTGTCTCGCATCTTGGAACAGTGGTTGTTTATCCTGGGTGTGTGTGAGCTGCTGTGTGTTAGATTAAATTTGAGTGTGTTGTCTCTGGTCAAAAGTTGTTATAACATAACGTAAACTCACATAAGCAGGTGTCTACATTTTAATGTTCACATTTTATTATTCTACTTCAATGTAAATAATAGCAGTCTACAGAAAAATATTGCACAATAGACTCATCAAAATATAGCAATAAAGGACCAGTTTTACCAAAATTGAAACTGTGTTTTTAATATATCACGTGACTGAATGGGATAATGCACTTCCAACTTTAAGATTACTTTTAATATCCTTCCATGTTTGTGCTTTTGAAACACTTTAGCTACTTAGTCTTACTTAATTTATTTTAATTGGTATTTGTCTCGGAAGCCTTGCTTTTATTCAGATTATGAAACTGGCAGCATAATACCAAAATATCAATTTCACTACTTTAGTTATAAATTATGGATCAGTAATAGCTGTCGTTTTGACAAAAAGGGCCATCAGCCTCAAAATGATGCATGCGCTGCAGTAATCCATGCTGTATGAATCTTGCCAGCACTTTAACATGAAGAGAGCAGGAACAAAGCTTTCAATCTCCCTAAAACATCATTGATCTTAAACTGGACATTATGGTAATTAAATCCCCATTGGAAGATATTAACCTGAAATATTTATAATCCCTGTCCTGGCCTTCTGGTAAAGTAGAGCGGGCCAACGCCATTCGCCGCAGGAAAGATAGGTCCTCTGTATTATTAAAGAGACTTTTAGTGGGTTTTACATTAAGAAGCAGTTTGCCAAAGTGCTGATACATTATTCATGGTGCTCTTTAAAGAAACGGAGGCAGCGTTCTTTGGGGATTACCATGCTATATGGCATGATGAAACTGGGCAGCAGGTAAAATCTTTATTATCAGACATTCTGGAGGTCTCATGAACCTTGAGGCAAATGACTCCTCATCACTAATTCATAGCTGGAGATATTGTACATACTGCAGTCAAACAATGGCAAATTGGAAACATTCCAGGCTGTCACTCACAAATAGAGGATGTATTAAACATGATGGGCGCAATAATACATTCAAACAGTATGTCCCCGATGGAAGGAGGATTAAGGCTCGACTCATCTGCCATCCTCAGGGAAGGCATACTCATCTGCCAAGGCCATAAAGCATGAAGTTTAAGAGCTAATTCATTGCACAATAGCTCTAGGATGAAGTTTTAAAAGCAAATTCATTGCAGCTTTATCAAAGGGCACTCTAATTGCTGTGGCATGAGTGTAATGGATGTGGATTTATAGTGCCATAGTTAGTACTCTTGTCTGCTACTCATGCTCCATGCATTTATAGAGGTCACATTGAATGGCAAATACCAAAGGCTAATGGATTGTTCATTGAACACACATATTTGGTAGATATAATCAAAAGTGTGGATGCATATATGTAGGTGTATAGAAGGGTTGTGCCCTCGATGTTTTGGATTAATAAAAAACCATTTAAAAAATCAGAGCTTGATATGATATTTCTGATGATTGAAAATTAGTTTTTTCCCCCAAATTATTTCCAAAAGGGAAGTGATGTCACTTCCACTGTTTTCCCGCCAACAATTGTGTCACATGGTGTAGAAGGACGTCACTGTTGTGTGCCCGAAGACACATACATATATAACATAAGGTAAATTATCTGAAAATATACAAACTTTTCTTAAAAATGCAACATTTTACACTCTGAAACTCATCCCTAGAATACATGTATAGCATATGAACATGATAGATTTTAGTGTACACTTACAGCCTTTTTGTCAATCCTCTGTTGGATGAGGGCCTCTCTACCAGTTGCAGGGGTTATTTGATCATATTTCACCATGCGGATTGGTGAAGACAGGGAGCATAGTACAGTACAAACATAGATTTTGCTGTGCTGTCCTCACATAACCACAACATAAGTTCTACAATAGCCTATAACACTAGGCATGCTCAGATTCTGCTTAGCTTCTGAGATGTGATGAAATCGGGCACGTTCCAGGTGATATGGTCTAAGGAAGATTTCTGTGTATTTTATTGTAACTGAGATTAATACAGTAAAACCTTGGACTGCGAGCATAATTTGTTCCGGAAACGTGTTTGTAATCCAAAGCACTCGTATATCAGTTGTGATCACGTGACGCTCGGCAGACAAAGCGTCTACACGTACTACTCGTATTGCAAGACCTCGCTCGTTTATCAAATTAATATTTATTTACAATTTTTGCTCGTCTTGCAAAACACTCGCAGACCAAGTTACTCGCAATACAAGGTTTACTGTATATTAAAAGTACACGTGATTCAAGGCATTTGAGCTACTTGTATTTTTTACTTGAAATTGATTCGAATTCGTGTCTATTTGTACACAACCTACATAGCTGTGCTTTATTGTATGCTAATGTTTATACAATTCACCTAAATATGAAATAGAAAATATCCTCTCAACGTACCGAGTTCAATTTCAGGTCGGCAAGTGTGGAAAAAGTGTTGCATTCCCATGTCTTGTGTTTGGAAGCATACACAGTGGAAAGCAGCCAACTTTTTACATCCAAAGCAAACAGTTATGACTGGTGCCACGTGTAGGTCACTTGGAAATATTTTAGTGTGTCATGGGCGTAATTCCGAACTTCATGGAGCGCTGGTCGCAGGCAGTTTAAATTCCCTGCATGTTATATTGAGATGCATGACCACCGTCTTTCACAGGAAAAGAACAACAACCGTAGTTTAGTTTGGCCAGCTAACCCAAATTATTACGTATTTTGACATTCCGTGGCTTTGGGGAACAAAAAACAGTCACTTGATTTGAAACACCTGTACTGCGGCTCGGCCATTCGCCACACAGTTGTGCTCTTGCCCAAATCAGCCATCGAGAATGAAGTTATTATATAATTGATTCTTTGGTTCAACTAATCCACGTCAATGTATTGGTTCTGGTGTAGTGTGAGGCCTTGTAATTGGTTGTGTTTTATTGCAGGGCAAGGGGCTTGGTTTGAGTTATAATTGGTGTACATGAATTTTAGTTTACGTGATTTTTTTTTTATGGTCAAACTAATTTATTGTGTGTTTTCAATGGTGAATCCATTTACTTTACAAAATGTATGCTTTCATGCGTGCTGGTGAATTTCACGGACACGGTTACCTATTTTGCAGACATAGTGAAACATTTCACGAAACGTGACAGGAGTGAAATTGTGAACGATGTTAACTTGAGCTGTGACTGAAGCCTTTAAAGTCTGGAGCATTAAAAGTGTACGACTGAATATTTTCAGCTCGTCAAAAAAGTTGTAACTGATCTACATGCCTCGGATACGATGGTAACGACTCACAAATTCCGACCGTCACAGGCAATCTGTTTCGGGAAAAGGTCGTGCTTGTAGAACAGATGGGCTGCAGAGACCATGCCGTCAGTTTGAATTCTTCAGAAGATTGATGTAATAGCCATATCTAAAGAGGCTTGATCGAATGACTAATTGGGTCTGCAGGTTTGCCATCATTTGATACAAGAGACGATAGTAGATTTTAAATACTGCCGTGATAACTGTTTGCCTTTGACATGGTTCAATGTGGACATTGCATTACTGCTTGTGAACTGTAGGAGGAGATAATGCTCTTTTATTGATTATTGGGTTTAAAAAAAAATTGTGAGCATTTAATATGCTGTAGAATGTTTACAAAGAGTTAATGAATTGCGAAAAAATGAAAATGTTACATATGGTCATTGCAATAATATAAACAACTGACAGTTTTATGTCTATAGATTTTTTAGAATGACAGTTCTTGGTTTTAAAAAGGTGTGATATGTTCTGGTGAATGTTTTTAAAAACTTTGTTGCAATATTATTTAGCTTTCATTTTGGTGCACAAGTATTATATACTTAATGTTTTTCTTCACCCATTATTCCACAATAGTGTAAGCCGAGTTTACTAAATTATAAATAAAGTAATTGATAAATAAGTGGATAAAAGTTTCAGAAATATTTTTAATATTAATATTTGGTATATTTTATTAGTTTTAGATTACTGCATATTGTAATATTAAGGACAGCTAGAAATCAAATGGGGAAGGAAAGTGATTAGAAAAGAAATGAAGAGTTATGTGAAATCATGGCAATATGAAAAGTTATTAGAAAAGCAGTAACTCTTATTACCATCAGCTGTACGAATCCAGACAGCTTTATTGGAACCATGCGTTTTATATTCAGAATATCGCAGACCTGACAAGCATATATGCACCATTAATTGCTAGTACTGTGACCGATAAATAGCTGATGTAATCATAATTTCTTAGTCATATTATGTTTTGTTTCTAATTGTGTGTGTCTATACATATATACACACACAATTAGAAAAAAAACACTGGGCAACTACAATAAATTAAGAATTCCAGTCCAAGCAACCTTTTGTTAGATTTATTTTCTTCAACCCTTACTTTATGTAATGTTTAATTTAATAAACACTTTGATATTTTGGGTCAATAAAAAAATACATGGACATCTTCATGCATGAATTTTTTCTCAAAATGTCTTCAAGAAATGTAAATGGTATATTAGGCACATGCACTTTATATTCTTAATATTGATATATCGTCATGATTCAGAGTTACAGAATCAGTCGAATAATATATTTTTCGTCTCTTTTGACCAACTCTATTAAATTGTTTATTGTTTCATCTGCCTCGCTTGCACCGTGTCTTTGCTGTGATAGCCTAAATGTAACATTACATTAGCACGGTTGGCTATGTCCGGTGCAAAATAAGTTCAACATGCATATGGAGCATATAATTTACATAAATTGCCAATAATACATTTTCATAAGCATGATTAGACTTGTGTATCATGTGCATAACGATTTCAATATTCGTACCAATGCATTACTACATATCAAATTTATGTATATATCAACGTAGCATTATACTTTGAAATGTAAAAATAAACGTTTTTTTACTCTTCAACTCGTGAAACAAAAAATTGGAAAAAATAACCATGATTTGCGCTTATTCCTTGCGAACATTAATTGACCTAACGGGAAGTATCATTGTTAAAGCGTTAAATGAGAGAGCTATGTCAGTCTGCCCATTGGAACAGCCGTCTGTTACTAAATCCCACCATCGCCTGGGAGGCGGATCAAAGGAGCGGCATGGGGCTGCGCTGGTTTCGGCGCGTCTGATTTGCCCATTAAAGGCGGTTAGGGGTCAGTGGCCTGGCCCGTGGGTCACTAGTGTTTGTGCAACCTTTATTCTCCAGCAACACTGCCGCATGACACGTCTATTCATCACGTCACCCCCATCCTGGTGTGCTCCTTGTGGAGTTTCGAGCTTGTGCGAGCTCCAGAGCTGTTTCATCACTTTTCATTATATTCGTCTTGAAGTATATATGCTCATGTGCTGGGATTCTGCTCAGTGTTTTAAATCATAACGGGGCACAATGTGTTTCTCTCCTACTGGTGTAGCGGTGCAGACACATACGCATTCGCTGCTGTTCAGTGTAACTGTGCAGCACTGTGTGGGAATTTTTTTTCTTTCCATAGCTCTTTATTAAATAATAAACTGATTATTCCAGTCCTATATCATTCATTCAAAATGCACTTGCCTTTGGAGTTCACATTTGTCTTTAATACTGAGATATTCTCGTCAATCAAAGAAGTTCCATGTACTGTTTGGTCGTGTTTATGGATAGTAAATATGTTTATGTAACAAATGTTCGTAACAATGGGGTTATAATTTTCCAAATGTAAAGCAAGAGTCAATGTTTGCACAAAGGAGGACATGAAATAGCCCTGTAGGTTTTCTTTTTTCGGGGGGGAGTGGTGTAGGAGTGTCTTGGAACATTTAAAAGAGATAAAGCACCTGAACTTGGCACGCTATCGGGAGCAGACTTAATGGACGGCAAGGAAAAGAAGTCGTAAATCAGCACGGTTTGACAAGGCCAAGGCCTAGCTTGCAAGACTGATTCCAATTTCCAAGTCCTCCCCGCTCCCCCATCCCCCTTCAGCTCCTCTCATCTCCTGCCGCATGCTTCCCAGTTTCTGCACTGTAAGCCCACAGGAGCTCAGTGGGGATTGTATGAGTCACTCATGCACTCCCCGCACGCTCCCACCGCCAGCCGTGGCTTTACGAGGGCTTCAGGATGATGCCTGCCAGCCTGGCTGCACATCCCAGCATGTTGAATTTTTTTTCCCTCCCTGCTTCTCCCCTTGTGTATTTTATTGGCCACCGTTGAAGTAGCCAAGGAGCCGAAGAAGCACATGCCATGGGTTTAACCTGGCCTCGCATACATTCCATAAACGTCTTCGCTTTGCAGCTTAGTCTTCATCTCTAAAAATGCTAAGTTTAGAATAGCGCCGAACGGAGGTGGAAAGAAATCGTGATGATTGGAAAACATTGCGGGGAGGCCTTTGTCTAGCAGTGGGTTTGTAATGGCTAATAAAGAAACTACAGTGTGGTTTTAGGACCAGCCTTTGTCCCATACGTACACTTCTATGCACAAAACCATGAATGTTATACCAACGATTCGCCAATTAAGATGATTAATCGACTAAGAAATTGCTGTTGACTACTTTCATCGTGGTTGACTACCCGGGCCCCTTTAATCGAGGCGGCCGCACCAACATTCTGTCTGCCGAAGGTGGGAAACCCCTTAGAAGCCATGCCCACAGCATGATGCCTTGCATTTAGGATTCGTTTCTGTTCGACATTTTTTCACGTCGTTTTTTTTTTCCCAATATAAAATATATATTTACGTTGTAGACATGTGTTTTTATGTTGTAGGCACACATTATGCTACTTAAAGATCGGGAGGGCTCTTTTTGTGTAGTGTCATGGGAACTTTGTGCCTGGAACATGTACCTTACAACTCATACTGATAATAATACAAAATCTCAACTGAGAATAACAAACAGTTATATATATTGAAGGTAATTAGCTTCGGCGGGACCTTTGGCACGGTCTCTCCACTGCAGCCATGTACATTGGAAGGCTAGTGTCCTGGAAGGTTACCACTCGGGATTATGCTCTCACTACATTTGCTCATCAAGTTAAAAGGTAGAATCATTAATAAACATCGTGTGATACATCATAGTAATTTTAGTAAGTCAATTTTATCCGTCCAACAATAGACATCTGCAGCGAGCAATCACAAGCATCCAACTCGTCTTTCCATTACATCATTTTCCCCACTCTCCAGATCTGGTTATGCCCTAAAAAAAAACAGTTTTCTCCCCCAGTTGATTAGCACGGCCGGCTACATGCGGTGTGAAAGAAATTACGTTTTTTCTTTCTTCAAAATTTGGTTCTGCAGTAGAACGATAATCGCCGCGCAAGTTAATCAAGACACTTGAGGTAGTTTTGGTCGTGACAGCGCGACGTACGTTTGCTTATGTGTGCGACGCCGCTGTGGCCGGCGCTCTATAGACGGGGGTGGGGGGGGGGTGGAACCTGCTGGCCGAGCCTCAGAGGTCGCAAACGGGTTTTGATTCCTTACCCGTACCCGGCCGCAGCAGAGTCGCAAACGGGTACCCGTACCCAGCCGTACCCGTACCCTACCCGTACCCGGCCGGGTATGGGTATCGGGTACCTGATTGCGACCTCTGGGATGAAGCCATGTTGCAGGCGCGGGTGGGTTGATTCTAAGAACTTGAATTGTGAGAAGAGACAAGACGTTGGGAAATGAGTGACAAACAGTTACTCACAGTGACTCACGGCCTACCCGTACCCGGCTGCACCAGGGTCGCAAACGGGTACCCGTACTCGTACCCGGCTGGGTACGGGTAGCCGGGTATCGGGTAGGGTACGGGTATCGGGTACCCGGTTGCGACCTCTGCCGAGCCTTCTTGCGGCGGTGCCATGCTCCCTTCTCGAGGAGTCGCGTTGGGAATTTTGCCAGCAAGGAGCTGCCGCGAGGACAGATCCTGACACTCAGACAGCCATTAGACCGGAACTCGGAGGGCTGAAATGTGAAACCCTGCCACGGGAACCCCAAACATTCACACCATCCCAGTTTTATTCATGCTGGCTTTAACCTCTGTGACCTACCGGCTTGTGTGTGAGGTTTTTTTTTTTGCCACCGTTACGTTGCTTGACAGCCAGCAATCATCGCAGCATATTTATAATTTGTAAGTGTCTTTTACTGTGTGATGAAATAAATGTCTATGATTTAGTTCACAAAATTAATGCAACTAAGTATAGCTTATAAGTGTTGAAGTTATCAGGGATTTGTATTTGAGGGACGCAGTATTCTTATTTTAATCGTGCTGTCATATTATTTAAATGTTACCTTTTAAACCTAGTGTGATTGTATTATGTGGTGATGCTTATAAATTGCGACAGCCATTTTTATAAATATGGTAAAAGGTTTGAGCATTGGTAATTGCAATTATTTGGAAATTTTGGGAATTGACTAATTACACAACTGGAAGCCTCGATTTCTACCACAGCCTAATCTGTAATTAGTATGTTTATAATTACAGTTTTGTTACGGGATTGGCTGTAATTGTTTACTAATCAACCCGACATAAGTTGCACAACTATATGCAACCTTTGCTTTTGTATGTAAGCTGAACACAACTTTTTCTAATAATCAAGTTAGTTTTTCACTTTGAAAAGGACACTTCCTATTAGATTTCAGAAACTCTTCACGCTTTAATACTTCCATATTTTAATTCATGTATGGTTATCACCATCTTCCCGTTGAACATTATTGTCGTTTTAACGTCATTTCTGTAAGTGATACGCACATTGTAATAGCGCCTAAGCCCATAGTCCATTTGCCATTACCGCTCGTCTGCCACATGCGCACATCTGATTTTGTGGCACTTTAAGGCAGCCCCTTGCGCTAAAAGCATTAACGTTTAAGCCGCTGCCACTCTCCCCGCAGGACTGTGTCCCTGACCTGGTCACGGCCGATGACAGCGGGGTGCTGTGTGTATGGAAATCGGGAGAGGAGTTTACCTTGCTGCACAAGCTGCCTGCATATGGGTGAGTGATGGCCACAGGACACGGCGTGGCTTTATGGGCAAAACCCGAGTTGTTCCGTTGCGTGTTAAAGGATAAAAGTCCATGTCCTCAGCGGTTCATTCGCTTAAATTGCGAGGGAGATTATTGGTCTGACTGCGCAGACTAATATATAGCGGTTGTAAATCAGGGACCTGGCACATTCCAAAAAGGGAGAAGTCCACGCTTTCCTTTGCCAGCTTTCTACTCGGGGCCAAAATCACACGGGGGAACTGCGCTCTGCAAAGTTCAATAAATCAGGACGACAAATTAATCATGTTTTTACACTTTTACACATCATGTGGGGATTTCGGGAAAAAAGTGTTTTTTTATTAAATGTTTGAGCAAAAAAATCTCTCTCAAGCCTTTCTGAGAGCCCGTTTGGGTGGCGCGAAATGGCTGCGATGACCGTGTATTTAGTGGCTTGGCAAAGATGGTCCCTCTTTTAAATTCATGCAAACTATTGATTGCCCTTATTTTGCATTGTGATGTCAGATATTTAAAATCACTAATTGCTGATTTTGGCAAGCATCGACTAAGTCGCTAACTTTAATGCGCAAATTCAAGTAAAAGAGGCTCGTTTGTGGTGACAACTTTGTATATTTCGATCAGTGGATAGTATTATGCTTGACCATAGACACGCTACGGTCTTTGCACTATCAGTAAAAGTAATTCCATGTTTGTTGTACAATAGCCCTTTGCAGCAAACATAAGTTAGACCCACATTTAGTTCACACGCATGATTGTCGTTTGCTGAAACAAGTAAACAATGAAGGATTATTATAGGATTAAAGTGTAGGGAATTATGTGTGCCAAAACATTGTTCTAATATTTGTACACATGATAGAAACTTACGTACGTGTATAAAGGTTCACCATTTAGTCAATGTAAGGCCCACTGGTACTACACAAAAGGAGTGGGATGGTCAGCATCACACCTGGCCACCTTTGGCTTCTCCGTACTGACTTTCACAAACCGCACCAGGTACTCATTGTGAGCTCAGTTTATGTATGGTAAGCATATGCTAGCTTCACATATCGACTGTTACTCTTATGCACGGCTAGGGCTTGAGCCCAGGTCGGCCAAGAATATAGTGCAGTGTGATAACGCAACTGCCAACTCTTTGTAGAGATAATTGCACACACATCAGAACTCGTAGTTTCCCACTCTCAGTTGAAACTAAGAGCCAGTATTTTAACAAACGTTTCTTAGTGAGCTCATACTTTCATTTTGCATTCAGTGCGTAATGTTAAAGCCAGAAGCAAATCGAGATATAATTAAGGACAAAATGAATTCTTGCTCTCTTGCATGTTTGAAGCTGACTGGGCAAAAAAGGAATACCAATTTATTCTTGAACTTTTTTCAAAGGTCACCCAGAGTCACTGTTTCTGCACTGGGTTGAGTTTGATTTTTTTTCTAATGAAATATGCATTATTAAACAGCCATGAAAGATGGTAAAATAGCTTCTTGTGGTAATACTTTTCCCAATCACCTGTGTGCAAGCTGCATGGCTTCATCTCAGTACTGCTCATGCCACAGCAGCCAGAGCTACTGTCTGATATGGTCATTTACACAAATATTTCCTTTATGGCTCTCAATCTTAATGTTCCCTTGGCACATGCACAAAACACATACGTTATTCTAAAACACATAAGTTCTCCTCAGGTTGTCCAGACAACTGAAATATTATGGCATAGTTGTGTGTGCAATAAATCTTTTTAAAAAGCATACGCACATAAACAAAATGTCTTCATTCGAATAAATGTGTATGTTGCGCTTATTTTATGTGTGTTCACGGTAATCTTTCGTGTTTGCTAAAGTATTGCCTAAAAGCCATCTCAATGTGTCTATGTGACTTCATATTAAATGAGAATAGTAATCAGTGACATACTCAAATAACACTTTCTCAATTTAATTTAGCAGTATTCATAACCCACTATTTTGTGTTACATGTTATCAAATTGCATGTTGAACTTCCCATTGAAATTGTTAGGTAGCAGCTATTGCAACATTGTCAATGTTAAATGGTGGCCTGACTTGTTCTGAACCTCCAGTGCCACCTTGGTACACGTATGAAAATAGGTCCTGGTTGGCTTTTTGATGAAGCCCATTGGGGCTTTGAAAAAAAAAAGAATTAATTTCCAATAGACGCTCCAAGCCTGGGGTGTGTCATTCAGACTGTCTTCTCGACAGACCTGTTCTTCACCTGAGGACGGCTGCTTGCGTTGTGGTCGAAACGTCGTGAGAATTATTTTTGTTTTATTTTTATTATTTTATTTCCATTCTACGTGACTTTACTGAAAGAACCAAGATGAATCCCTGCAGTCACGAAAGCTTTAAATCTAAAATTAATTTCCAACCAGGAAACACTAGGAGATTCAGGGACCCACTTATGCAATCAACTCACAAACCAGGGCTCTAAAGGAAAAAACGTGAATATGAGAGAAGGAGCAGGCTGAGGAGGAGGCTCGCGTTTGCTGCCACGCCGTGTCGGTTGCAGGTGCTCGTGTACCTCGGTGGCACTGTGGGACGGCATCGTGGCCGCCGGCTATGGCTCGGGCCAGATCCGTGTGTACGACGGCACGACGGGGGCCCTGGCGGCCGAGGCCAACGCCCACGCGCGCTGGATCAACGTGCTCGATGTGGCCCCGGAGAGCGGGCGTGTGAGTGAGCCCTGCGGCAGCAGCGGCAGCAGCTGTCGTCGCCGTCCGTAGCTTCATTGCACTTTGTGTTTTGTTTTAAATGTTTGGTTGACTCGAGGTGGCCAGTTGGCTAAGAGCTAAGATTACTGAGCTGGAGCTGTGAAAGTTGGGGGTTTCAACCCAGGTTGCTTGCTTAGGAATTAACTAGTTTCTAAAGTGTAATAAGTGGATGGTGTCAGCCCAATCACCAATGTGACAGTACAAAAAAAAACAATACAATTTGTTTCTGCACTTCATTTTTATACATTTCAGCTCCGACAATTATAAAATGTTGGTTTGACTGTCATGTGAAGAACATCACTGTCACATGGGATGGCGGTTGTGAAAGTCCTGCCCCATACTGTGGTGATCAGAGGTCACTTGAACAGATCTCAGACGTGATTTTATTGTATCCGTTTCCGTGTGTGGATATCACAGCAGTGTTGCACTGCTCTGCAATAGGTCCGAATATATATTTTGTCGTATGAAGTGACACTGATAACACAATTGGGATACAATTGGGGAACATTTGAAAGGCATATTGTTAGACATAGTTGCCTAGTGGTCACTATGATCAGCTCCGAATTCAGGGGTCACTTATTTCGGGCTTCCTGAAAAGGCTTGCGCTCTATGCTGTGCTAGTGTGCGTGTGTGTGTGTGTGCTGTGACTGTTTCAGCTTCTCTCAGGTGCTGAAGACTCCTTTGTGAGAGTGTGGAAATTGGGGCGGGCAGCCGACACGGGTCTTATTGAGGTAACGCGAACCAATTGTGTTACTCTACCTTTGGGTAATACAACCAGGATCAAATAGGCTATCATTGCTGTCAAATTGTAGATCTAGAACTGAATTTATATCCCATGCCCACGTGGTCAAATATTCCCAAGCTTATACTACATCTATATTAAATCGTTAATACAAAGGATGTTTTTGTCCTCTTTCATCTTTGCGTTAGAACATACACGTTGTACTACGGACGTGCTGTGAAATATAAAGCTGTGTGTTGATTTTACATGAAAGGTGATGGAAGCATTTTTATGCTTGCACAGTTTTTTTTTTGTAATTAAAGAATGTAAACCATTTGCAGGAAACCAGAATGAGCGTATCACACCATTGAAATAAAGTGTGAGCCCGTATTTATCACGAGCCCTACATTTATCGCCCTGCACATCTGTTGTTCGCTCAAGTTATGTCAATGAATTCCCAATCATTTCCGACGAACGGATGAGAGACGCTGGTGCAGATAAAAGTGGTTCAAATATGTATACCGGCTTGTTGTTCTTTGGAACTGTCAAAGCATGCAACACCTGCATGTTTTATCAAGACAATCTTGTCAGGGGGGGGGGGGGGTCTAGCTGATATGTCTCTTTTATCCAAGGGGATTACATGCAGGTGTTGTTGTATCTCCCAGCGATTCAAACCTCTCTGTGGCTCGGTAAAAGACAATCCACGCAATTTCAACTTGGCGTATCGGTGGCTTATCAACCAATTAGTTTGTCTCACAGACAGTGGCGTCAGTGCGTGAGGCTGCTGTGCGAAATGGAAATATTGTACGTCCCACGGGAGAGGCACGAGTGAAGGTGGCGAAACGTTCCAATGAGGGACACGAGACCAATTGGGAGCTGTGGAACGAACCGTGTGCTTTTAAGCAGCTGTCTTCTGAAATAAATATTTGCAACGAACACTTATCTAACTAAACGGAACGTCAAGCTTACTCTCCGCATCTACACTTTATATTTCAGTATTGTCTATTGTAAATGATATACAGGTAAATTTTTTCATGTTAGTGTTCATAAGAATAGTTTATTTCCGCCCAAAGAGATTTTATATCTTTTAATGGTTGCGTTGTTTTAAATGGCAAAACAATGAGTTGTGGTAAATGCCACGCACTGTGTGAACTCAGTATAAGAATATTTTACTCATGTTCCACCACAGTCCAGTTTGTACGCATTTACCAAAATTATTAGATTAGATGTAATAATTGTTTGATTTATCCTGGGAAAAAATCACCCGAATCTCAACGCTTTAAAGATGATGATGGTGATTTTATTTGTAGGTAATGTGCACATCAAGCGCCTCAACAAGGAAATCTGGACTGTAATGGCACTGGAGGAATTGTTGTTGGAGAGACGTGGGCCGAGGAGGTGACGGTGTTACGTCACGCCGGTGACCGGAACTTTTTTTTTTGCCCCTTTTTTGTTGCAGATTGAGCACAGGCACAGCGAGTGCGTGACAGATGTCCAGATAAGCGGTGCCAAGTTCTGCGACGCGCAGGGACGGGCCTTCGCCGTCACGGGCTACGACCTGTGCGAGATCATACGCTACGTGCTGGCGGCCTGACCAAGGCCTGCTCAGCGCCGCTGGCTCAACGCGTCCCTGCTGGTTTAGCTCGCCATCCTTTCACTGTTGAGTGAAGCCGTTGCCTCCCATCGAGTTGTGGCCACGGCCACCCAGTTTTGAATTTATTTATTTTTTGGTACATTAATAGAACCAGTTACTAATTGGGGACTGTTTGGTGGACAGGAATTGGCAGTGCAGCAAAATATGTTGTTGTGCTGTAACTTCTATGCTCCCACGTCTATGCTTCCCACCTTTACCAACGCACACTGACCAGCGTGCTGTAGTGTGGCCAAATACAAAGATCCCCCGTATAACCTTAAATTTTTGGGGTAAGTGCTGTTAGTGAGCACCTATGAAGGTCGGCACGGCACGCGAGGGGGTGTGTGGCCAACACCAGGCCAAGCCGCCTTCGTCTCCCGAATGGCGATGTTTACATACTGCACCAGGTACTCATTTGAGGCTGAGTCGACCGAGGGGAGGCCCAGGACTGGTTCAGACAATCGTCACTGGTATTGGCCGTAAGCTGGAATCGAACCCAGGTCGCCGGATTCGTAGCACAGTGTGCTAACGCTCCCCAGTGTGGCCAATAACCCCCATGACCTGCATGGCATGGGGAGGCCCTCATCCAACAGTGGAATGGCAAAAGGTCCTGTCCATGTACAAAGCTAGTTTACAGATGCATTAGTGAAAAGAGAAAATAATATTGTACATTATGACTCAGGTGTTGTTACATCCTTTGTTGAACGCGACATTTCTCTCCTTTGTTAAACACAAGGCTTCTAGCGATAGTTGCTATTCTCTTTTCATACAATGAAGCATTTTAAAAAAAATTTCCGCTTTGGTGGTCACAACTTGCGTCTCGCTGCATTGTATTGCAATGCAGGCGTGCTGGGCTACCACTAAGGGGCACTGCAGTCCTTTCGCGTTGAAAGCCTGACCTTTCCTTCTTTCCTTGTTGGAAAAGGTGTAACCGTGATGGACGTGCGTGGTGTCGACCAAGCGTGCAGCTCTCAGATTCTCTCTTTGGGCATTCGTTAACTTTCGTACGTGCGTGTTTTTTTTTTTTTTAAACCGGTTGTAACACTCCCGTTTTAGCACCTGAATCCTCTAATCAGTGGATTGTGCGTTTCACACTGTCTCTGCAAGATTACGCCGATATGGATCTGCCGAGTGTGGGGGTGTCTGGGTGGGCAGGGAGCACCAGGGATCTTACTTCAAAGGTTCACACTTGAGACCACCATCTTGAATCCCCCCCATAATCCTAAGCGGAAAAATATAAAAATTAATTATGTGCTTGTAGTTGACGGTCCTGTCACTCCCGTGTGCCTGACTGATAATGTTACGTTTGTATGTATGTTGAACTTCTTTTGCACCGTACGTAGCCAACCGTGCTAAACAAACTAACACACAAAGCAGTTATAAAGAATTTAGTTTTCAATCTGCTTATGCTCGTTGGGTAGCAGTCTTGGTCATTTAGAAGATATCCTTTTATTTGTATTTACACGCCACTTAAAGTTGCGTAGAGAATATCCATGTTTTTGGTCTTTATTTCTATAGTTCTTATTGACTCGAACATAGTGTACATTTTGGAAACTGGGTAAATAAATGTGGACACATAATTTGATGGCTGATAAAGGCAGGAAGGAAGATATAGAAAATTTTACGAACAGCAGTTAATGTTAAAACCATTAACTGAATAATCATGATCTTAACTTAAAGCTTTCGTGACTGCAGAAATTCATATTCTTTGGGTCTTTTGGTAAAGCCACGTAAATTATTATTTTCCTATCTACGTGGCTTTACCTAAAGACCCAAAGAATATGAATAATAATATTTTATCACAAACCCATAGTATAATCTATCCATTTGTTTTAGATCTTTTTTTTTACTTAGAAATCACAAAATGTAACAATTTGCACTGTGCTTATTTAAACACGCTTGGAAAATGTTGCATTTAAAAGCAGTTTTTAAGGTGTGTGTTTATAGTATTTGAAAGTTTGCTGTGTGTACCGGCCAGTCTGCACAGTTTCTCCTTGACGCGAGTGTGTTGTTGACGACATGGCAACTGGTCGGCATCTCATCTAGTTAGTGTACTAAAGTAGGCTGTTGTCAGTTTTTGCTCCGTGCTCTTGGAGGGGGCTATAGCTCGCATATTCTTTGATAAATAAATGACTTGTAATGTGATCTCTGTGTGACTTTCATGCCGCATGTGCTCGCTATGGATCTGTGACCAAGGTTTGTGGCGCAGAGAGAAAAATGGCTTCATAATTATACTTTTGGCATGACCACTTTTTGCCTGCGTGATTAATCATTTAGAGGCAGGGACATACGAAAGTTGTATTGATTCTTATCGAGACGAGGGTCCCATATGCTGCAGTAGTTAGGTCATGCTTTATTCATTTTATAAATGCATATTTTATTATTTTATGTCACTGCTGTTACTTGATATGTGTATGGGATTTTCCAAAAAACAAACATACCTTTTTAGAGTTTTCATATAACAAAATAGACGGAAGTATATTTCGTCATGACTATTACGTCTTTTGTTTTTCAAGTTTTTTTTTTATTCCTGGAATTTTCCGTACTCAGTTTTGCTCTACAATTCGTGGTCGTTCCCATCCCGAGTCATCTCCGTGTCCACTTCACGGTTAAGTTTCACCCCAAAAGTAATTCCGAAAACGTACTTTTTTTTAAACTTCCACGTGAAATTGTGCTCATCACATTTAAATATCACTCTGCGAAGTGAGAATAGACATTTAACGCGCGCGCCGGGTCACGCTAATTGGCGTGCCTTTTCATGCAAAGACCGGGACATCAAACGGCGTGGACTTTAAGCCCCCCAGAAATCGCTCTGTCGTCACTGGGGCTCCAGAAAGCATCCCACTTGCCACGCAGACTCCTAATTAACGAGAACCCGGGGGGGGGGGGCGGTGGCGCGAAGGGCCCAGCGTTAACGGGAGGCGTGGCGCCTCCACTCTGCTGCTCTTCGTTGCGGTAATTGGGCACGGTTCGAGTTGGCGGCCACAATCTTTCCCGTTCCCCCCTCCCCCCCTACTCCAACCCACCCACCCTCCCTCCCCGCTTAATCCGCTAATGGCAGGATCCGCTGACGCCCCACCAGGACTCTGGGACCATTACATAATTCCCCATCGGTAAACACGGCATTACAGGCAGCAGCGGCCGCCGCCACTGCCCCCCCCCCACCACCACCATCCCCGGCGTGTCCGGAGGGTGTGAGCGCGAGACCGCAAAGCGGCGGAGATGCCGAGGAGGGGGGGGGATGCCGAGGAGGGGGGGGGGGATGCCGAGGAGGTGGGGGGGGACCTCTGGGCGAAACCGCAGGAGCTCGCGGCTCCCAGACCTCGTCGTCGTCGCTGGGTCGGACTTCACAGGCCGGGGAAGAATTTGATGTGTTGGGGTTTTTTTTAGTTGTTGTGCCCGGCAAAGCGGCGCGAGTTGCAGTGGAAAAGCGAACTAATTGCCGTCGCAGATGTCCTGATAGATATTATTCCTGAGTTTCGTTATAAGCTATTTCACATAATTGTCGGATTTTATTTAGAGACGCCGTTAGTAAGGAAGATAGTTGTTTACATGCTCTTGGTTTCCATCGATATTTTCACAACCACAGTTCGGGTTTTTATTCTCTCTCTCTTTGCGAAGTGTCTGTATGTGGTGTCTGATCTGCTTTCTTTTCCTACAAATGTGTATTGCCTGATGAGCACGCTACTTCAACAGCAGGAGTAGCCGGATATTTAATGCCCAGCTTATTATTTGTTCAAAACACTTACCAGATAGGGTTATTTTTATTGGAATAAAACATCGCCTTGTTAAAATAAGAATCTGATTTTGATTTTAAAAATGGTCTTCGTCATGCTAAGCTTAAGTTTAAGCTTATCGTGACGAAGACTATTTAAGCTTATCTGTAATCTTTTGTCTATAAAATATTGTAATTGTATAATTGACATTTGGTTCTCTGGACCCTTGCATCTACTGATAAACATATATATATTACAAAATTACTAGACTATCTTTACAGCTTCAATTTAGTTTTTACTTACAAATATAAACATTTCTCCAACTCTCTCACTGATGCAGCACCAATAACAGACGATGGCTCTTTGTACAGTTTCTGAATGTCCTTGGGGTAGCTTTTGGTGTCCTGGATGTGGAGACGAAGCTATTGGGGTTTCAGGTCTCCTGGTTAAAGCTCAGTCTGCATGGATGTGTGGTGACAGTGTTGAGGTATTTTCTACATTCACACACCTTGATAGTGTTATCCAAAGCAACAGAGGTTCGGAATGGCAACTCTCCAAACGGCTGGTAGTGGCCTATGGAGTAATGGAATAGCTTAACAATAGTGTCTGGTGTTGTCATTAGAAGCACAAGGTTGATGTGCTTGTTGTCTTGCTCTATATAGCTGAGACTTGAACCCTCTGGGGATCGTCTATTCTTGGGGGTAGCGACGGGATGACTTTGTGTTCCAACTAATCGTTACTTCGGGAAAGCTAAGATGAAGCATGCAACCTGCACAAGACGGGAAAGCCAACTTGTGGCACATGGAGAAATGTCGCTCCTCACTTTCCCTTGGTTGACCCTGGCCACGAGGTTCTCCTGCAGGAAGAACCTCGCGGGTGGAGGAGAGTGAGCAATCGGCCACCGGCTTGTGGCTGCGTCATCACAGCGGACCGTTACTGTTGAGACTCGGAGATGGGAAGGTGGCTCGCTTGGGAGCTTAGCCAGGAGGGACCCTAGCAGTGCCGGATTATCCGAGTAGCACAAGTAGATACATATGCTACGGGCCCCACACTTTCAAGGGCCCCGCGCTAAATGCTTTCAAGCTATCGATTCCGGTTCAGTGATTCTGCGCTTGCTCTATTACTATAGTACGATACTGCCTTCAACTTTTATGAACGACTGGGTGTTTAAGGTTAGCGATTTGTCGTATTATCTGGCTGTATAGCAAATGAAAAAATACAATTTCTTTACTATGCAAGTAAACATTTTGTGTTTGAACATTTAGGTTTTTTTATGTAGGGCCCATTTATAACATATGCTACAGACCTCGCATTTGCTTAATACCGCACTGGACCCAAGGGGTTAGTACCGGGAGGGTGGATGCTGCCTGCGCTGTGTGTATGCTCCCACACATGAACTTGACTACTCTTTATAGTTGTGTAAATATAAGTCGCCCCAGTGTCGTCCTTCACAGCCATTGCACGTGGAGGGTTTTTAAATTCTTTATATTAAGTTCACTTGCTTGCTTACGACCGTGCAAATCTTTCGGTCGTTTTTTAACCCACTTCCCGTGATCCAATCGAGCTGACATTTTCCACACAGACTCGTTGTGCGTGACAATTAATGTTCGTGAATTTTTTTTTCCAAAATTTTACACTTTTTAGGACAAAAATATATTTAATTACCAATTGCTTAATGCTGCCATGCAACCATCTGACCCATAGGTGGCAGCCATCTCAAGCCAGAGGACGAGAGGACTCTAGCCGCCACGCATATAAAGGATTTATAGTGAAAAACTTTGTTTTTACGGGTAAATTTTTTACCGTTGAGAAACTTTTTTTGCGTTTCTCCATTGGCTAGATGAGGCGGACGAGGTGGAGCTTGGACATAGTGGCCACCATCTATGGTCAAATGATTTGGAGGTGAGGGTTTAAGGGGTCGCCACAGGCTTGTGAAACGCACGCACCTGATTGGCTGTAATTTGATCAGGAGGTGGCAGTACGTTAAGTTGATTCATTAACCCATCGGTGTGGAACTTTTAGAGTCATCTCCCTCTACATTCACCGGGGTTTTCACCTGGATACTCCAATCTCTTCCCGCATTAAAATAAAACAACTTTTTAAGATGGAATTTGTCCAACACACTAATATAATGCTCTCTTTAAAAAAAAAGTTAAAATTCATTGAAGATTTTCTGGATACATTCACCCATTTCAATGCATTATTTTAATCACAACAGCGTACCCGTTTTGCATATCTACACAAATGCAAAGTGGAGAAACATGGACAGGGTTTCCACCACCTTGACCGGGAATTAAACCTAGTTTCTATAGTGCTAGTCCAGGCAGATTTTTTTGTAAGTTTCTGGTAAAATAATGCATTCTCTATGATCATAAATCTAGCTGGTCTGTGGAGTTGTCGGGAGAGTTGTTTTTATTTTACATTGAGGTGTTTTCTTGAATCACGTGAACATTGCTGATGATTGGAAAGCACTGTTAGTGCACGCAGTGGCATGAAGTCAAGGTGTGACTTAATAAAATGGGGACAAATTGCCACGTGTAGTCTGCGCTTGTTCAATGGAGGAGGAAGAGAAAGACTAAAATGTCTCCTGCTCGTGGCAAGCAGACCTCGACATTCTCAATTAGCTGCTAAACCGATTGCCATCGTGTACAAGTTTTATAAGAGGGATTTTTAATGGGGCCCATAAAACACATGTTCAGATTGAAATAGGAAAATTCAAGTTACCATAACGCTGTCATGTGCAGTATTGTGAATAATTGTATGTTCACAATAATGCACAGAAGTGGTTATCCCTCTTACATGCACATTTACTAAAGGCCATCAGAGGGCAGCATTGCTCCTAGGAAAACGGCCGATGGGCATATTTTATTTATTTGAAAGAGACGCTTTCCTTTGTCTACTGTAATAGTTTCCTTTCATTGTAAGAGATAGCAGATATTTGAATCAATAACTGTGGAAGACATCCTTCATGGGAAATGTTTTTCATTTACTCAGTCTAGTATGCTTTTACAAGAACCTCATTGGTTCTTAACATCCAACAGGCTTAAACGTTATTGTATATGATAAATGTTCCCTGTAGACGAAAGCTAATGTTACCATTGTATCATAATAATCCATAATGTGCCATTCAAACACTTGAATATGTGCATATGATATAAACCACTAATGTGATATATAAGAGGAAATGTATCAAATGTAAAACAACTGCATTTTATATTCTTGGTTCTTTCGGTAAAGTCACGTAGAAGGGAAATAATAAAATAATATAAATATAAAGCAATAACTGCATTTTATGTAAAGGAAATTCATGCAAATGAAAATAAAAGAACAGTGATGGAGAATATCTATGGTACCAATTGTAAAACAAAAAGAGATTTGTTTTTCAGACAAGCTTAGAGGTTAGAATGCTAACGATCAGGCACCGTCGAGATCGTGGGTTAGAATCTCGGCAGCTGCCTGTGATGAAACTGGGTTCTCAAATAGAGAGTTGATGGTTTCAGTGCGGTCGTCATTGAATGCACAGCAGAGGTCGCAACCGGGTACCCGATACCTGTACCCTACCCGATGCCCGGCTACCTGGTGCGACCGGGTACGGGTAGGCCGTGAGTCACTGGTGAGTAACTGTTTGTCATTCATTTCCCAACGTCTTGTCTCTTCTCACAATTCAAGTTCCTAGAATCAACCCACCCGCGCCTGCAACATGGCTTCATCCCAGAGGTCGCAATCAGGTACCCGATACCCGTACCCTACCCGTACCCGGCCAGGTACGGGTAGGGTACGGGTACGGCCGGGTACGGGTACAGGTACCCGTTTGCGACCCTGGTGCGGCCGGGTACGGGTAAGGAATCAAAACCCGTTTGCGACCTCTGATGCACAGGAACGTACTAATCACGTTAAGTTTGCTTCTGCACTTCAGTTTGGCTTCATTTCAGCTCTGAGAGTTAAAACTATTACTTCGACTGTCATGCGACTTTCACTGTCAGAGAGAAAGTGCCATCCCCTGTTGTGTGGACCAGAGGTCACTTGAAGGGATCTCAAATGTAGCTCTATGATATCTACTTCCGCACCTCCGATTAGCACGGTTGGCTACGTCCGGTGCGAAAGAAGTTCAACGTACATACATAGGTAGGTTATTCTCTCACACATAGCTAGGGTTGCACTGCTTTGGGGGAGATCCGAACCAATGCATCATTCGTGACGTGTCACCAATTGGGATAACATTTGGAGAAACGATTTTAAAAACGAAAGGAAAAAACACATCTATTGCCTAAAAATTTGCTTTTAATCCTTCACGAGTAAATGTGTTTCAGTTTAATTTCAAGGGGTAGCCAAGCCATTACAGATGGAACGCATTACAATGCAGCTTCTTCACATCTCATACACTAGAATTACTGCTGATGGTAATACCAGTCATTTTTATCCTACAAAAAAAAGGATTTAGAAAGGTCTCTTTACCCAAAGCCGTATAATCGCATCAATTGTCTCCCATTGCCACCGCACGTATCGCGTGTCATTAATTATACATCGCGCTTAATTGTCCTCATTCTTCCGCTCGGAGTCGTAAAAGTGACACGTGGGCCGTCTCGCCGTCACCGCGTGGATTGTGCCGCGGGTTTCCTGCCGACGAATCAATGTCAGGGCCAGCTGCCCCGCCGCTCGCTGGGAGAGAAGACGCCGGAAAGCCACGACAAGCAACACAACACACGCCGTGATCATTGTCCCCACCCCACCGTTCTAAATCGGCAGAATTCCGTCCTGCGTCTCGAACATTTGGAAAGCCAAGTTGACCTCGTGGCTTCCAGAGACCAATGCTGTCCAGCGGGAAAGCGCCGTGTTCGGAGCGCCATCAACATTCTAACCCCTGCAGCTTCTCCTCTGAGCTCACTATGAAATAAGGCTCGGATGCCATAGATGCCCTGGGATTTGTCGGTGGATGCGCCGTAGTCCCTCATGGATGCCCTCGGACTAGTTGGTGCTGCCCTGGCTGCTCTGGCTGCCCCCTGAGGCTCTTCGTCGTTGTTTTGTCCCGGGCTGTACCGCAAATATTGCCGCTCTCTCCTCGATGCCGCGTTTCCCCCTGCACAGACTCCTCACCCAAAGTCTGATATAGTTTTAAATTGTGTAAAGCCCCTTGCGATTCGAGCGCATTCAGACTCCACGTGGATTGAGACTGTTGTTGTAGTTGTTGGATTCGCATGCCTCTCTAGAAAGCTATGGGGGTGGGGGGAGGGGTCGGCATGCCTGGAGGGCCTTACTTTAGCCACAAATATCCGCACTGCGCCTTGGCATTAGTAAACGCACCGGGAGGAGGCAATGTGGTTTCGACATTACGGCGGGAAACCCAGCAGTGCTACCGGACATTGCCGCGCACGACTTACCGCACTGGCTGCCGTGCGGGCTCCTGTAAAGCATCAGCCACGATCTACCCACTGCTCTACCCACGATCTACCCCACTGATCTAGCCACTGCTCTACCCACGATCTACCCACTGCTGTACCCACTGCTCAATGAAGGCCTCCCGTGGCTGACCCCCCACCCGACTCTCTCGCGGTCCCGCGATGCAACAGTCCATCCTAGTTTGGTTTCCGCACACGAAGCTGATTTCGCCGCTCCATCTCCACGGTGATAGGGGCACTCCCCAGGCGTGTTCCCTCTTTGGCTGCTTCATAGAGTGCAGCACTGCCATTGGAAAGTAAGTCGCATGAATGGACTGGTGTATTAATTATGATATCTGTTTCGTGAACCTGGCCACGTATCGTTGTATAAATGTAATGCAAGTGAGCGCCAATGTGGGAACTTGTGCTTAAAATTTTTACGAGATTTTGAAACAGGGTGAAAGCCGTAAAGTTTGTCCTTGTATGTTACGCGAATAATTGTTTTACTTGATACAGCAAGCGTGCTGTGACGGTTCCACCTGAAGACGGAAGCGTGTGTTGCCTCCGAAACGTCGTGACTTTTATTTTACTTTTATTAATTTTAATTACATTTTTTATTTTTTACCTACGTGACTTTACCGAAAAAACCTAAGAGTATGAATCCTTGCAGTCACGAAAGCTTCAAATCTAGAAGTTACACGAATAGCCAAAAAAAACATCCAATGAGTAGCAGTTTGCTATAGCAGCATGTGCACTGTCAGAGTCTAATGTGATTTTGGAATTGCACTGATGCAGTACATCCCACTGGAATGTCTTTAAGGCATGTCGGAAGGCGCATTTGGCAAGGTTATTAGTGTCCGTTCATCATGTCAGTTCGCATTGTTTTCATTAATTTCCCAAGTCAATTAGTTTGCTGCCTTTACACAAGTGCTGTAATAGGATTAATGTACATCTCAAATTATGCCCCTGTCTGTGTAGACCTATTACACTTTGCAAAATCATAAATTCGCCCACCCTAGACCATTCTCACATGTTTTCCATACGTCAGTCGCATCCCTGATTGCTTATTTCTAACCCCCCGCCCCTCTCCACCACCCTTATAATGCCGGTTACAGGTCCATGTGGTGTACAAACAAGGCGCAGTAGAATTGGTGCAGTGTATGCAGCAATGGATCGGTTCGTGTGCAGGTGCCGAGTGAATTGTTGCACCGCAAGAACGTGAGAGGTGGCGACGGCTTGGCGGGGGGGGGGGCGTCATTCAGCAGTGGATTGACCATCGCTGTTGACGATGATGCCCGGCATTTATGGCCGACGTTATCCTGCGAGCCATTGCCTCGTGGGCTTGTCATAACGGAGTGATTTGGGGTCGAACGCCAATTGCGTGCGTAACGGCGTCGCGAAAAACAATCGTGAGGCTCGCAACGTTAAAACATTTCCCCGGCTTTGAATGTCAGTCAGCCCCTGGGCAGCCGTACATCTCGCTGGCCTGCAAAGCCAAACCACTTGCGTGCGCCGCCCGCATGCAGGAGGCTGGGATCTGCTGCAACGCTGGCGCAAATTCCTTCTATCGGCCGTCGTTTGTGCTTTCCCAGAATTACGCCCCCCCCCCCGTCTGGCGTTCGGGGCGTGTGGGGGGGCTTCAAGGCCGGCTGGCTCCCTTTCCTTGGACAGGTGTCCCAGATCTCTGGACTTGTGGCAGTATCTATTGCTTACATGCCACTTTAATATGTCGACATGTTTTGTATAGTTCAGATGAAATGTTAGTGTAGAAACGTCCCTCTGAGCAAGGGGTGGTCAAAACGCCTCAACGTGATATTAAACACGCACAGACTCGCGCATAATTAATTACCTTAAACAGTTGTCTGGGACATCAATTTATCTGGTTTATGATTGGCAAATGAAGGTTCTGGTGTATTATTTTATGATTTCCCTGGAAAGTTGATCATTGGGAACGTTTAACTGTCCGTTTTTTTCTTTACCAATGTTACGTTTTATGCCCTGCCCGGGAGAATGACTCTGCAGTCAAAAGGCCATTTCCCAAGTGGAGAAAATAAAAAAAACATTTGCAGTGGCGGCGGCGACGGTGGCGGAGTGAGGATTTCCACTCGTTCCAGACGCTCATCCTGCCCGGCAGTCCATTGGCACTGAAGTGGGCTGGATGGGTGGGTGGGTGGCCGGGTGATGAGCGAAAAATCCGACAGAGCCGTGTAATCCTTGTCGAAAGGGAAATAAATAAATACGGCCATTTCTTCTCCCACGTCTCTCAACGGTGAATGCAAACCCATGGCGTGGATGGTATTCGGCTCTGGTGCGGAGAATTAAACGCTCCCCCCACCGGTCCACTTCGTCTCCCCCTCTTTGTCGTCTGGCGCCTCGGCCCCCGTCATTCGCACGCCGCCTTCACGCACGACAGCTATCCCGCCGGTGTGCGCGTGCGTTTGTGATCCAAACACTTTGCAGGCAAAGTGTTGGTGGGTCACACACGCACAATGTTTCTGTTTTAAACCTCCAAACTCACCAGGATATGAGATGTATGTCGAACTTGTTTCGCACCGTACGGAGCCAACCGTGCTCATTGGAGGTGGCCAGGAGATGGCAGCATCGGAAGTGCGTTGCACGTGTCTTCTCCCGACACGCCACTTTGCTTGCATACGACCCCCTTGAAACGAATCTTCAGCCTCAGTGAGACTTTGCTGATTAACCAAAGGGCAATTTTTTTTGTTAAGTCATCGTCATCATTACATGGCGTAATGACAATCCGCGCCTGGATAAGCTCCATTGTTGAGCCTTGTCCCTGTGAAGCGGAACTAAAGGGGGCACCGCTAAAAGCTCCGTGGCATCAGACGCGGGGTCTGTCCCGAGCGATATAAGCAGCCTTTCAGCCGCGGCTATTGTCTTGCCGTCGTACCACTGCCATTGAAAAGCACCAATAGATTACATTCGTCATGGCCTCAGCAGATGGCCGTGGTCTGAAACGCTGTTAAAAAAAAAATATTTGTTGGCACAAAACTTTCCCGTGTATACTTTACAGGCTGTTGTCGATCCACTGCTGGATGAAAGTCTCCCCACGCCGCGTTGCTCACAGGGCTGGTTGTTTGGCCGCACTTTACTGCGCTGTTCAGTGTGAGTTGGTGAATGGATTGAAGGTCAAGATGGGGTCGGACATCACTCGCCGCTGATGTTAGCCGTGGCCTGGAATTGAACCCGGGTCGTCGGGTTCAGAGTTGCAGTGCGCTAATCACTGCGCCACCACTCCATCCCTTAGACGCATCCTCGACTGAACAAATACTGCGAGGTTCGGTAGCTGCCGATCAGAGCTCACGTTGTGTTGTGTTCCCATGGGGAGCATTAGAAGTGCGTGCTGCCGGGACATTAATCTTGAACACTAATGAGGAATGTGATGTTAATTTTATTTTACTTGACACTTGCAGACGTGAGCTTGCATCAACCGCGTATCGTAGGAGGAGTGAAGGGTCGCGCTCTTAATGGGAACGGGAGGGTTAAAGGGGGAGGGGGGCGTTAAAAAAACACAGAATATAATTGCTCAATCGGTGAAGAACACACGGTACGAATGGTGCGTGGCACAGCAGATGTGTCTTGTCTGTTGTGTGGCGAGCTGCTCGTGAGAGAGGCGTTGCTCGTTTCCAGGGGACGGGTGGCGAGACAGAGAGAGGGGGGGGAGAGAAAAAAACGTCGGACAAAGAAAAACAGAAGAGGCCCCTTCTTTTTTTGGCGCCGTTTTGTTTTGACGTCGTAGCGTGAACTTTAAATGTGGCCTTGGCTTCACACGTGATAGGTGAGGCTCAGCGCGGACGGCGTTGGCTCTCTGTGAGAGGGGATGTCGCCAATTGTGTGAAACGCCGTGTTATTCAGGAACGCAACTACATCTAAGCCTCTATTTAAGGAACGAAATAGGTGGACTTCTCCGCAAATCTGGCTGTCGCCTTATGAATATAGTTGGAATTACTGGCGAAACGTCGTACTCAGATTTTAAATGTTGTGGCTTGGCTCTCCAACACACTGTACTAGTGACAAATTGGCATGTTCTGTTTACGTGGCAACCCTTACTAGATGATGCTGGTTGTAATTTACCAGCAAAAAGTCGTACTCGAATTGTAACACACCGGTGTGTTGAACTAGTAACGAATTGGAATGTTTTATTTACGAAGCAAACCTTACTAATTGGCTGTGTCGGGTGGTGGCGGGTTTAACGACACATTTATATATTTACACGATCTAACCCTCCAAAAAACTCTATTACGGATGATATTGGTCGCGAAAGCCTACTACGTGTTAAATAGAACAGACTGTCTATTTTAGGCCACGACACAGAGGCGTTGTTTCTCTGTGTGCCTATGTGTGTCTCTCTCTGTGTGTCTCTGTGTTATCTATCTCTGCTAATGTGTCTGTCTGTGTGCCTATGTGTGTGTCTCTCTCTGTGTGTCTCTGTGTTATCTCTCTCTGCTTGTGTGTCTGTCTGTGTGTCTCCGTGTCTGTGTTTTGTCTCTCTCTCAAATTCAGCAATCTTTGGAAGAACGTTAATCAACAATGTCGGGTGTTGACTGTTATGTTAGCCGACTCTCTGTGTTGTATCGCATTACATTTATAAGTTTACTAGGTTTGTTTTCTCTTTCATTCGTACCTGTTGATGATGATTGCTTGTGTTGCAATCGAAACGTCGTATTCTATTATTTAATTTATTTTCTTTCTACGTGACTTTACCGAAAGAACCAACGAGTAATTCCTGCTGTCACTACAGCTCCAAATCAAGTCAGAACGGACTGTGTTTGTGTTCTCCCTGTGTGCGGCGCGGGCACGGCGTGGGACGACCGTCGTCCAGCAGTGGATTGACAGAAGGGGCTGTTCGTGTGCCATTACCGCTGCCTCGTGAAGTCAAGCCGCATCTTGGCTACTTTAGAGTATTCAGCCGCTGTACATTTCCGCATTGATAAGCCACTTGGTTGAGCTATTATTTGTGGCCAGGTCGCTTCTGGAAAAAAGCGAGACAAGTCAGTGGGCGCTACCTGGTAAGATACAAAAATTGTTTAGTTTCATTTGTATATATATATTTTAAAAGTGATGTGTTTACCTTTTCTACACTTTGCACTCTCCTATCGTGTTTCTGTATTGTTTGTTGTTGTAACGTTCTGACCCGCTCCTACCCGACATCTGTAAAAAAAAAGAAGAGCTTTACAACTCATCGGATTTCTCCAGTATAAATACAGATTCTGACTCTCTTGCCAGGTCACAATCGATGGCAGCCGTGCGTGGGGCACGCGGTGATGTTCAGCGCACGCGATTGTTTGTCGGGCAGTGCCACGAGTCTGGACGAACATTCCAGACGGTTTTGAAGATGCGAGTAATCAACACATTCCTGCGGAGGGAGCTGGTAAAAACGTTGGGTTGCTCGGTCAATGGCCAGGGTCAACGGCAGCGTGGTGTATTCCGCAAATATGCCCGACTGTGAGGGCGGGCACAAGCCGGGGGGGGTAGGTTAATCGTTGAGTTTTATAAGGGCACCACGGGGTGATCAGCCCCTCCCCACCCAGCACTACCCCTCCCACCCCCCACCCAGCCCCACCCTCCCCACCCTCCCCACCCAGCCCCTCCCCACCCTCCCCTCCCCACCCAGCCCCTCCCTCCCCACCCAGCCCCTCCCTGCACGACGGACGGACGGACACAATAATCCCCTGTGGGCTGGTGTAACCAGGAGGTTCCTACCAGTATTAGTAGGATTGTGGAGTGGCTTTTTTTTTCACTCTGGCAAAAAATATTCCCAAAAGGTTCAGGTATAAATTGTTTTATACCTAAACTACTACTTCAGCAGTTTTTTTCTTGATGTGGTTGTCCCACCTGATGACGATTGCTTGTGTTGCGATTGAAACGTCGTGATCTATTATTTTTCTACCAACGTGACTTTACCGAAATCACCAAAGAGTATGGATTCCTGCAGTCATGAAAGCTTCAAATCAAGATAAATTATTTTGTCGACCAGGGTGTGGAGCGTACTCACACAAATCGACGATTAGCACGGTTGGCTACGTACGGTGGGAAATACGTTTAACATACATACATTGACTGAGTCCGTAAGTAAGCCATATTTCCCGAAAACTATGGACAATTACCTTCAAAACAACATCACGTTTGTATTATTGGGATGATTGTGAAAATGTTGACTGTGAAATTGCCGCATGTGTGTAACTGCTTTTCCGGATCTCAGAATCGTCTCTAGAGGATGTTTTTTTTTTATTGAACTGACTTTACGTGCTCATTTTTATTTTACGACCGTACATACATTTGGGAGATATTTTTTTTGTTCCATTGCATTCAGCGGGGTTTTCTCCTCGACTTGAAGTGGGTCGCTTGGAAATCCATTGTCCGGATTGATTCCTTGTCCAGACCTTCCAAGGCAATGTGCTGTCGTTTGAAAACAGAGAGAGATCCGGATTGCCTGGCTCTGCTTGCTTGCTGGCTGTGATTATGAAAGCTCTCGTTCTCTGATATTGACGACAGCTAAGCGCAGGGTGTGCTGTTGTCAGCATCGTCACAATCGCCGAGATAACAAATACAACTATTTAAAAACGGACTCGATTGTATAAAAAAAAAACTAATAACAACTGTACAACGGCAAAATTGGCACTGTAATAGAGTATTATACAGCTGTTTGCTGATGGACATGAATTTACGAAGATGTTATTCAAACTAAAAGTGCAAGGCCATGTGACTCGACAGTTTTGTTTTGGTTGAATAGAAAAGTAAATTTTGGGGAGGGTGGAGGGTGAGAAGTGGTGCAGCGGTTAGCGCACTGCGCTGTGAACCCGCTGACCCGAGTTCAACTTAACATCAATAGCGAGTGGCGTCTGATCCAGTGCTGACCCCTGGTTCACCACCCAGCACTGACCCAACGTCACGCAGCAACAGCCGAACAGCCCCCACCGCCCCAACCCCCTTTTGACCGCCACACTTATCGGAGAGGCCTTCATCCAGCAATGGGATTGACAAATGTCTGCAAATAATAAGAATTATTATTATTTTAAAGCAATTTATCTTTGGTGGGAATTTTTTTTGGGCTATTTAGTTGCTTTGCTCGCATTCCCCGCTCAGCTCCGGTTCGTTGTGGGGAGTCTTGGCTGTGCTCATTAACACAACTGCGCCTTTTCGCTGCGAGTTTTTTTTCTATTCGAGAAAGTAAGGGGGCAGGGAAAACAACGTGCGTCCACAACCCTGGATCCTTTCCCAATACTTTGTTGGGAGAAAATGCATGGAACAGTTACCACATGTTCTGCTTACTGTACAGTTTCCTCCTTCAGCCACAGACCGCCCCCTACCCACCTCTCCCCCCCCCCCCAAACAACAACTTGTAACTGCCTACTGAAGATTGCTCCCAATAATCGCAAGCACCACCTTCGTCTCGATCTCTAACTCATACCCGCAAATCGCAAGTTGTACAGACACGCACCCGGCATATAGGTCTGTGGTCAGGAGTGCCGTTATTATTCTGCGAAATATCCATCACTATCCGCGGAGAAGCAGCGACACGAGGACTGAGAGGAGACAGAGAGAGAGTGAGAGGGAGGGAGGGAGAGAGGGAGAACAAGAATATAGCACAAGGGTAGAGGAATGTTCAAACATTTCGTAAACTTTTTTTTGCGAGTCACAGACAGACGTACGGAGGCTGCCACCAGTTCGAGAAACACGCGCGCCTGGAACCCGCCGTGGCGGACAATGCTCCATCTGAGCAGCAGCGGCGCGGAGGATATGAGAAGCAAGAGGTCACTCGCTCGCAAGAGCCCTTACGCTGAGCGTGGCAGCAGCAGCAGCGGCGGCAGCAAGCAGACTAAACACACCCTGACGCCGCCAGCAGAGGACATCTGGAGCATATGAAGCCCTCGGAAGGACGCGGCCGGGCGCATTTTTTTTTGGTTGCTTTTCAAGCTCGCGTGCTTATCGTTGTCGTTAAAGTGAGACGGTTCGGGTGGGGGGGTCGAGGAAGGGTGTGGGGGGTGATGGAGAAAGAGGGGGGGGGGTGCGGGAAATGTTTGAAACATGCCTGAGTGCCAGGGGTGATGAATGTGCCAAAGCAAGTTTTGTAAATGTGGTACCGTACTGAATGTGTTCTGTAATGTAATGCAGAATGTCTCTGCTGTATTCATCGCATCCTGACAATCGCATCAGAATGAAGTCATAAGGAAAAAAAGGCTGCGTCCAGAGAGATGGAGATATCGTAGTTTGGGCTCGGCGGAATTTGAGCGTTGATATAAATAGTGGAATGAGACATCTTCTGTCTGGGGCAACAACTTTTCAAGGACTGCGTCGGCAGATGTTTCAACGTTTCACGAAATGGCCCATCCTCAGAGCAGAGAGGATTGAGGGCAGACCAATTGCGTGGCCTGAAGTTAGAGATCACGCACCTCAGGCTGCAGTGCTTTGAGAAAACTGTGTTATCTTCCATTTTAATTTGAGCAATAAAATATTGCATTTTTAATTTCGGACCACTCCCCAAAAAAATATCAACCTACTACAGAGCGCGCGCCTTGCGTGATAACGCTGTTCATAAGACCCTTAACGTAGAGAGTAGGGCGCGTGGCGTGCTGGGCATGGGGGGCCCCGGTGCCCCAATAACTTGGAGGGGGGGGGCCCTGTCTCAATGCCCTCGCCTCTTCACGGTACGGCTCCCTGAACCCCGTGGACCCTGCCGCTGGTGCAATCAACAGGAGACTTTCTCAGGTTGGCAGCAGCGTGGGGGGGGAGGGGGGAATTCAGAAAACAGCCCTGCGCGGTTAATAATGTAGCGTTTGCTTGATGTGAGCTGCAAGAGAAGCAGACAAAGTGAGAGGGATTAAGAGCAGCGGCTGGACGTCAAACACAGCCACGCGCGCGCGTCAGCCGAGCGTCTTGCCCTTGTGTTCATATCCCGCGATATTGATTGCGCTATTTGTTTGAATTAAGCTTTGCCGGTTAAAAATGATCCGCTCCGCAAAGCTCTTCGCGGAGCGAGTTCGCAACGGGGCGTAACTCACGCAACGGGGGGCGGGGGGTGGTCGGGGGGGGGGTAACTATCCATCGATCATCGTCTTCGCGATCGTCTTGAGCGGTGTAATCTCTCGGCTCAACTGTCGGAAGGCAGCGTCTTTCCTTAATGGTTTTTGGGAGTCGCAGAGGAATGCGCGCACTGCAAATCACGAGACGATATCCAGCAATTGCACGTTTATGGTCGCGTGGAAATGAGACCGCGTGCAAGTGCTCGGCGGATGATTACATTGCAGGATTGTGAGAGGTGGTGGTGTGGATTGATCGCTTCGCACCTCCGATGAGCACGGTTGGCTACGTACGGTGCGAAGGAGGTTCCACATGTAGCCTGTGAGCCCCAGTCGGTTCAGTTGCGCTGTGGCCTGCGCACTCGACAGCTACGCCGCAGTTTACCACTGTAAGTAAGAGCTGACAACAGTGGCCGAGATACAGAGGAAGTTGATGCCACGGTGGCGAGATGTTAACTACCTCGCCTGGTATACAGGAGGTCGTGAGTTCCATCCCGAACCTCACACCTGGAAATTTGGAGCTTGCGTGTCGTGTCTCTCTCTCCGTGGTCGCGTGCATTTTTCTCCGGGTCCTCCGGGTTTTCCCCTCCACATTTAGAATCAACATCACCCACGCCTTTAGAGTATATGGCTGCTGTAAATGTCCACGCATTGCAAGCCACTTCGTTGAGCTGTCATTTGCGATAGCCAGGTCGCGTCTGAAAAATTAACCCGTAAAAACAAAGTTTTTCATTATAAATCCTTTATATGCGTGGCGGCTAGAGTCCTCTCGTCCTCTGGCTTGAGATGGCTGCCACCTATGGGTCAGATGATTGTTTGGCAGCATTAAGCAATTGGTAAATAAATATTTTTTAAAAATTCCCTAAACAGTGTAAAATTTTGGATATTTGTTTTCACGAAAATGCATTGTCACGCACAACGAGTCTGTGTGCAAAATGTCAGCTCGATTGGATCACGGGAAGTGGGTTAAAAAACGACCGAAAGATTTGCACGGCCGTAAGCAAGCAAGCAAGTGAACTTAATATAAAGTATTTAAAAAGAACTTATGCGGCTCAGTGAGCCGTACCTGGTACGTTAAAATAGACACGTGTTATAGTTTAGTTAACGGAGCGGCAGAACCTCCCAAACTACGCGGTCGTAAGTTCGAATCCTGAGCCTCGTCGCCTTGACCACGTGAGCCCCTCTGCGATTGATGAGATAAGCACACGCCGCACCCCTCGTGCGACGAACAACGGATCAGCACGTTAGCCACTTGCCCTCGGTCGCGTGGAGGCGTTAATTTCTCGTGACCTGCTTGTAGCTTGTAAAACAAACAAAAAATTTGCTCGAGTTTTTTAAAACGTCCCTTTATGACGCGACCAAGTCACCTTTGCCCAAAACAATTCCCTGCGCCGCGTCGCATATGAATCGCGCCGCAATGTGTGCCCCATTAAATAACGGAACAAAACTGGTGTGTGTGTGGTGCGTGGTGTGTGTGTGTGTGTTTTATGAGGCCTTCGCTTGTGAACTTATATAAGTGTTAGAATAACTCAAGTGTTGACCGTTTTTGTTCGTTGTGTTTGAATGAGAATGTTTCAAAAATTGGAACAATAGCTGCTCGATCCGAGCCACGAGTGTTCTGATGCTTGCATTCTCTTTGTGCTGTTCGCCTTTTGGCGTTCTTCTCTGGTCTGACACTGGTGGCGAGACTAGGCCATAAAGAAGGCTGTCTCTGGTGTAGGCAAATCAGTTTCAGAGACAATGACATCTATTAATTATCAGAGCATGTTTATTTGCACGTTTTGCCACAAGTACGTGTGGTCAATGCAGACTTGATGCCCTGTAAAACAAAATGTATCTATTTGGCGTCTGAACATCTTAACGCCTCCCGTTTAATTGCCGGAAAGGTTAAAACCCCATTCTCGTGTTGTTTTCATCAAGCACAGCAGGTGCACCTCGGTGCCTGCGGCTGGCCACAACACGGCCGTTGCGTGGCCCTGACGCTCGCGATCTCATCCGACCTCTGAAGCTAGGGCAGGGTTGAGAACCCAGTGAGTACTGGGAGGGGTGACCACCGTTGGCTTGCCAGGTATGTCCAGGCGCAGGCCTGCGAGGTGGAATGACCATGGCAGTGCTGAGCGTCAACCCCCTATCGTATGAGTTCATTATTTCAGTTGACATGAATCTTGACTCAAAGCTTTCGTGACTGCAGGAAATCGTATTTTTTCGGTCTTTCGGTAAAGTCACGTAGATAGGTTCAAAGAAAAAAAAAATTTCTTTCGGTAAAGTCACGTAGATAGGTTCAAATAAAATATTTTTTTAAATTTTCTTTCGGTAAAGTCACGTAGATAGGTTCAAATAATTTTTTTTTTGCTTTGAACCGATCTACGTGACTTTACCGAAAGACCCAAATAATATTTCAGTTTACATAGTTTTTATTTTGTTTCAGTTTAGAAAGTTTTTATTTTATTTCAGTTTACATAGCTTTCAATTATGACCTTCAGGGCATCGTGCTGACGTCTCGCAGGTTGCCAGACACAAGGATGGAATTGGCCAACATCCCAATGTGGGAGCCGCCAGCAGCAAGTGCCGAGACGCGCGGTGCTGCGGCTTTTTCTGGGCGCGCGAATTCGTCTGTCATTATCGTTCCATCAGTTTGTGTTGCCGATGACCAAATCGTCCGGAGAGCGAGCACCAGTCTCGTCATTTCTCGGACGCGACAAGAAGGGCGGTCACCGCGGCGTCTGTGGTTCTGCGCGCTACGCGTTGGTCAGCAGGGGACACTGCAGCGGCAATTGTTGTACTGTGCCTCTCGTCCCCACGTCTATGGTCCTCGCCTTCAACGACAACCCGCACCGAGCGGTGTGCGGTGAAGTGTGGTCAACTCATCCCACCCACGACTTGCCACGGCGTGGAGAGTGGCAGTGGGGGGGGGGCTCATCCAGCAGTGGATTAATTAAAGGGCTGTACAAATGGGTGTCTTGACATTGCAAGGAGGGTGTGAAAGTGTTGTGGGAATGTGAGGGAGCTGTGGGGGTCAGGGGAGGGAAGGAAGAATCAGATTGTTATTGCTCAGCGCTTGCCTGACAACATAGAATACATTTTCCATAAATGATTATTGTCTTTTTCTATCAGCCGTAACATCACTACTTGTACAGCTTTTAAAGGAATGCTTTTAGTGTAAATCATAAAATTGCCGTCTTTGTTTTTGATTGTCCTTTAATTACAACTTGGGTTTACCTTCAAAAGAACACTTTAGTTGACATCTGATACCTTTACATTTTTTTACAAAAGACCATTCGTTTTGGGAGTATTGTTTTTATTGATTAAATCTTCCCATGCACATTATTGTAATGTAATATGCTAGAGCCGTTTGCTAATCCACTGCTCTATGAGAGCTCCCCAAGCCATCGCCTCCTCTGACGGTCTCCTTCCGATGCGGCAATCTATTCGGCTCCTCGCACGAGCCGATTGTATCACTCCATCTCCAGGACGGACGTGCTGTCTCTTGGGGTGCCTTACCTGGCTAACAAGCGCCATGACCTCGCCATCTTCGCCTGCGCGCAAGCGAAGATGGCGGTGTACAGAACGAGGAAAAAGATGCTGCAAGGTGACACTGACGGCTGCTCTGTGGAGCTTCCAGTGTTCAGAGGCCTGCTTAAGGCGCGGCTCCGGCTGGAGCACGCCATGTACCACACACACGTTGGTGATGTGCACGTCTTCTTCGAACGCTGGGGAGCCGGAAAGGCCCTCTGCACCAGCGTGGACGGCGCCCTCGTGTTCACCTTCTGAAGCGCTCGCTCGTCGCCATGGCGTGCGCGATGACACCACAACCACGTGACTTTTCTTTTGTATTGTGCGCGGTGCTTTCGGCGCCACAGCGCGTGGATTTGTAACGATTTGTAACGTTTGTTTTCTTTTGTTTGCTGGTGACTTTTTTGTATTTCATGTTGAAATCGCCTCCAGTGCTTTTGCTGCTGGCGGCAATAAAAGTTGTTTAAAAAAGTCTCTTGGGAGTTGGAAATGGTACTTCACCATGCTGGTCAGTGGTCGTTGTCGAATCGAGCAAGTCTCAGTGGCCCAGGCCTCGCCACCTGTGTCGGCCAAGGCTGGGAATGAACTCAGGTGGCTGAACTCATAGCACGTTGCACAAACCACAGGAGCATCAGTCCACCCCACCATACATGTTATTGTTGGAAGAAAACGATGTTCTCCAGCTGCTCGTGTGTAATCATCACAGACGGTTTACATGCGGGGCTTAATGATGTAATCCCGGCCTTTCTGCGTCAGTGACCCGGAACATCTTTCCGCACCCGGCACACCACATCCAGTATAAACCCCCCGCTACGTTTGTGGCTGCCAGTGAACGTGTCGTTCTGCAGTCCACCAGCAAACCAAGCAGACACTCAGCGAGACATGAAGCCCTGGGTACATCCATATTGGTGTTCACTTGAAAGGAAGCGAGCGTGGTATTGTGTGCGACCTGGAACGTGGCCACCACTGGTGTCCCACGCGGAGTGGGCCCGCTCCTGTCTCGTGGTGGGGCAGCCGACCACCCGCCATCCCTGGCATCGCCACGCACGCGCGAGCCCCCCTTCAACGCTGTTTGATTGGGCGGATGATTTGGCTGCTGGGTCATGTTTTAAAAACAAATAAAATAAAAGCTACGGTATTTTTTTTTGGTCTCTTCTTTATTTTTCATTAATCATTCCCCCCGCACGTTGGCGTTCGAATGCGATTTCCGTAGCGGGAGTGTATCGGATTGTTAACGCATTCGGGGTCGCAAAACCACGTGGAATTATTTATACGGCGTCAGCATGCAGCCGCATCTCAAGTACGGAACACAGTGGAGCATATGCATCTCGGTAGGTGTCTGTGTGTGTATATATATTGCGGGGAGCGGTAGTGTAGCGGTTAGCGCGCTGTGATACGAACCTGGCGACCCGGGTTCGATTCCCGCTCAACACCAGTGACGATTACCTGAACCGGTCCTGGGCCTCCCTTAGGTCGACTCAGCCTCAAATGAGTATCTGGTGCGGTGTGTAAACATCGCTACTAGGGAGACAAAGGCGGCCGGGCGTGGTGTTGTCCACCCATCCCTCGTGTGCCGTGCCGGCCTTTCTAAGTGCTCTCTAACAGCACTTGCCGCAATAGCCTGTTAAGGCTACACGGGAGATTTTTGTCTATATACCAGAATATGGGACGCGTAAGTGGCGAGATGTCAATTACCTCGCCCGGTATGCAGGAGGCCATGGGTTCTATCCTGATGGCTGTATATTTGGAGTCTGCTTTTTCTCCCCGCGGTTGACATACATTTTTAACCGGGTCCTCTGGTTTTTATTATAATTTGTGGCCAGGTCGCTTCTCGAAAAGAGCTGTATAGCTCAGTGGGCCTTACATGTGTAGTGGGTTCACTTGAGACACACAAATTCAACAGGCAACGCGTTTATTCTACGATCACAACGGGGTAACGACATAACCAGTAACCACAACGGGATAACTACATAACCGGTAACCACCACGGGGTAACTATATAAACGGGTCAGGTCAGTCGGCACACTGCCTGACCCACGATGCCGAGCATGAAGACCGGAGACCGAGGAGAAGACGCAGCACGGCGGGTTCCATTCCAGCAGACAGCCCCGATGGCTCCCCGGGACCTCCCTTTTATGCCCCCCAGCGTGGCCTGCCTCCGCCCTCGGCCACGCCCCCTTCTGTAACTTCCCAGAAGATTCTGGGTCATACACCACGTGTCCCTTCTGTCACCTTTGGCCCACATCCTTACCCCGTTCCTGTCACGTGCCCTTGCCAGCCAATCGGGCAACTACGTCTTCAAATGCCCCCTACTCTGCCAGCCCCCAGAACCATGCTCCCCTGGAGACCTCTTCCATGACATCGTGTACTCTGCTGGCAGAGAGGGGTACTACACACACAACTCCTCTCTCTGTAGGTAGATGGCGCTAGGCGCCGTAGTGACCCATTATATGTCACTACACATGGTAAAATAAACATTTGTTTCGTTTTAGTTTATGTTTTGCATTGCAATCTCAATAGCATTGACATTTCTCGACGTGAAACTATTGTTACATCACAAAGGCTCGTCAATGGGTATATGACTTGTTTAAATTTGACTCGAGAATGTGTACTTTTTTTCTTCAACATTTTAGCATCTCCTTTCCATTGTCGTGAAACAATAGAAAGGTAAATTACGTTTCATTTAATGCGCATACATTCTCAATAAGCATTTCTTGCATGCGTGATTCGATGCATCATGAGCATCAGCATCAATTTTAATGGATGGATCAGCGACCAGGCTGAGGCCATCCCTCACTGCACGGGCCTCGAGAATCTCATTTAGTTACAGGTGGCTTGCCCAGATTGCAACCTAAGATCTCAGCCATGCCGACTCACCTCTCTGGCACGGATGTGCGATCCCATGGAGTCAAGCAAGCCCCATCGCGCTACGTACATATATTTAGTATTTGCGGCTAATATTTCCAGACAGGTTTGGCTACGGCGGAGAGTTGGGATTGTTCGGTGAGTCTGTGTTACAGACCTCCCGCTGCAACGTTGTGTTGGACAGAGTCCCGGAGAGCTACCGTTATTTTTCCCACTGCTTGTGTATACATCAGTGCGATCTACTCATCTCGCAATTCTGCCGGGATGCTCTTTATCAACCAAATGCTTGAAAGCAAACGTTTCACATATATATACACAGACTTTTTTTTTTCAAGTGAAGCTCTTTCCGCAGACGCTTGCCTCAACTATGCACAGAAAGGACCGCGTACATATTTTCTGCACATTTCTGGGGCATTCTTGTTGCTGCAACGAGGTTCTGCCGTGCACTGCCGACTGGCACCGCTCCAAGCAAAGCACAGGCGGAGGGCCGTTTCAGTGGCCGGCAGCCACAGCCAAGAGGGACGAGCACGGTAAACGATTCGCTCGCCAGGCCCGCACATGCGTCGAGCAACAGAGGAGAGAGTGCAGCGCGCACGTGAAGACCGGCCCAGCAATTCTCCGTTACCTCCTTGGGAATGTATTTTGCTTTTGGTCTTCCCCCACCCCCCTCCCGCCCTCTAATTTTATGACAAGTGTGGCTATCGGCGTCGATGTCGTCAAGATGTTAGCTTGGCTTTGCCGAAAGCTTTCGCCTCGCCGTGCGTCACGCTTTCTACGCATTAGAGAGGAGTGGTGGTCTGTGGAAGGAGCTGTGATAGAACTGCTTCTGGGATCCCTCCAAGGGGCCCTATTTCTCATCGACACACTTGGGTGACTCTGCTACGCAGCAAAAATACGATTGCATCACGATCAAACCGATATTTTTAGTTCTCAGAGCTAAATAAAGTGAAAACCAAACTGAGACCACCCACTAGCTACGCTTGAGAGTGCGGTATTCACCGTGTGACTGGAAACAAATTTACATCTCGGGATTGCAGCATTTCTGGCTGTGGGGCTTGGATGTTAACACAATTTTACACATTGATTAATTATTTTATTTGATCAACTAATGAATAAATTAATCACTTCGTTGAATGATTTTTTTACATTTTTTATGAACGTAATGTCTGCAAGCAAAGGACAGCGTAAGGTTGTTACCAGCAGACCACGTGGTAGCCTGACACGGTCAAGGTCACTGGTTCACTGATCGTGTCGCTCCACCACGCTCTTCGCGACTGGTCGCCGTGGCTACTCTCACGCCGTGGTGTCGCTGAGCCACGGTACCTTTTTCATATCGTCAAGGAGCATACACCATCACGCGAGCTCATCCTCACAGCAGCCGCTTTTGGCTCGCCATCGAACAAAGTCGGTCACTGCATCGCCCGCTTACAGATGCGCTTCTGTGGCCGCCTGGAACGCTCTTCCTTCCGAGATTAGGATGGCACTGGAGCGATGCACTTTAAAATAATCTAGATTGAAAACGCACTTCTTTGTAACCGCTTTTTGTGTTTAGTTTGTTGTCCTTCCCCCGTACCTCCGATGAACACGTTTGGCTACGTATGGTGCGAAAGAAGTTCAACATACGTGCATACGTACTATGTAGGCAATGCTTGAACGCACACTGTGAGCCGGTGCCACCTGCGACAGCCTGCGGTAGGGTAAACTGTTGGTACCTTGCCATCTGTCATCCTATCCGGACAGCGTGGAGAACCAGATAAAGCTCCCATTCGAAAGAGGAGGCCCTTTGCCGCTGCTGCTGCTGCGGTAGTAGTGACGGCAAACCCCTATGCGTCTAAATATAACAATGGAAACTATCCAGATGTATATGCTTTTTTTTTACATCCAGCCTCTTGCGCTGTTGTGCTACGAACACAGCGTGTTCTTAGCTCGTGAGCGGATGTGCCTCATCAGCGGGACACGTGTTGTGTGGTCTGCATCACCCGGGCCCCTTGCAGCTGCGTTGCATTGAAATCATCGTTACATCCAAGTGCTCTGAATCCCGAGAGATGTGGCTTTAATTATCGCTGTGCATTAGACCAGCGGTGACGCTTTGAAACGCCTAGGACGTTTATAGAGTTGAACTGCTCGTATGGTCTTTGTGTGTGTGTGTGCGTGCACTTTTCTTAGGCGTGCATGGATTGCGAGGATGTGTTAACACGGAGGGCTGGTTCTTATTAACTTACACACGAGTAACGTAATCAGATAATTGTCCGCCGAAAGGATGAGCGGTTATTTGTAACCCCAAAAAAGTGAACGCTACCATTAATCATTCCCGTATCTCCGATGAGGACGGTTGGTTACGTACGGTGCAAAAGAAGTCCAACAGAATACATGAATAGGATCATTATTTCTCTAGCAAACCTTGGCGTTGCAACATTGGCATAATGTAAAGTACTTCAAGGCCTTGTTGTTGTTCTAAACGAGACACGCCTCTGCCGTGTTTGCCGAGTGCCAACCTATACCGATTTAGGCGGAAGGTCGGCTGACTTTAGACAATTCTTACCACGAACCGATTCTGCCAAGCTCATACGAAAAAACATCGACGATTGCCCCGTGAATCGGCACGCGACGGCAAGAAGGTTTTTGTTTTTTAAAGTTTGCAGCCCGGCAGGATCGGCAAGTCTGCCCTCGGTGCCACTGCTGATCATGGTTTGCGTACAGACTTTGTGATAGACCTCCACGTCCATAATCTGCTTCAAACATTTCTTAATCCCCATGCGTGGAGCCATTACTGACATTTCGGGGAGGACGGGCGGGGAAGGTGGCGGCGCAGGCAGCGGCGGCGGGGAGGGGGGAGGGGGAAAGTCCCGCATGAATGATCCGTCAAACTGACGATTAGTTCGGCACACCTGGACACGGCGGGGCACGCGTGAGAGCTGATGTCAGACTCGACGAGGCTCGCACCCCTGGCTCCGCGCTGGACGGTCGCATGAACCGCCGCCGCAAATCCGTAACTTGTGGGCCGATTTGTTTGTTTTATTTTGCTTCTGCTGCTGCTGCGGCTGCTGCTTCTTTTCTCCATTTTTCTAAAAAAAAAGTTGACGCCGTCAAAAGGAAGACTTAGGGAAACCCGAGAGCTGCGCACGCGGCGTTGCGGCTCGCGGAACCGACGGAGCGAGCCGCGTAAAATGTTTTTAAACGAATGCCTCTGGTGCCGTAACCCGGCGTGAATGCGACGGCGAGGGGTGTTATTGCTGCCGGCACGCGAGCCAGATCGAACTCTTCACCTTCCCTTTCGGGGATGAACGAGCGCATTATTGTCTGCCCCTGAAAACGGTGGCGTGAATCGTGAGTTAGAAAAACGCAATGAAGGTTCCCTACTTCTTGAAGTGTTTTTTTTTATTGTTGTGCAGCTTGGACATTTACACGTTTTGAGACTCTATGTCATTAAATTAAACACGTTAGAAGGAATGTTTTTACTTAACAAGGCCCACGCACAATTAAGCAATTAAGTAAAAAAAAATCTTCACATATGTACATGCGGAGAAGATAGCGTTCCTTCATTGGTGTCGGTGCAGGTGAAGATGCAAGCCCGCAGTTGCTTGCCAGGCCACACTGCTCCCCTTTCACAATCCCTAAATGCCCTCTATCGCTGTCACTCATCAATCTGTTGACGCACCTGCCAACTACATCATTCTCTTCTGTCGCCGTTTTGTAAGCCATTGCCCAACACCTTCAGTGAAGGCGCTTTAAAAAAAAAAAGATTAGATTTAGACAAATAATATAGCGTATGAGTGTAGACAATGATCCACGTTATCTCGGAAAGCCTCACTGACCCCTCAACACATTCAATACATGGGATCGGCGACATGCTTGGTATGTGTGGCTTGTTCCTTTTCGAGCAGTTTTGCTTTGTTGGAGTAAACCAAAGTTCCCGTGGTGAGAGGGGGGTAACTCCATGCACAACCTGCTTGCTGTACTGCCAGCTGCCAGCACCCCACCCACTGCGTGTAACCCCACTGAATGTATCCTCTCCATAGCAACCCATTCTGTGTGGCCACAGTCAATTATGGGTTTCCAGCAGTGATTCGTGTGTCAAGCTGTATTATTAAAATTCCTCCGCGTTCTCTATTTACATCTCTCTACACGGCATCGAAAATTAGAAACATGGCTGAGCTCAAGTGCTCCGAGGTCTCGGGCTAACGTTACCGCTATAAATACGCGTCTCGGATTAATATTGCGCGGGGGGGGGGTAAAGGGACGCAGCTGATAATTCACTCCTGGCACCGTGTCAAGTCCTCCACGTCGCAGTCGGCGTTCAATTTGAGCGTAAAATAAACAATCTTCTCTCATTAGCGCTTTCGAAAGCCGAGGAGCTGATCACAGCCGTCTGGCTATATCCTCACGCGTTGAATGTGTTGTTGCCAATGCAAATGCAGGTGTCATTCGTATGTTGTATTGCTCACCGTATATGTACGTATGTTGAACTTATTTCGCACCGCACGAAGCCAACCGTGCTAAGCAGGGGTGCAGGGGAAGGCCAACAAACTAAGCACAAAACGTAGTTGTAAAAAAATCAGTTTTAAATCTGGATGTTAAAGCGCATAGCTCCTGAGGCTTCCTAATATCCGAAGGAAGAGCGTTCCAGTTGGCCGCCAAGCAAGAGGAAACTGGTGAATGCACTCGGCTATGAGCCCGGCGATCTGAATTCGATTCCCGAGCGCATCTAAGATCAGTGGTGAGTGATATCTCAATCAATCCCGTGTGCTCTCTTCAGCAGCCCACACTGACATGCTTGGTGAAGTATGGCCAAAACGATTCCCATAATCCACATGATGTGAGGAGGCCCTCATCCAGTGCTGTCGTGGATTGACAAAGGGCTGGATAATATTTTACAATTAAACGTTTAATTTTACCAAATGAAAACATCTCTACGTAATATGCAAACAATGGTGTTGACAGGCTTCATGTAGAGTGATGTAACGCTTATGATTGTATAGACAGAGATATGTCAGTGTGCATAACCAGAATGAGACATTGTGTGTGCTTAACGTATGATGTGAAACATCTTGCGAAGTTGCCCCGAGGTATTTTACGCTTTGCGGAAATTACAAATACTCGGTATGGTTTATTGAGGAAATACTTTTGTCTATTTGCAATCCGCAGGATTGCGCACATTTTTGAAATTTCGAAACAACAAAAGCCCCTATTCTTGAATGTGAATAAAATACACGTCAAACAAATATGACATTTCGATTTAAAGCTTTCGTGACTGCAGGGATTCATCTTCTTGGTTCTTTCGGTAAATGTCATTTTTTCTTGGTTCTTTCGGTAAAGTCACGTAGAATGGAAATAATAAAGTAATAAAAATCAAACATAATAAAATATTTTATTATTATATTTATTTATGTTTTATTTTTATTATTTTATTATTTCCATTCT
>CM025634.2:5813196-5839986 GCA_014621495.2 Entosphenus tridentatus | reverse complement strand
TATTTTATTATGTTTTATTTTTATTATTTTATTATTTCCATTCTACGTGACTTTACCGAAAGAACCAAGAAAATATGACACTGCCGATAATAATTGCAATTGCCAGTCACCAAATTGCCGACAATGCACTTGGCCTCATCAGATCTCAGGAGCTGGGCAAGCTTGAGCCTGGACAGTGCCTGGATGGGTGTCACGGGGCTACGGGGCGACTGACGGGCAGTGTAGCAACACTGCACCGTTGCACCGCTCTTCTAAGCTACTGCATATACCCCCCCTGCATTTAACACCCACCACACCGCTCACTACCAGCGTGATGAAAAATAATCAAATAACCCCCATGATCCGCACAGCGTGGGGAGGCTGTCGTCCAACGGCGATTTGCCAAACGGGCTGTACGTGTTCAGTAGCTGTTATGAGTCAAGCCACATCGTCCATTATGAGGTCACACGTGTGAGCAATTATCATTGGCGCGCACCATGAGATTGTATGCGAGAGTTGTATTCACAGGACGCTTCCCGAATCCATCACCCCCCCCGCCCCCCACGTTTAATCTCCCACTCCCTGTTGTACGGTATAGGCCCTGGTGCAAGGAATGAAACAGAGACCCCCTCCCCAAAGAAATCAAATTTCTACCCCCCCCTCCTTTTCGTTACCGAGGCGCCTGAACATCTCTCCGCCTGCGCACCTCATAGGCACGCCACTGCCACCCCCTCACCCCGAGCCGAGCTGAGCCCCAGTTGGCTCACTCAGCGGTGCGCGCGCGAGTCACGGAACCACAGCGAGGGCTTTGCGTTAATGAGTGCGGTTGAGGTTTGGAATATGAACCGCTCATTACCAGAAGATGGTCAAATTTCCCGATGGTTTGCGGAGTGTCTTAAGTAAGCACAGAGCCCATTGAGGGAAGCGGGGGGGGGGGTGAGGAGGGGTTGGCGAGGGGGTGGAACAGGGTCGCGAATTATCTGTACAGCTCAATTTCCAATGTGAGCCAAGGAACACCACATTCCAGATGCCGGTCAACGGACTTGCATGCTGATTGCTACTTCCAAGGCGGGAGGAGGGGTGACATCAGGATGCGCATTTAGAGGCAAGACTTTTCATTTGGAAGCACATGCTGTGTGTGTCTGTGTGTGTACGTCGTGTGGTATAGTAGTGGTCAGCGCGCTGCGCTAGGAACCCGTCGACCCGACTTCGATTCCCGCTCATGGCCAACACCGGTGACGATTATCTGAACCGGTGCTCGGCCGCCCCTCGGTCGAGTCAGCCTCATTTGAGTACCTGGTGCGGTGTGTAAAATCATCGCCACCGGAGAGATAAAGGCGGCCGGGCGTGGTGCTGGCAAACCCCACCCTCTCGTTTACCGTGCCGGCCTTCATAGGTGCTCGTTAACAGCACTTGCCCCAACAGTTTGTTAAGGTTATACGGGGAATCTTTGTATGTTGTTGTGGTCGTGCATGTATGTGTTTAGGGTGTTCGAGCGGTGGATTGGTGGTCAGAGCACTGCACCATGAGCCCAGCGATGTACGTGAGTTCTCTACCCGCCAACGGCGAACATCAGCGGCGTAAATCTGAAGCCACCATGGGCCTCCCCTAATGATGAGTGAGCCTCAAACGAGTACCTGGTGCGGCACGTAAACGCGACTTGCTAAGCAGCACGTGCCTCAAAAGTATCCACGGCTTACACAGGGCAGGAGATCTTCCTCTCGATATGTGTGTTCACTGGTAACATTTTGAACACGCGCAGCCCACGTGTACCAATAAACGTCACGTGGTAATCACACGCAGACAAAGTCAACGGCTTCATCTGACGCTTCCCTTTCCACGTGCTCGCAGTGTTTTGTTGTTTTTTTTCTCGAGCCATGCGCGGTCGCTCATTGCGCTGGAGCGTGACCACTTCTCCTTTTCTGTCGGCGAGATGGGGGCAGAGGTTTAGAAATGCACCTATGGGGTGCAACACGCGCACTCACCACTTCATCAACGCCCTTAAAATAATTGCGTATCAGCTGACCAACCGCGTGGCACGCGGAGACCCGACTTCGGTGTCTGGAGAGGGCTTTGTGGACGCGGCTGGCTGGGTGGGGTTATTTTTTATTTCTTTCGCGAGGCTGGCGAGCCCGGCTGACTTGGATGGATCAAGTTCCATCGAGGGCCTCTTCGCACTCCCACGCAGATTAAACTTCCGTGTATTGGGCGCAACCAATTTAGAACATCTGGCACGATGCCGCACGTTTGCAACAGCGGCGTCATCTTCATGTCGAGCATGACATTTTTTTGTTTCAATTTCGTTAACGTCGCCCCTCGATCATTGTTTTTTTTCTCGTTCGTAATTACGTTCAGCAGAAAAGAAAGAAAAAGGTTTGACACGAGTAATTGTTTGTTTACACGTTGAGTCACTTCTTGCCAATGTTTATTTTACTCGTCATTGTAATAACGTGAACATAAATAATAGATGTTTTTTTGGGCTAGCTAGGGTCAATATAAAGGTGTGGATAAATCCTCCTTCGAGACCGGATAATTTCTCCACAATTATAGCTATCGCCTGATGATGCCGGTTGTAATTTACCAGCAAAACGTCGTACTCGAAATGTAAATGTTGTGGGTTTACTCTCTAACACACCGGTGTTGAACTAGTAACGAATTGGAATGTTTTATGTATGTGACAAACCTTACTAATTGGTTGTGTCGGATGGTGGTGGGTTTAACGACGCAATTATATTTACACAATCTAACCCAAAAACCTATATTATGGATATTGGTCGCGAAAGCCTCCTACGCGTTAAACGTAAACATATTCCACTGTTTGTGAAAATGTCAATCGTTCACCTGACGATTTCATGACATGTCATGGCTTTCCCTCCTTCAGTACTCACACAAAGCATTTCTAACAATTGCCGAGCCCAAGGGCATTTGAAAGCACAGGATGTGACATCAGAGAGCGTGTTTGAGTGCTGGCTTGTGTTTAGATTGTTGGCTTGTTGACGTATGAAGTGTTTACTTTTCTGCCAGCGACCCCATGAATTGCGTAACCACTGATTTATCACGCAGCGTGTGCACTGTGGTGGACTGCTATGATGCGCCGTGTATGACTGTTATGTGATTCTGTAACTATTTATCAACACATCTGGTGGATTACTTTGACTCATAACGTCGCATTAAATCAACAAAAACAGTTTTTGGTTTTGCTCTTCTGATTTAACTCACAATCGAATTGACAGCATAAATATGCGTGCTCGCAACACGCAGGGAGGCACAGCTCTCATTGTGCATTTCCTGCACATCACTTGAGTACAGGTAACGCATTGTCTGTACAACGCTCTCAGCCTTTTCCAGACCACCAACAAACCAAAACGCTGGGAAAATATGGCCACCCCACCAACAGGTCTGCATAAGGCTAAGAGCGTTGTACATGACATGCACGCAAGGCATGATGGGTGTTCCCGGTAAACATGGAACGTTTGAGCCAACGTTGGGCCACAGCATTAGTCGGACGGCTCCAACGCAACGTGCCAACGTCGGCACAACGCAGCATGCTCACCGGGATGTGCCTTCCTGCTGCTTGCGAGCAGCACACCACCGCGTGTCGTTCAATCTGTTCAAGTTCATTTATCAGGTATAGCCCTGTGAGCCATTCGGCTCTTGAATCGGGTGCAACCGCAACAAACAAAAACATTAACAAAAAACATCTTAAAGTGAATATGTGACTGAGTGCAAACAGAAAATCCAAGAAAAGACAGCAAAATATTGCAGAAAAAACACCGTACACAAAAATGTGCAAAAATCCCAGTGGGATGCAAGTCAAACAACAACAACCACAAGACAACTTAGATTAAGGCCATCAGTCTAACTCTGTACTACAACAAACAAACATGGCCTAACCAAAAAACGTATCGAAAATCACCAACATAAATCCATAAAAGCAATAAAACAGTGGTCATAGGAACTGTGACCGAATTTCCACAATAAACGACGTGAACAACATGTACTACCAAACTCGTGTCCAGCCTGCGCGTATTTTCCTGTTGTGGTGGGGGGGGGGGGGTATCATCGTTGACAGAAAGTGTTGGATACGAACACTTGACAGTGTGGCACAATGCGGTCGTAGCCTGCAAAGCACCAGGACACGTTCAGAATACTGCAGCGAGCAATTCCTTAGCACCGTTTAAATCACCGCATCCGAGAGAAGGACATTAAAACACGAACCGATGTTTATTTGAACTTTTCAACAGACCATTTACTTTCTGGATTCAGAACGTATCCCTTGATTTACAGCTCTCCCAGTGCACACGCGTCTCTGTGTGCTCGGTATATCCAAGCGTGATATGTTTAAAGATGTAAAATGAGGGAGCCGCGGTCTGCAGGTTACACATTCTTCCCCTGGTCAAATAAACACGATGTATACCTCCCCGAATAAACAAAGAGGAAGAAAGAGCATGCCTCATCGAGGCCGGAGGTCCAATCAAAGTCCAGAAGTCCAGCCCAAACACTTCTCACTTGTACGTTTCTTTAAAGGACGCGTCGCATTGCCTTGTACGCTCTCCTACTGGAACATAACACGGCAATACCAATCGCAATGCCCGTTTAATTACCCAGGAAAGCCTCTCCAAGTCCCAGTGCTCTTCTTTCAGGAGGTCCCCTTGCACATTGGGGGACTTTTGGCCAATTCTATTCAAATGAGCGTCTGAACTTTCATGTGTGGGTGCAACGCCGACGGCTCCTGTGTGAACTTTCGTTTGTTATTTTCTTTCACTGAGCGTTTTGTGGTGTTTGTTATTTTTTACATAAAGTTGTGGAGCGTCTCGTTGTGGGGGGTGTGTGGGGGGGGGGGGCATGCCGCCGAGGGCGACTGAGCGCAGGGTTCTGGTGACCACATGGACATACCGACCCGAAAAAAATATCTGTCCCATCCCTGGAGCCGCAGACACAGGAAAAGAGGAGCTTCCATCGACGGGTGAGCGGGAGAAATGTGCACGCAACGATCGCTGCGCAAGAGACAAGCTGTCCTGTAACCGAGGTGATGAATGGCAAGCGATGGCTCCTCCGGTAAAAGGGAGAAGTCAAATGTGTTCGCAATTGAAATCAAACTTGCTGTTTATTACCAGACCATGACTGATGGCAGTACTCGCCACAGTGGCGAGATGTTAACTGCCTCGCCTGGTATACAGGAGGGCGTGGGGTCGATCTCGATCCTGGCGCCTACATTTGGAGTTTGCGTGGATTTTTCTCCGGGACCTCCGGTTGTTCCCTCCACATTTAGAAACATGCTTTTAGAGTATTTCACTGCTATACATTTCCACGTGATAAGCCACTTCGTTGAGCTATCGTTTGTGGCCAGATCGTTTCTGAAAAAGAGCTACATAGCTCAGTGGGCCTTACCTGGTAAAATAAAAAATAGTCTAGTTTTAGTAATGTATGATCTATCCACTAGTAATGTATGGTCTACCCACTGCTGGATGAAGGCCTTTTCAAGCCGTTGCCATTTCCCATTCGCGGTGCAACAATCCGTCTAGCTCCTGCAAATGGGCTGATTTAATCGCTCCATCTCCATGGCGAACGTCCCTCTGGGCGTATTCCTTCCTTTGCCTGCCACTCTGTCGTTAGTCTTGACCGCCCGGCCGGCATCCCTTCTTTTCTCAACAACAATATGACGCTTCCAACTCGTGCATCTTCTCCAATGAATGTGTTTCTCTTCCTCTCAGTGGAACCGGTTAATTGCATGTAAATGAACGATTTTTTTCTGCGTGTATGCATATCCGTTTGTATATTACATAATGCCTGCACTTCAAAAACTTTGAGAAAAGGTAAAACAATAATAATAGTTCATTTAAAAACAGTCGCACCAACCAAATGTTTGTACGCATCACAAATCCCATCTATAGGTTGAATAATATTTATGATGGTGATGATCAATTTAAATGTGTGTGGGTTCATGCATTTTGTTCTGTGTAGGGAGCGAATAGCGCAACGCTTAGTGCAACGCTGAGTGCGCTGCGCTATTAACCCGTTGACTCGAGTTCGAGTCACGGCCAACACCAGTATCGATCTGAACCAGTCCTGGCCATCCCCTAGGTCGACTCAGCCTCAAATTAGTAAACATCGCCAACTGGGGAGACAAAGGCGGCCGGGTGTGATGCTGGCCAACCAAACCCCTAGTAGCCTTCATAGGTGCTTGCTAACAGCACTTGTTCCAAAAGTCTGTGAAAGCTTTACGGGGGAACTTTGTCTTTATTGCACTTTCCCACTCTCAAATATTTTCTTAATCCACTCAAACTATACATATATAAAATGAAGTGTTTGGAAAAGGAACTTGGGCTAAAATTAATGATTCTGAGTTAAAATCATGGTGTGTGTTTTCTTTGGCATAACTCTGTAACATATGATATGCATCAATCTACAATAAAAAAAAATTGCTAAGAGTGAACAATTGTCTGGGCAGCAGTTCTACGACAAAAAAAGAAAAACCATTAACCCTAAACTGAAATTGAGTACGAGCACTTTACCGCAGTGAACACAATCTCCGGCCGTGACTGTTTACGTTCTGAAAATGCGACATTACGCATTTGACACCTCCGCAACGGCTCGTTGCGCTGCCGTTTTCACACAGAACGCGTTGATGATGAATCGTCAGCAGCTGCCCCCTTACATTTATTCACATCTTCTTAATCAACAACCGCTGTGACCTCCCCGTCCAGGTGACATCTGGTTACCATCACCTCTCCCCAGCTGACGGCCTCCAACCGAGGCGGGCGTCATGGCCTAACCGAGGGCTTCTCCGCGCCTCCGTAGGAACTCCATCGCTCGTGCCACGAGGAGTTGATCCAGCGACGCTCGTTCGAGTTGAACTAAAACTTAACAATTTTTAATTAATTTTTTTACCAGGTAAGGCCCACTGAGCTGTATAGCTCTTTTTCAGAGGCGATTTGGGCCACAAATGACAGTTCAACGAAATGGCTACGGCAGACAAATACTCGAAAGGCGTGGTGTTGATTATTAATGGTGAGGGAATAAACCGGAGGACCCAGAGAAAATCCACGAGACCACGGGGAAAGAACATAAAAACTCCAAATATGCAGCAGGCATCCGGGTCCGGTTCGAACCCACGTGCTCGTTATGTACAAGGCGAGGTAGTGAACATCTTGCCACCGTGAGAGGGCACAACCACAGGGCCACCGCTCCTCCTCGGAGAGCCCAGGCCTGAAGCGTTGACCTCGTTCAAAGGGTGTGGGCATGCCGAATCTCAGGAGGGGCACTACACTGCCAATGTTAAACAAACTGTCGTCTAAATTTTTTTTTACAATAAAAAATATTTTTAAAGGAGTATCTGAGCCTCCAAACAGGGGGGGGGAAGAGGGCAGCCCCCTCCAGTGCTCCCAATTTTAAATGCTAAGCAGAGCAAGGATTATAATCTTCCCTTGTCTATCACGCATTCCGCATCAGCTCTCTCCCCCTGTGTGTGGACGGCGAAAGGCTGTGTTCGTCAAAATGGGGAATTTTTAAAGCGAGCCACAATCGTGTGAAATATTACGCCAACATTTTTTGACTTCACGATGAGCCTTAATCTGGGGAATGGGAGGGGGGGGGGGTGCTCAGTCTCCCCCAGCCCCAGCCCTTCCAAAGCAACGATGCCGAGGGCCCACTCGGGAACAAAACCCAAGAGCCAAGTTGCGATTGTGATGCTCCTCGGGCAAGGCACGATCAGGGTCCCTCCCTGGGTGACGGCGCTTGAGGGAGTATCGCAGTGTGCGCGTGAGTGCCAAGAAATGGAAGAAAATCCTGAACGAGGTAGCACACGTGGAACCAATAATCGTGGGGTACGAAGGGACAATGATGCTACTACCCCCACCACCATTGCCTCCACCACTCAATCTCCAACACCGCCACCACCACCACCGTCACCACCACCCAATCTCTGCCACCATCGACACCACCAGCAATGTCACGACCACCACTCGACCTCCACCACCGTCATCACCACTACCAATCTTTGCCACCACCATCACCGTCGCTCCTATTTCAACCACCTCCCAACTATCATCATTGACACTGAGCACCGAGGCGTGAATGGGGTGGAAGAACTTCACCTCCGAAGAGCACGGTTGGCTACGTACGGTGCGAAATAAGTTTCACATACAGGGATATACACCCACGCCGCGATCAAAGCGCCTCACCTCGGGCCGACAGCGATGTGGGTCAGAGGTCAACAGCTAGAGAGTCATTAAGCATCGCGTCTTTAATTGAACAACTTGTGGTTTTACATTCTTCAACCTTTTTATTTTAAAATATCGTGCCATGTTGTGCTGTGGGTGTGATCACGTGGCTGTCGGTTGTTTGACGGTCATTATCTCATTTGCCCGCAATTGACGCGTTGCCTTCTCTTGGCTGCGTTGAAGTGCAACTTTGTGGCATCACGCTGCCCGGAGTGCGTGTGGTCACCTCCCGTGATGGATTTGTTGAGGACGAGGGCGTCTCTGGCCTTCTGCGGTATTTGCTCGTTGGGGTCAAGTCGATTCCCGTTCCAAAGGTCATCATCGGAGCACAGTGAGAGATAGCCGCGGCGAAGGGAGAGCATTCGTTCAGCGGTGGACCGATCATGGCTGCTCCTGCTGCTGATCAACTTACGTATTGTTTAATTGTTGAAACATGTGGCTATTATTGTACCGTTGTGCTCTCCGTTTTACACTACGCCACGTGTAAAGCATTAGCTGAGTAAATACTTGAAACATTACTTAGTGTCAAAAGATTGAATAGAAACAGGCTGTGTATATACCGCACTCTAAATGTATTTTCCTTACAATTAATGCTAATGCGTTCAACAAGTGCGAGTACGAATTTCAGCGTCGAGCAGAGAGTGCAGTGTTTCGGTGTAGAGGACGATGCGTATAGTAACAATGAAGTGCTCGTCCTTTGTGCAAGCCACCGTGGGGTGAAGGCTTCCCCACGCTGTGCCAGTCGCGTTAGTTTCCCTTGTGCCCGGACTCCACCACGCCAGTCCGTGCAGGTTCATGAAGGGGGGGGGGGGATGGAGGCGTTGCCGTGAGGTCCGGTTCAGATGTGGCTCGCCACTGATGTGAGCCGCGTCCGGGAGCCGAACTCAGGTGGGCAGATTCATAGCGCAGCTGCGTGACTCGCCGCTGCGTCACCACCGCCGCCACTACCACCACCACCAACCACCACTACCACCAACAACCACCACCAACCACCACCAACCACCACCACTACCAACCACCACTACTACCACCACCAACCACCACCACTACCACCACCACTACCACCAACACCACCAACTACCACTACCACCAACAACCACCACTAACCACCACTACTCCCACCACCAACCACCACCACTACCACCACCACTACCACCACCACCACAATCACCACCAACCACCACTACTACCACCACCAACCACAACCACTACCACCATCAACCACCGCCACTACCAACCACCACTACTACCACCACCACCACTACCACCTCCACTCCACCAATCAAGCGTTCTTCTTTAAACTCGTGCGACCACGGAACTCCAATTCACATCTTACCGGGGGGCACTACAAATGCTCTATTGATTGTCTGTGCTCATTTTCCTTTGAGCGATCTGCCTGCAATTCTCCTTCAAAGAAACACCCCCCCCACACCCCCCGTTACAATTGCTGACGTGTTTCAAAGGCATCGGCCGGTTCCCACCCTACCCCCCTCGCACTTAGTTTCCTCGGCTCGCCTCCTCCACCCCCCAAACCGCCCCGACGAAGGGCGATTTGGCTCACATTTGTTAATAATTAAACAGAACGAACTCAGAGGGGCGTTTGCGCAATGACACAGTCCAAACAGAAGAATGCACGCTTCGAAAACAAGCTCATCTGCTTGCCCTTAAAGAAGGCCGCTTCGAGTGTAAACTTGTAACGAAGTTGGCGACAATGCGGTGATGTGAGCAGTACATTTGCCTATCTCGGTTTTCTGGTGAACTTGGATCGGGTTAAGAATGTCGTCGATGAGCGTGTTTACGCTGCCGCTATGTCAACACGGGCTAAACAGTTCCCGTGATGTTAAATCATGATGTCATTGTAAAAAAAACACGCACAAATCGTACACCGCCGTGTATACCCGAGAGCTGTATTGTGTTGTGGCCGCTTGGCCTTAATGAATTCCCACTAGGTCCGTTCTGAGGAATCTAACCTTGGCCTTGTTTAGAGAGAGGAGCAATGTGGTACATCGTTGGTGGTGAATAACTCTCCAAACTGTGTCTGTGCTATCGCTTCAAGATGGACAATTCCTTTCAGCAGTTGCCTTCCAATTGTTCACCAAACGAAGCGCAGATGCGATAATGGCACACGACACAAACGTGGGGAAATATATCACACAATTAAACGTGCATAGATAGGACCCAAAAGTTCGATAATCATCGATAGAGCATCTTCGCTCATGAATTGCATCTCGTAATTGCCATATCAATCGAAATAGGCGATTGTGTAATGCTTTATGCGGACACGGTTGCTCGGTTTCTTGTATTTGTTACGTGAATGAAAGTTATTTGGAAAAAAATTGATCGGTCAAAAAACGCGTCGTACGTGGAATTGATGATCATTATAACACAGTCAATGCGTTGTAACTTTCATTAAGTTACACGTGATGGGTTTCTATACAATCACCAACAGTCATAAGGAAGAACGTACTTGCAATGCAATGACAATGTATAAATACCGTAACGGGATACAGGATGCCGGTATAGGCCGTTGTCAAAGAACAACAACTACGTTTTGGAAAACTGTCAGTCACTAAATGTAACCAAATATAAAAAAAACACAACACGTCAATTTCGGTTCGAATGAGCCGAGTCATTTCTCCTTCTTCGTAAAAGTAAATCCAATGGGTCGTCAGACCTGTCTTGTCCACTCGACAGGAATTTGGACTCTGATGTGGCACCTGGTCCACTGCTCGGGCAGCATGTTGCGTCATCAACAAAGCAAAACGTTTAACACGTGGCAGGCTTTCGCGACCAATAGTATTCATAATCAACGTTTTTGGGTTAGATCGCGTTATTTATAATTTTTTGTAAAAAAATAAATTGAAAATGTTGTGGCTTCACGCTTCAACGCACCGGTGGGCTAAAGCAGTGAACTATTTGTCTTTTGTCAACGTGACACTTTTTTTGCTGATTGGCCGTGTCGGGTGGTGGAAGGTTACGACACATTTATAAATAAGGCGATCTAACTCAAAAACGTTGATTATGAAAGAAAAACGTGGCTCACTGACTCCTCCGCTGATGTTGAGCCCTCGGTCAGAATGAGAATATTCATCTATAGTGGAGGAACGCGATGAGCTATGAGGCTATTTTTTTCCACAGATGTCAAATAGGCGCGGGTCAAAACGTTACCACAACAACACAAACACACGATCGGAGTGCAAGGTATAGGAACGGTAAACCTATCACTGAAACAAACAAAACGAAACTATGTTTTTGTTTTAATCTTACCAGGTAAAGCCCACTGAGCTAATTAGCTTCTTTTTCAGAAACGACCTGGCCGCAAATGATAGCTCAACGACATCGCATTATCATGTGGAAATTTATAGCGGCAAGATAAATCTAAAAAAATGTAAACGCGTGTTTCTAGCCCCGACTCTTTCGATCCCGTCCACACTGTGCCCAGTCGCCACCACCAACAACCACATCGCCCGGAGGTCACAACACTTCTATCCCCACGTCTTTGTTCGCACTGCTCCCACTTTTCGAAGGTCCCTCCCATCGTCTCTTATTCCAATTTCTGTTGTGTAACCCTCGCTCGAATTCAAGAAACGTTTGAAAACTCTTCATCTATGGCGTCATCTGGTCCAACCCATGTGAGACTAGGCTCTAAGGAAAGCTGTCTCGGGTGTGGACCAATCAACTTCAAGGACAGTGCACATTATCAGAGTTATGTCTTTTGTTTGTATTATGACTGCAGGTATTGCGGTCTATGCAAACATGACTCCTTGTAAAAAGGTGTCAGTTTTGTTGCCAGATAGAAGGGTAAAAAAACAAATATCAACTCTTCATCTGTTCCACCGTTAACGGCGCTGTTTGTTACCGATCGCTTTGTTCTTCTGGTCCTTTGGGGCTGTGTCCAGCAAGTGTGATGAGTACAACACCAAACGCTTAAGTGTCTTCACAAAATGCATTGTTGACGCATAGGATCTGAAACATTGTAAACGTAGGGTTTCTCTACCCGAAACTCGTAGCCGTTGGGGCTGAATGTGGGATGTTAAATCACAACTGCTGGGTGTCAAAGCCACGTTTTTCCGCACCCGTGTGACCCAGTCACACCGAGAGATTCCTAAAGGATTTGTGATTTAGGAAGAACACATTTTGTTCACTTCGTCACTATCCGGAAGATCCATCTGTGAATCGCTTAGCAACTGAGATACAAAAATAACGGTAATTCAGCGCTGTGGACATAATAGTGGTGGTTTATATTTAAGTGTTTCTTGGCTGTTCCCGTGGGTGAGTGGCTTGGAGCTCATCGGCAGGAATCGGTGTGGCAAGTGTGTGCGCTTGACTGTGCAGTGGCACGCGTGCATCGGTACCACTTGGATATGGGCTGAGAGAATTCAACTGCTACTTCTGTAAGCGTCACCGAGACAAACGAGCTTCGGACTTGAGATGTGAGCCTGATCATCATCATCATCATCCACGATTGGTCAAGATTAGTCACATGACTTGCAGACTGCCGTGTTTAATTGTGGTTACCGGGGAGGTTTCGAGAGTTTTGAGTTACTCTGCCCAGTACCGGATGATTGGGTCAGTGCACAAACCTGCAGTGGAGTGGAAAATGGCCTTGCAAAGTAATATAATCACTGTAGGGAGAAGAGGGAATATTTAGCAACAACAGTAAAAATACTGCACCATTGTACTGCGTCTCAACAGCCAGGCCTTTTGTGCGTGCGATGAACCATTGCTGGGTGTTGTTAAACCAAGGCCTTTAAGATAATCCAATAGTGTATATTATTTGTTGACATCTGACAGTCATATTCATGAGATATATGGGTGTATGCGATCATAATAATAATTGAAAGCACTTTGTAAATCCATTGCTGGATGAAGGTCTCCTCATCGTGTGAGTTAAGATGAGGAAACCTTCAGGTATCACTCACTGCTGATGTTAGTCGTGGCCAGGCATCAAACTTACTGTCAGTCACCGGGCTCATTGCGTAGGGCTTCACCACTCCACTCCACAAACATTTTTTTATGTTTACGTTCGTACTGACACCAGATTGCTAACACCACAATACTATGAAGTTTTGTCTCAGAAAAAGATACAATTGTAAATAATTTTAATATTTACAAAACCATGCATCACAGTCGCAAATAAGCGGGCAATGTGTAATGTCAAACAGGTGCTGAGGTCTGCAGAAAGGGCTGCTGGTTTTATCTGAAATATACTTGGGAACGCCTCTCTCTGAATCGCACTTACACTTCGTGCCACTTTTATTTCAGATACATTTCATGTGAACTTGCCTGGCAAATTTCAAACGAAAACATCAACGAATGCTTGTCGCCACAACATTGAGATAATTCTAGCTAAACTTGAAACAAAACCCGCGTAATAACAAAAACATTTTGAGTGCTTTAAAACGGATTCAAGATACCAAGTGCTGGATTTTATAAACGATAAAAAAAACCAATGTGGTTTTGTTTATGAGTTGGCTTACTGAGTGTTTTACAAAACTACTCCAAGAGCCAAGAGTTGTATATGCCACAGATGTGTTTCCTCTTAAACATCATTCCAAAATCACCAAGAACCTGGCATACTGTTTGTGGTGATATTAATCATAATTCCTGGAACATTCATCATATGCAGCCCTTTGTCAATCCACTGCTGGATGAAAGTCTCCCCTGGCAAACGTTTGTCGTCCGCATGGGTTGCTTGAAGATATTTCGCCACGCTGGAGTTTGGTGAAGAGAGGGGAAATGGTGAGGGCCCAGGCCCAGTTCAAATATCAATCGCCATGGCTAAGAATCGAATCCAAGTTTGGCATGTTGATGCAATGCAGTCAAATTTTTTTACGCTATTATTGGCTTCAAACAAATATATATTTTAAAATATTTTCACGTCCGTGATGACATGCTTGCGAAGATACGTTTTTTTATACTGTAGTGAAAAAGTATACTTTTTAAAATATATTTAGCCACGAATGCTTCTCCGTGTTTTGTGACTTTTTTCAGAAGACAGGGAGGCACGGATTACAGCACAATTACGACACGATCTACATTCACACGCCATTCATGCATCATCCACATTCGGAGGCAACTCCAGAGGTTTTACAGAAACAGTGGGCATATTTATTTTTACAGAGAGAAAAAGGCGGCCAATCATAGGCAGAGGGAGAAAGTAATGTCTTGAAGCTGAACTCGAAGAGAGGCAGTGAGTTGACAGCATGAGTGGCTGGTGGGAAGGGAGTTCCGATGGATGGCAGCGGGCGAGCAGAACGAGCAACTACCCACTGATTGAAGCTTGACTGAGGACTTTGATAAACAAGCCTTGGTTGCTGGGGGCAGAGAGTGAGTGGAGGGGGAATAGAGTGAGATGGTAGGGGGAGAGGTAGGAGAGTGTGCGTAAAGGCAGCAGAGGCAGATGAGAGAGGAGAGATGGTGCGTGGAGGCGAGTAAAATGAGACGACAGGGGAGAGGTACGAATCAATAGCAAAATCACAAATCAGCCCCACTGCAAGCTGTTGGCTGCATCATTTATGACTTGTGACATCAGGGAGCCTTCATAACACGCAGCAGTGCATCCCATTGTTTATTTTCTGTTCGCCCATTGCTGATTTACCTTTCCAATGGAAGATGATAGCCGTTGCCTTACTTATGACTGAACAGTTAACCAAGAATGTCCGTGTGTAGTTAAGCTTTGTAATGCGTGTTTGTTATTTATTTGAAAACTATATTTTAGCTTTTTTAAATTAGTATTCCGTAGGGTCACGTGGACATTTTACGGCTGCATTGGCAGCGTCATTGCATTGAGGTTTAATTGCGACGGGCAGATGCCACAACGTATCGGGCACACAGCGTGCAATTAAAACCCGTTGCGTGAGTACGACCCGACATAAATACACTGCTGGATGAAGGCCTCCCCATGCCTTTTCGGTCATCGGGGCTGGATGAGCATGCTTCATCACACTGCTCAGTGCCGGTAAGTGAAAGCGGGAAGCATAGCCAATGGAGCCTAGTATAGTACAACTAAACATTTTCTAGACTCCACTTTGCTAACGGTGTAGCCCTTGCAGCAGCCTACCACACCTGTTTTTGGACAGGGCCATCGCTCATCCAAGCGCCTTACGAATACCGGTTCGGATATCACTTGCCACTGATGTTAGACCGTGGCTGGGAGTCGAACTCTGGTGACCGTACTAATTGGGTTTTTCCCCTTTTTTCTGGCAACAAAACTGACACCTTTTGCAAGGAATCATGCTTACATTAACCACAATGCTTGCAGTCAAATGCAAACAAAAAACAATACTCTGATAATTTATGCATTGTCTTTGAAACTGATTGGTCCACACCAGAGACAGCTTTCTTTGGAGCCTAGTCTCATATGGTGTTCGACCAAAGACAATGCATAAATGATCAGAGTATTGTTTTTTGTTTGCATTTGACTGCAAGTATTGTAGTTAATGTAAGCATGATTCCTTGCAAAAGGTGTCAGTTTTGTTGCCAGAAAAAAGGGGAAAAACCCTATTAGTATATTTTGGTACTGGCAAAGGAGGTCCCATGATCTGGTGACCGTGTTCAGCGCGCACTGCACTAACCACCACGAATACGAGTGGAACGGTCTGCAACGTGGTGGACGCAGCGCGAGCCACGGGTGAACAAACGATCTCCTGCGGGCGGTGCTGCGTTCATCCCATTACACCCTTCCACACAAGTCCATCATTTATTCCTGAACTGAGATCAATAGTGACGGCTAGGGTGCTTGCCGTGCCGGTGTGTTGCACAGATAAATATCGCAGCACAGATGCCTTGGAGCTACTATGGCCGCTGAGATGTATGGGGGAGATTTGCGAATAATTTTCGTTTTGTCATTGTATATACACTGTTTATCTTTTGGCTGAGATCGGTGGTTTGACTTGTGCTGACTTTATTCAGGATACAATAAAAGCAACTCACAATTCTATCCTGCTGTGACAAGGACAATTTGTGGGTTTCTTGAACTCATCAAAAGTCTACCGCAGGAATGGCGAAGAGACGTGGTTTAAATTTAACACAGTTGCACGTGTGAAGCGTTGATGTGCTGAGTCCTCTCTGTCTTGGGGAATTTTTAAAGGAGGTTGAGTCGGTCATGGTGTCAATACATAATGACCCAGTCGAGTTGAATGATGTGGGATATATAGGTCCACATGTTTGCAGACGGGCCACTGAGGTTATTGTTAATGGGCCCTCCGAGGAGAGGGGTTTTTTATGACTGTGAGCCTGCGGTTAGTAGTAAGAACCTCAACAACGGTAACAACAAAAAACCTACATCTTGTAGGAATTGCGATGAGAAGTCGATCTTTAAGCCTTATGTATACATAGTATTCTGGTACGCGTCCAAAATCACGTGCACGGAGGAGATGGAGTGATGAATTCAGTTCGTGTACATATTCCACGGTGGATTATTACATCACAGAATGTTGAGAACTGGCGTCAGCTTGAGGAGACCTTCATCCAGCAATGAATTGATCATTGCCGATGATGATGATGATGATGTAAAATGTAAAATACGAGACAGAGAATGTGCCATCTAGGTTAATAAAGGTACATTTTTAAACAAGCTCAGTAAGGTCATAGACCAAATTGGTAGATAATTAATAACTAAAAAAACTCTGTTTAGGTGTATGCAGGGCTTAATTTCTCACTGCATATTTTCCGGGTTGCTCATAAACTAGAGAGCGCACTTGACCAATAGCCACAACCGTAGTGAGAGGTGTACTGCATGCGGTGTGCACGATATACGAACGTCTTTTATGGCTTTTATATACGTTGAACTTCTTTCGCACCGTCCGTTTGCCAACTGTGCTATTGTTCGACTGGAGTAGGCACGTGACTCGACAGCCATAGCGAGAGGTCTACCGAGCGTGCTGTGCCAGATGCGAAAATGTGTTTTTTTTTTCCGGGTCACCGACCTGGAAAAGACCCGTCTGACATCGAGCCGTGTGCGTGCTCAGCTATCGCCACGACCGAGCGTCAAAAACTCGGAAAACACGGAGCGGACCCACTCTGCTCCCTTGGACGCAAGCCTCGGATGGCCGAGAGCTGGAGCACGATCAGCGTGCTGCCCGCACGTGCGCAGCGTTCCTGAGCCCGCGTCGTGGGAAGACACGGTGTGGGGAGCGGAGGGGAGGGGGGCCATAAATTTTGACTCTCCGATCCATCTCGCTGCCGGAAGCCCCACGCAGCCACCTTTAGCCCCGTCTGCTCGAACAATTCCGCCTCAATTGGCCACGCTTGCCAGAGGCTCGCGCTTGGCCTGGCTCGAATAAGAAGAGGAAGGAGGAGAAAGATCTACCCACCTATAGACGCAGCACGACACCCGACAGCCGTGCTCGTTCGCCGATGTCTCGCAAGGATCAATGAGGCTTCTTGGAGGGCGCGAGGGCAAGGGAGTACGCATTGGGCCGTCGGCTTATTTTGATGTTGACTGGAATGCAGACGGCGGCGCTCGGCATTAGCAAACCCAGCAGCTCAACGGCCCCAGAATTCATAGAAAAGAAAACACAGGGGCTCATCAAATGTCAGCTCAAAATGAAATCCTAATAAAAACATAACAAGCGAATTAACGTAGAAGCCAAAGAATCTCTTCATTATGTCTGATCATTCATTTCTGTTCTTTAAACTCGCGACATCTCGGTCTAAAACCCCCTTACCTCACTACAGCTGCATCTGTTGTCTATATCTCACCTGGGAGTTTATTAATTGATAGGTGAGGGCGACACTAAAACATATATATTTGTTTCTGGTTGGGGCCCTCAATGCCGGTTCGGCACGTTTCGTGCAAGTCGAGTGGCTCCGTGCGTGAGTGCGGCGGGAGAGAGAACAGAGAGCCTCGTTCTGTGCCTCGTCTCAGCCCCCTCTTGCGAGGAGGGAGCTGCCGTCATCAGAGTTAGCTGTGGTGACGTCTTGCGAACCGATTACCGCACCAAGTGGACTGACCTCATCTCCATTTACAGACGCAGGATCAGAGCAGCCCAGGTGCCAAGCTGAAAAGGGCGATGGGGCAGGAGGCCTGATTGTTACATTTCTTGCACCAGGGCCTATGCAATCCACGCGACACCACTGCTGCCTTGCCACTCCTACGTCCTTCTTCAGGAGCAGCAAAGGACTCTGTGATCTTCCGCCGTTAATTAAAACTTAGTTTTTTGCTATTCACAATCATGTTGGTGGCGTGTGCCATCATATGTTTTGTCGTAATATTGAATTCAACAATTCAAATAATCATCTTCCATTTCAAGCTTCACCGGTGTGGAAGCCTCCTGTAGTCTTCAGCATCTTGCCATGTGGTCACCTCTAGACGTGGTACTTAATCCAAACTGTGAGGTGACCACATGGGCTAGGAGCCAGAACACAGCACTGCTGAGAACATGGGTTTGTTTGTTTTTACCAGCTGTGATTAAATTCTGTTCTCAAGTGTACAAAGCTCTTGGTCTCAGGCTGGTCACACAATGATGGCATGAAATGCCATCACGCGAAATCAGAATTTAGTTTTCTTCTTCACGCTGGCTTATTGCATGTCTGAGATTTTAAAACAATGTTAAGTCATGAAAGATATTTGCAGGAGGGGGGGGGAAATAATCATGCACTTACCGTGTTAATAAAGAGACCGTCAGACGTGACTTTAGAAGCATTTACGCGACGCTACCTTACGAGGCTGTTGACTGACGCAAGGGCGACGCACTGCTCGTTGCAAATTTTCCGATAGGAAATTTCCTAAGCTTGGCCACTGCTGACAGGGCTGTGGTCATAATGGTTAAAACGCGAGCTCGACGATGAGAACCCGCGGCTACCTCGCACCGCTGTTAATCTCTCATTTCCTTCCGTCCACAAAGAATGGCTCACATAACATCACAGGTGGTTTCACTCTCAGCCGCCCTGTACGGTGCAACGCCTCGGTGTATAAAGCCCCATTACATTGCAAATGCCTTCTTGGCGTTCCATGTATACGCGATACTCCACGCGGTTGTTTTACTCTTCCTCCCCCCTCCCTCGCTCCCTCCTCCCAACGAGTTCTAATGAACAAATTGGCTCACGAGGAATGCGCGAGTTCACTGGTTCATTAGGTGCCAATTGGGTCGCTAATTATGTCTTCAGATGTCGGCGGCTTCAAAATGATAACTTCATACCGCTCGCTCCACCAACAGCTTCATGTTGGAACGAAAAAAACACATTTCTTCCGGAGCTGACCTACATTCAATATTCACCAATTATTTTTCCACTTCGTGTGCGATTTTCACATTTGGCTGTGTCGGGGATGGGGGTGAGAGGGGAGGACGCTAGCCCACAGTAGTTGTTCCTGCACTGCGCTATGAACCCAACAACCCGAGTTCGATTCTTGGCCAGGGTTACATTATAGTGGCCAGTCAACTCCTGGGTGCCCTCCCTTACACCAACCTACACCGACCAGCAAGAAGTATGGTCAAACAATCCCGATGACTGAAAGGCGTGGAGACGCCTTCATCCAACAGTGGGTTGGTAAAAGGGTTGTATTATTACGATTTGTTTAAATGGTATATTGACTTGATTAAGGCAACATTCATGGTAAGGTTGTTAGTGAAAGTAGGCAGCATATGCTTGTGTACGAGATATTCATCTATTTCAAGCTCACGGCCAACACCAGTTACGATTATTTGAACCGGTCCTGGGCCTCCCCTAGGTCGACTCAGCCTCAAATGAGTACCTGGTGCGGTGTGTCAACATCGCCACTAGGGAGACAAAGGCGGCCTGGCGTGGTGCTGGTCACTCACCCCCTTCGTGTACCGTGCCAGCCTTCAAAGGTGCTGGCTAACAGCACTTACCCCAACAGTCTGTTAAAGGTCATATGGAGGATATTTGTCTTTGATATCAATCTCTACCCTTTAACTCAACTGGCACTTGATTATAATCAGCGCAAGATAATCGTGGTGAAGAACGCAGCGACGATTGCACGGCCGTTGAAAACGCAGCACAGGAGCCCTTGAAGATAACCAGGCGAAATTGAAACGAAATGTCTTCGTAACATGTTGGGCTTCGGGCATTATCGAAATTGAAAGGCAGAGTTTGTTGCGGGCGGGCTCAATAACGGCTCGACTTCCACGGGAACGCCGGCTAATGCATCGTCAAAACGGACGCGTCAGCAACGTGAGACGCCGCCGAGGTGAAGGGAGCGAACTCATAAATATGAATAAGTGAAAAGCTCGACAGGACGCGTTGGATCGTCAGGCTCAAATTCTCCACTCCCCGAGCGCCCGTTGGGGCATATTTCGTGGCTATTAAAGGTGTTGACCATTATGACACAAAACGCTAAAATCAATGGTGGCAAGCCGTCAGTCGTCTCCACCATGCAGGGTGATAGATAAAGGTGGGGGTGGCGGCGGGGGGGGATGATGAAGATGATGTAGCAGACTGGAGGTTAATCGATGCATCATTGCGCATTAACGCGATGCATTGAAGGCGTCTCTGTGTCTGCGCGTTATCGCTGCCTCGTGATGTGTCGCTGGTGCAGTGGTTCGTGCACTAAACGCGCTCCGTGCGCATCGGGCGATTTCCGTTTGATTACGGCCACGGTTTAAAAAAAATGCATTGGCTGGCCATCGACCAAAGACGCTCACTGCATCGCGCGCTTTTAGACGCGCTTCTGCGGCTGTCTGGAAGGTTCTTCCTTCCGATATTAGGAAGCCACCGGAGCGATACACTTTTCAATCCAGATTGCAAACTAATTTCTTTTGAACTGCTTTTTTGTGTTTAGTTTGTTGTCTTTCCCCCGCACCTCCGATTGGCACGGTTGGATATGTACGGTGCGAAAGAAGTTCAACATACATACATGCATTGGTGAGTGAGATCTGAACGGATCCTCGGACCCCCGCTTCACCGACTCGTACTTGCCAGCGTGGGGAAGTATGGTCAAACAAACCACACAACCCAGACGCCTTGCCAGGCCTTCGTCTAACAGTTGATTGACGTGGGGCTATACATTATTATTTCCATTATTATTTTAGAGACAATGCGTTTGCAGAAGTTAATTGCTCTACGTCATTTATTTGCATGTAAAATACGTTTTTAGCATTACAAACACAAGTGGGAGCATCCTGCGCGTACGGAATAAGTGCGAAACGCATGTTTGTTTGCATGTTTGTTGAGCGGCGTGTTTTTTTTCACCGCGGCACACAAACGGACGTCTGTTGCATTTCTTGACACCGCCCGTAATCGTTGTGTTACTGATGGCATTCTAGAAAAAAAACCGCGTTGTGTTACCCGATACACGGGCGGTACACTAACAGCACTCTCCCTATGGACCAGGCCAAACCTGAGTGTGGAGGTATGGGTTTTGTTAAACCAATCAGCCAGTCCCTCCAGACGACTGCACCCCCTCCATTCTTCAGGCTGTATTTTCAGAGTTTGGGTGGTCTCGGCTAGCACACAGCGCGCATCGAGACACCAAATGTTGTTCCAGAAGCCTACCTCTGATTTCCGTGCCAGCGGTATTATTACTGGGGGTGCAACATCATTCACTATCCCCCCCCCCCCCTTCTTCAAAGACCGCCACCACAGTCGATGCGATGAACTAAATCACAATTCAAAGTCGTGATTTGATTCAAGATTCAGTTGTTGTTTTACATTGGGGGTGAATGTACCTGCTTCTAGCGGCTGCATGGGGTCGTATGAACCCATTATGTACAATATATTAGTCGACAAACGTTCTTACACACGCGAGTTCTTACACACGCGAGTTCTCATACACGCGAGTTGTCGCGTGCATTGTGCGTTTAACATTCGATGTTAACGGAAGAAATTATGTATCGGAGCACCCGTTATTATTTGCATCTTACAGCACAGAATGCTTGAACGTGACTGGGAAATTTCGACTTTCGTTCGTAACTGAAACAATTGGAGGCAAATTGGAGGAGGCAATGGCGCTGTAATGCGGTAAACAAAAAAACGGAGCAGAATCGATCCAATAAACCTCGATCCATGATCCACAAGAAAATATAATGAGCACAAACACGCTCCTTCGAGCAATGCCACGTCTACGTCCGTCCATATTATGGCAAGATCTCTGGCCGGTGATTTCTTCGGGTGTCCGATGTTGTTGTTATATTACGGCGCTGGTCAAAATGCAGTGACGTGTGGGGATTAGAAAGGTCAAACTTAAATAAACTGTGAGAAAAACAAAAAAATCCTGTCTTGCTAAAAAGGATTTCACGATATGAATTAGGCCACTTTCAAACACGTGTGTAAATGTGCATCTCACGATTTGTTTTCCTTAAACATATTTCCCTTTAGTCATGGCGCGTTGTAAGACGGCGCGGTCCTCATTAGAGGCCTGCAGATGAATACCTGCCTCAACGTGCCATTTAAAACATTTACATAAAAAACATATATTTGGATTATGTATGTTATAAAGAGTGCACTCTACCCAATGGTGTACCAAACGCTCTTTGTTTACCCAGGAAAGCCTCACTGATCCTCAAGTCTCACTTTCAGCAGGCTCCTGACACGTTTTTTATTTCAGTAGGGGGCGATATTTGCAGTCATCCCTGGTGAATAATGTGCACGTTATGTTTCAGCAATGGGACGTTTGGCTAATACCAGTTTTGTGTGAGCCATGGGAGGATACCGGAGAAGTGGGAGGAAAGCCGTGCAGAACAGGGGGGAGAATATGCAAACTCCATTCGGAAACAAAGACTCTACAAAACAAATACTATTTCTGTACAGCGTCTTGCGATGTGGGTTGTATTTAGACAATGAGGCAAACTTGCATTGTATATCGAGTTGTGTTAATGACCGCTGATGCCTATTTACAATCTATTGTTGCCTCTGAGAGGCAGGACGTCTCCCGAAGCGTATTCTGTCAAGCCGGGCCGTGCTAAGTGCTTAGCAGAAATCCCATCTCGCTCTGTCCTGAAGAGAGTTTGTTTTGAAATGGCTCTCTCACCATCGTTCGAGGCAACGGTGGTTTACATTATGAGTCCGGTGCCCAGACGTGGCTGAGTAAACAAGGCCACTTTCCCTGGGCACAGTCCCTGTGTGGTTCATTTCCCGGCCCGAAACAAAGCGTGTGCCTGCTTTGTGGAACAAAATAAGAGTGTGTGGCGGTTGGTTGGTTGGGTGGGTGGGACCTGGGGGTAAGGGTGGGCGTGGTGGGTGATAAGGGCAAGCTGCCCTTTGGCCGCAGACTGCCCTCACCCCCAGAGAGTGCTCTTTAGACCAGACCCTCATGCCCTTCGGTTCAAACATGTGCCTCTGCGATTGACCAAATGGCATCAGGCTTCGGTCGAGTGAAATCGAGCCAGCCGCAGCATCTGCCGGGTGGGTGGGTGGGGGGGTGTCCTTCCAGTCCTCGTTGAGGCCGAGAGGGCCTCGTTATCCCCCCTTTGACAAAGCCCGATGAATGGAAAGTTGGGCCCCCTGCCCTTTGCCGTCTCTTCCAGAATCCATCCCACAAACCGCACGCTATTACTTTGGCCAATACTGTAAGGGTCGATGTGAAGGCACAAAATGTAAGTGTGTACGTGAGCAAAAGACAAAGACCCCGTGTATAGCCTTAACAGACTGTTGGGGCAAGTGCTGTTAGCGAGCACCTATGAAGGCCGGCACGGCACACGAGGGGGTGGGTGGCAAGAACCACAACCGGCCGTCTTTGTCTCCCTCGTAATGATGTTTACACATCGCACCAGGTACTCACTTGATGCTGAGTCGACCTAGGGGAGGCAGATGACTGGTTCAGATTATCGTCACTGATGTTGGTGGCCGTGAGCGGGAATTGAACTCGGGTCGCCTGGTTAGTAGCGCCGTGCGCTAACCACTACACTACTTCCCATATCGATCAGCACAGTTGGCTACGTACGGTGCAAAAGAAGTTCAACATATATATGCAGTGCATACACACTTGCAGGCAGGGGTGGCACAGTGGTTAGTGCACTTTACTATGAATCCGGTGGCTTGAGTTCAATTCCTGGCCATGGCTTACGCAAGTGGCGAGTGATATCTGAACCGGTACTGGCCCCCTCCCATTGAATTCAGCAAAACGTACTGCCCGTTGTGCTGATTTATGGACAAACTTCCCTTATGACTAACAGCTTCGGGATCCCTTCATGAAGCAGTGGTTTTGACAAATGGCTGGACGTGTATATAAATAGGCTACGAACTCACAGTGCTCATTATAGAATGGAAACTTTCGTTTCAGCTGATTAGGAAATAAAGCCAAGGTTGCGTTGCATTGAGTGAAAGCTTGCGAATTATTTTGGAGTAAAGTTGGCCAGAATTAGCAAAAAACTATTTTTAAAAAAATCCCTCGAGCTCCTGCAAAAAAAAATCTGCCTGTAAATGTTTTATAAAGCTCGTGGTTTCTGCAGCTCTTTGTCTACCCACTGCTGGAATAAGGCCTCCCCACTCCACGCAAGTCATGGAGGACGGTTGACCATACTTCACCACGCTGCTCAGTACGCGTTCGGGAATGGCTGGGTCAGGGGTGGTGGGTTGCAGATATCACTCGCCGCTGGCTCTTCAAACACAGTCAGGAATTGAACTCTAGATATAGCTACTGCGCGACCTCTCCAGCCCTGACATATATATACTATAGTCTACAAGTGTATAACTCCAACGTGAAATGTATGGCTCATTGTAGATTTCCAAAAATGGAAACTTTCTCTTTCAACGGGTTCCCAAATAAAATCACATCTTGTTGTGTTTGATGAACGCGTGCCGATTCTTACGATGCAAACCCGGCCAGCCATTGGCACGGACATACACCAACCCAGTTGAGTTATTAACGCTTGCACCGCTCGCTTGTAAATGTTTAACACATTTAAAGCAAGTTTTATAAGTGGATCTTTTATTTTTTTACCGAAAAATAAATACGCACGCGCAACTTTATTTGGTCCGTCCCGTGGCCACGCAAAAACAGAATTAACCGCAAACGCGGAAAATTAAAAACAATCTCGATTTAAAGCTTTCGTGACTGCAGGGATTCATCTTCTTGGTTATTTCGGTAAAGTCACGTAGAAGGGAAATAATAAAATAATAAAAATAAAACAATGATAATTATTTTATTATGTTTTACTTTTTATTTTATTATTTCCCTTCTACGTGACTTTACCGAAAGAACCAAGAAGATAAAAACAATCTGTTAAGCGCCACCCCTCTCCGGGCTATTGACGAAATTGAGCCGCGCCGAGAAAAAAAACACAATATTCATAATTCATTCTTACAGCGCTTCGGGAACGAGTTTGGGCTCTCTCTCTCTCGCTCTCTCTTCGATCGCTCGCGAATTCCAACACTGAACGCCGAGAGCTGGAGAGAGAAGGAGAGAGGGGAGGGGAGGGAGAGCAGGGAGGCAGGGGGAGAGAAGGAGGGACCTTCCACCCCTTGCCAATTGCTTTGTATTTTATTAATTATTTAAGCGTTCGCTCCGAGCACCGCTCGTCGCCCTCCTCCGCTGAAGAGTCTCCAGCGCAGCCGCGTGCCGGGGACCAGGCAGGCTGCGAGGGCGTTCCGGCGGGTGGGGTGAGGAGGAGGGGGGGCGCGCACGCAGATCGAGGACACGGCCAGCCGAGTGCCGAAGCTTGCTACTTTTTTGAACGCTGTTGGGTTATTATTGACACCGGTCGGATCTGGGATTGTCCGCAAAGCACGCCGAGATCGGCAGCCGTTCTTTATGTCGCAACAACGCTGCGCGCACCGCAGCTAAAAGTCCGACGGAGCGACGTCATTTGTTCGTGAAACAGCCGCTTCGGATACGCGCAGCCCCCCCCCCGGCCAATAACAACAACAGCGATAACAACAACAACAGCAGCAGCAGCGATAACAATATCTTATTACAGGCGTCGCAGACGACCTTGGTACAGGTGTGCCGGACAGGTGTGAGCAGGCTCGTAAGCTGTGTGCAGGTAAGAGACTGCACAGGTCCCAACCGAGCAAGCTTCGCCAGCAGCTACGAAGGTGGCCGAGATCCTCTTGGGCCCCGTCAATGATGCCGCCGCCGCCGACGCCGCTACGTCTGACGGTGATGATGCTGCTGCTGCTGCCGCTGCTGCTGATGATCGCCGCGCCGTGCCTCGGAGCTCCGGAGAGCCGAGGAGGACCCCGCGGCTTCGCGCACCGCGGCTGGCTCCGACTCTTGGCGGAGGGCGAAGGCTGCGGCGACTGCGACCCGGAGCTGTGCCCGCTGCCTGCCGGCTGCCCGGCCGGCACCGTGCCCGACCACTGCGACTGCTGCCGCGAGTGCGCCAACGCGGAGGGGCAAATCTGCGACCTCGACGAGACGGCGCACTTCTACGGTCGCTGCGGTGACCACCTCTCCTGCGTGCTCGACGGAGGGGGTGCCGCGGACGGTGCCGAACGAGGAGGAGGAGGCGGCGGTGACGGCGAGTACGGCATACCCGAGCCGCAGTGCGTGTGCGTGTCGGAGCAGACGCTGTGCGGCACCGACGGCAGGACGTACCCCAACGTGTGCAGGCTATCCGAGGCGGCGCACAGGCTCGGCGCGGCGGCTCGGAACTTGAGCGTGGCGCACGAGGGGCCCTGCGAGACAGGTGACAGCAGCTTGTGTGTGTGTGTGTGCTCACACGTGGTCCTGCGAGACAGGTGACAG
>CM025634.2:5714033-5792495 GCA_014621495.2 Entosphenus tridentatus | reverse complement strand
GTGGGTACACACTATTACTGTTGCTAACCTACACACAACACCACGTGGCTACACACTATCACTGTTGCTAACCTATACACAACACCACGTGGGTACACACTATTACTGTTGCTAACCTATACACAACATTAACCGTTTAACACTGACGGCGCCGAATCGAGGACAGCCAACAACAATCTAGCAGCGCAATGTCCAGTGAAGACGGCAGCGACGATGGCGATGATCTTGAGCAGCACGACGGGAATCTCACCCCAACAACAGCGGGGCCCCCTCTTACACTCTCAGCGTGGCCAAAAGCCCTCTTTGGAACCTACTAGTGGGTTCCCGAGGCTTTCCGATGGGCTGCCCTCTGACCTTTCCCCCGATATGTCGCCCTCTCGTGTCTATCGTGGCCTGCTGACGTCGTGATTTAATTTAGTGTTTTTATTTTAATTTATTACATTTTGTACCTACGTGACTTTACCGAAAAAAACAAAAAGTAATACACCGCAGTTACCATTTTCCGCCAGCAGCTAGCGCTATGCCACTACACATGTACTAAAATTGTATTAAATTGGAATGATACAGAGAAGATTAAGCAAGGCCCCTGCGCAAAGGATGACACGAAAAATTCGTGAAGCGTTGTTTTTGTTGTTGTCTCCTTAGTGGAGATGTTCACGCCCAGCACCAGGTACCCATTTCAGGCTGAATCAACCAAGGGGAGGTCCAGGACCCGTTCAAAAATTCGCCACTGTTATTGCTCGCGAGTAGGAATTTAACTTGGGTCGCCAGGTTCGTGGCACTTTGACACACGCAACGCGTGATTGTCATTCATACACTTGATTTATAACTAGATGAGAGTCAAGGTGGAGGTCAAACGTCTCTTTCTTTACAAAGGGAGACCTGCATTTAAACGTGACACCCTAACACACACACTCCACGCTCTGATTAAAACAGCAATCACGACACTTTAGTTTGACCCCATGTCTATTGCTTTGCAAGGACAATAAAGAGGACATTCGTTGTTTATTTGATGTTTTTTTAAATGTAACCTCTTTTACTGCATCCTACAGGGACTTAGGAAAGAAGACGCACAAAAGAAAATATAGTTATTAAGGCCAATTAAAAACGACACGGTCGATTTCAATGTCATCTTAAAAAAAAAATACATAAAACATATTCTCAAGTCACGATTAATACATTTGGCTAAAGCCGTATCCTTACCAGACTCCCCTTACACTTAAACACGCGTATTTAAACTGTCTTGGCAAATGGTATTCTTATTTCTGTTTCTAAATAGCGTTTGTATTTAGACCTCGAGTCAAGAGCTTGTTATGAGTGCATTCACTTCCAGTGGGTAAAAATTTCTTTTCGTAGTCGATTACTGGCAAGGGAGGAATGATATTTAATCTTCGTTCTCATTATTTCTCTCTCCAATGGCAAGAGGTGGCTGGAAAGTCAAGGAATGGAAGGTGCCTTTTGGCGTCATCTGGTCCAACACCATGTGAGAAAAGCTGTCTCGAGTGTGGACCAATCAATTTCAAGGACAGTGCATACATTATCAGAGTTGTGGTTTTTTTTGAATTTCGACGGCAGGTATTGTGGTCAATGCAAACATGATAACGGAACACAACTTTGCGTTGCTCACGATACCCCCTCGAGGTCCCCCAACGACCCCCAATCCCAACGCGCGCGACTTCAACGTCGCAGCGCTCTGCACCAATCCGCTTGCAGGGACTGGGCCCCCCCTCCCCACCACGCCGATCGCGTCCGTCGCGAGTCCCCCCACACACCCCCCACCCCACCGTCACCAACCAACCAACCACCCGCAGCTCCCGACGTCACCCAACATCACGTGACACGCGGCGTCACGCGCATGCGCGTTGCTTGTCCCCGCGCAGGCATGAGCGAGGAAAGATGGCCGACCCCGAGCAGGTAATGGGGGCCGCGGCCGCTGTCGCCGCCGCGGGGTTCGGCGAGGCTTGAGCGAGATCCCTTCCCCCGCCCGCTCGCTCGCTCCGCCTCGATTAACCGAGCGAGCGACGCCTTCGCTCCTCGTACGTTTGCCTCGGCAGTCGGCGAGCCCGCCCTCGGCGGCGCGGCTCGGACGCCGGCCGCGGTTATCCTCCCCCCCCCCCATGTGTTGTTACTAAGATGATGGAGTGGGGGGTGCAATGGTCATAAGGGTGGTCGATTGTGTGTGAGCAGACTTTATTCTTCTCGTCGTTCTCGTTCTAGTCGCCGCTGCAATTGCGCCTCAGCGTGCAATTGCCGCTGTTGTAATTGGCGGTGTCTGGAGCCTTCGGTGAATGTGGGTTGTACAGTATATGTCAACACTGGCTGTGGTGATGATGACTAGTTGCTCGTTGTCGTTGTTTGCGAGCATTTAGTCGGTCACAATTAACGCTGTTACGTTGAACTTTGCAATGGTCGGTGATCAGTGGTTGTTAGCAGTGGACCGGAGCTGATGGAAGATAACCGCGAGGTTGAGTCCATCCACGTGTGTGTGTACTGTGCCGCCACCACCACCACGCTGTACAGTATTGATCTAAAACAAGAATAACCGCATAGCATTGTCGGTTTCTAGTTATTAAACATCGATCAACTGAAAACCAATCTTAGGTACTCGAGCACAACTGTGCACGATGAGCTCTGATGTGGGGCCTCCCTTCCACGCCTCACTGCAGTTGCTGCAAGTTTGTGCATTTGTGTGTTCGTATGCGTGTGCCTGCATGCGTTTTCATGCGGGCGTGTATATATCCGTGTGTGCTTGTATGTTCCTATTATTGTAATGGAAGGTCTGTTTGCGCTTGTGCATTATTGGCTTATATCCATGGTTGTGCCCGTGCGCATGTGAACGCTCGTGTGTATAACATTCATGTGTGTGCTTATGCGGGTGTCTGTACCTTAGCAGTTGCAAGGTTAAACTATGGCCTTTGGTTTTGTACGCGACTGCCTGCGTGGATGTCAGTGAGACCCCGGTCAGTAGCAGCATCTGCAGATTCATATCAATTCGACTCGAGAATAAGGGGGGTGGTGTGTGGGTTGGGGGAAGAGGTTGTTTTGCAATTGTACAACATGAGGCAGATACAATTTGAGCAGAGAGCGGGGCTGCTGTGCAAGCAGGGCCCCCCAACGTTAACCACCGTCAGCACCACTGATCCATGCCGTAGCGGGCAGTAAGCAGTTCTCACGAAAGTGTTTACGGTACAACGAGTCGAGAAGTCTCGGTCAGGTCAGCGACGACCGGCCGTCATTGGAATTCCAGCTCCGTCGTTACATGTGCTTTTGGCTGCAATGGCGCATCCGGTAAAGTCGTTTTCTTCCGGGTCCTATATTTCTAGAAAGCACAAGGTTATCATCGATAGTTTCTAGAGGCGTTTTTTTTTGTTCAAAGGTTATCATGCAAATTATGTTTAATCCTGTTTGGAAACGTACTCTATGTACAGTCCTATTCCAGTCCTGTACTGGATGAGGGCCGGCCCACACAATATAGGTTGTAGGGTTATTTGTACGTACTTCAAATGTATCGGTCAGTTGAGGTTTGTGAAGGTTGGGAGCATAGACATGAGTAATAGTAGTCCTTCGCTTCACTCTCCTCTTACACGTCATGTTACCCCGCAACCTATAACAACCTGTTTTGCTTGGCCGTTACCTATCTAAGCACTATCCAGGCTCATCTCTGCTTAGCGCCGATATTTTTGGTCAAAGACACTATACTGTATACCTTTGGGTATTTGTATGCTTTTTTGTATATTGCCACAATGCAGATAAATCCGTGAGGGTGTTTTCACCTGAGTTGACATGTTTACTAATTCATATAGAGTATAAACGTTCAACAAGTGGTGCTTTGCTTCTAAGAAAGTTAATGCATTTATGTTCAACGAGTATTGTGGCAAGTATTGAATATTTTATGCCTTTGTATACAGTTTAATGTTTGTACCTTTTTATGTTTAAAGTGTTTTCTAAATGGTGCACATTTCACATTAAAGTTACTGTGAAACAGTTATCCACGAATCTCAACTGTCTGAATTTTGTTACATTTATAATCAGGCTTATTTTGAATTTTCTAAAGTTACAGCTTATTATTGCACTAAACACTTACATTCACACCTACGTGTTAACTCTTAATGTTTTATACCATGTTAGCTTTGATTTTGGTGGTCTACTTTGTAAGTTCACTCATATTAGAAGGATGATTGAATGACCAACCATCCCAGCTTCAGATTCAACCTTCCTTGTCAGAGGAACATAAATTTAATAATTATTGGTCAGTTTTTTTATGGTTTTGAGGCTTGTAGGTAAAATCGAGACACTGATGCATTTCTCATTAGTCCCATGCAGCTTAATGAAAATTGTTTGTCAGAGGAAATTGTGGTTAAATTGCCTGTCATGATGTGCCACTTGTGGACAAGGTTACTCATAAGAAGTGCTGTAGATATGATGAACAATATCCCATGCCGAAATGTTAAGCACCTAATATGCATTCGCTGTGTAATATAGTGGATGAAATTTAACAAATAAACAAGCACGAATGCCAATATAAAATAAGGGATTGGCCATTTTATAAAACAATTTAACTGTACTAAGAAATGTGTGCAGAAATATGCAAATGTAATATCAACGGTCACATATTAGGTGCACGTGCTTACACACATTCACTCGCATTGTAACAAGCAAGCACTAACAACCATGTATAGAGTGTTATTTTTTTCCCGAAAGCATATGGCAATCATTGCCCAATTGATTGAGTATTGGATACTGGTAAGCTGTGGCAAGTTTTCCTTAGCGGTATTGCATTCCCTGGACGTAGGAATAATCACCTTATAACATTCTGTAAAAAGTGTTCAGAATTAACGGAGTAATTTAGTATAAGCAATGAATGAAGATGCTCTATAAAGTCACGTTCTCGTCATGGATGTGCTGTCCTTTAGAAACTTGTGTTTTTCTCATCTGAAGGAGGTGCCAAGTGCGATTGTTTGAATGCAGAATCTGGAAGTTTCATAAAAAAAAATAAACAGCAATATGTGAAAAACATACGTCATATGTGCCGATGCTGTGATGCTTTCAGAGCTTTGTTTGTGATTAGTGCATTACTCTGGTCCTGGTCAAGAGGCCATCATGGCCAAAGTTACTGGTAAATGCCCTGTGCTTGGCTGAAAGGTCTACATAGCATTGTAACTGTAAAATCATAAACCGCGGATGCATTGTTCATTTTGTTTGCAAAATAAACGCATTTCAAAACTCTTTATTACGCTAAGCTTAAGCCTTTACAGTAAATGTTCAATTTTAGAGAAGCAAGCATTTTTGTGATCTGTGATTATTAGAATTCGTAATTGACATGGTGCCTTCCTCCCTTTTATACCGTCTTCTCGACAGAGCCTAGCACAGCTGGAGCTGCTGTGCAAGCAGCTATACGAGACTACGGACACATCCCAGCGTGTGCAGGCCGAGAAAGCCTTGGTGGACCTCACCAACAGCCCCGAATGCCTCAGCCAGTGCCAGCTGCTGCTGGAGAGAGGGAGTGTATGTTACTCTCTCTTTGCTTACTCACGAAGTCCCTACAAGTGACGTCTCTGTGATGTGTCTCTGTTCTACCTACTTTATGGTTCCTTAATGCTTATGAAGAGGCACTGCATGATACACTTGCTATTTAATGACGTATTTAGCCAAAAAGTTACGTTTTGCTAACCGTGAGGATCACGGCTAACATCAGTGGCGAGTGATATTTAAACCAGTATTGGGGCAGCCACCCCCCCTTCACCAACTCATGCTGACCAGCATGGCCAAGTATTAAAAAAACTCCCTTGGTCAGTCATCCCCTCCCTATTTGGAAGTTGATAGTGTAGGGAGGGAGCCCTTCGTCCAGCAGTGGATTTACAAGGGGTGTGAATGTCTAATTACTTAGTTGTCTTGTTGCTTTAAGCCCACTTTTCACGAGGGTCCCTTACCCACTCTGCAAGAATATGCTGAAAATTACCACTATGGGCACACTGCAAATGAGATGTGGTTTATAACACTGAAAACAACTAAGAGCTGAAATTGCATGTATCCCCACACAAACTGCGAGATCTCTGAGCAGATGTGTGCAGTTCCAACTGTTGTGTCACCGATTACTGACATCACTGGCCTGGAGTAATGCACTGATGCTGCGACATTGAAGGCGCTGGTTGCTCAATCTGGTCGCATTTTTGCAAGATGCAGTACATTCATCCCCAGCACTGCTTGTGTGGCTGCTTTAAAAATTGTGAAACATTTAGAAAAGACTTCTGTTTGTCAAAGATATTTGGAAAGCCTTGTTTTGTGTTGAAATGTGTCCATATATCAATATAAATGTATCAATGAAGTAGTTAAATGTTTTAGAATGCAATCGTTTGGGGTAAACCTCTAAAAATGCAACTTCATTTCACGTTTCTCTAGTTAAAATATAGTGCATTCACATGAGTTCATTTCTGCACGCTGTCTTATCTGCAAGGCTAAGGTGCCCCTTAGTTCAATGTTAATTCGATGAATTTCAACAGGAGCAGTGGCTCTGAAATAATCCACCCTTGATGCGATCAATAAATGTTTTATTTACTCTTAATCATGTTTGTTCATGTTACAGCCCTTTTGGGCCCTTGGTTCCTGCGGTGAATTTAATATTCACCCGTTACGTGTTTGAAATTTTATAGCTTTTGCCTTTGGCCTTTTTAACCGCAAAGTTGAATATGTTATGTATGCATGCATGCACATTTTAATAGCAGGAAAATTTAAAACACCAGAAAGCTCTTGAGTCGAACATGGTAATTTCTTCTTGAGTTGTGCAATATGATATGCTAACTTCCCGACTTGGTAATAATACTGGTAGGAACCTCCTGGTTACACCAGCCCACAGGGGATTATTGTGTCCGTCCATCGTGCATCCAAAAATGGGAGGGGTGGGGCTGAGTGGAGAGGGGCTGGGTGGAGAGGGTGGGGAGGGGCTGGGTGGAAGGGGTGGGGCTGGGTGGGGAGGGGCTGGTCACCCCGTGGTGCCCTTATGAAACTCAACATTTAACCTACTCACGCTGGCTTGTGCCCGCCCTCACAGTCGGGCATATTTGCGGAATACACCACGCCGCCGTTGACCCTGGCCATTGACCGAGCAACCCAACGTTCCTACCAGCTCCCTCCGCAGGAATGTGTAAATGCAGTTTATAAAATGCACAATATTTGATTGTCTCAAGAGTCAAGGACGTTTGTGTCTAACTCAATGTCGCTTGGGCCTTTAAGTGTCTCTTAAAAGCCGGTGTAGATTAAACGCTGCTGTGAATGTGCAGCGGGGGTGGCGTTCCAGACGACGGGGGCTGCTACAGAGAAATGACACCCGGCAGTGACGGACCTGGGCCTTGGTGTAGAGCGGAGGTAGTCATTTTTTGATAATAAATGAAGTGCCTAAGTATTGATTCCTTTTTTTGTTCTATCTGTTTAAATGATTGCTTTTGTGTTTGTGTTTTTTCTTCTAGTCTTCATATGCCCAGTTACTCGCAGCTACATGTCTCTCCAAGCTGATCTCGCGGACAAACAATCCCCTTCCCCTGGAACAGAGAGTCGACATTCGTAAGTAGATGTACAAGTTCTAACTGCGAGTTATGTTGCTTAAAACCTGGACAGAGAATGTTGGCATGTTGTACTTTCACACCTTACATAGTATGTTGGACTTTCCCCAAAAGCTAAGTTCACGCTTAAAATTAACACAATGGATTTAAGTCAGTGTTGTTCTTTTATAATATTTATTATTCATAGATGTAAGTTGAAGTCAACCTGAAAGTTAACATTGTGGTATGTAGCATAACCCAATTGGATATCATCTTGAAGTTGCTTAAAATGTTACTGACTTTACATTTGTTTTAACATTTTGATTTCATGCTCCTAATATATTGGGTTTCCAATTCTCCTTGAACAAATACATGCCATTTATTCTTTAAGCTGAGAAGCTAAGCAGGTTCGAGCCTGTATAGAGCTTGGATGGGTGACAATCATGCACAAAAAACAGGTGTTGTAGGCTGCTGCGGGGCTACTTTTTCAGTGGAGGGCAATGCAGCAAGTTCAATTGTTGTATGAAAGTATGTTCCAAGCCTTCAGCAGCCTGTATATGAGTGTGGTGAAATACGGTAAAATAGCCCTCACGATATGCATGGCTGCTGGGAGGCCTTGATCCAGCACTGGATTGACAATGAGGCCGTACATATACACTTTTTGTACACACACGTGTACAATACTGCGCGTGCCCATTGCATCGTCTCAAGGCGCTGACGTCCCTCTCCCATTGGCCGTGCGTGGCAGGAAACTACGTGCTGTCGTACCTGGCGTCGCGGCCCAAGCTTGTCTCCTTCGTGACGCAGGCGCTCATCCAGCTGTACGCACGTATCACTAAGCTGGGCTGGTTCGACTGCGACAAGGACGAGTTCGTTGTGCGAAACGTCATCACCGACGTCACCAAATTCCTGCAGGTGACCGAGCGGAATTTATGGGGCAGCCGGGATTCCCTCCTGCAGACAACGCCTTACTTTCGTTGCATGCCCAGTGTGTTGTTCTGCATTTACAAACTGCCTCGTTTTTGAGTGTGTGGTGTGTGAACCAGCATGTATCAAAATGTTTTAAAGAAATGTTTTTCTTGGTTACAGGGCAGTGTAGAACACTGCATGATTGGAGCGATGATCCTTTCGGAACTGGTCAGCGAGATGAATCAAGTACGTAATGATGCACTTGGTTAACGGTTTTATTTGCAATAGAATATTTCATAAATTGAGTGATTGGAAATTTGTTCAGCCTAATTGTTTTTCTTTCTGTAGGCGGACACAACGCGACCAATAACGAAACATCGTAAAATTGCATCTTCGTTTCGAGACGTTTCATTGTATGAAATTTTCACCCTCTCCTGCACACTGCTCAGAGAGGTGAGTGACTGCTGTTTACAAGTTGGTGATACCCCCCCTTTCACTTTTATTTGTTTAATAGGAAAGTTGTTCAAGCTTTGGTAGTCAACATTTGGTTAATCATCAGCCACGACCTTTTCCACTGGGGGATGAAGGCCCTCCCGTGCTACCGATGCAATTATCCACCGAGCTTCTTTTGCCCACATGTATTTAATTGCTCCATCTGCTTTTACTTTGCTTCCATCATCAGCATTGACTGTCGGGCACCATCCCTTCTCGTGAGATGTCCTGCTCGGACCCACATACTTTTCTCTACAATTATCAAGATGTCTAATGTGCATTTTATCTCTGATCTGCATGCTCCTCTTTCTGTCTCTCACTTGTAATTTAAAGCATGCATCTCTCCACGCTTCTTTGCTCATGTTTGAGTTTTTGTCAATGTCTCTAGTTCCGTGGCAGGTGAAATGAAATTATTGATTTATATTTTATTCCCTCACATTGGTACGTTGCTTTATGTTTTGAGTTTTTTCGAATGCACTCCAACCTACACTTGTCCACTTCCTTTGTTTCATCATGTTGGTCCTGGTTCTCTTTCAATAACTACCCTAGGTATATGTACCGCGATGTGTTTTCCATTCTCCCTGAAAACGATGTATTCCATAATTTCGTGAACTTGATGAACATAACTTTTTCGTTTTTCTCATATTTACCTTGAGCCCAACTCTGCTGCCCTCTTTATTAATCGTGGACTTTGACAGCATGGGCGCTTGCAAATAAGATCTTCCACCTCAAGGATATTCCAGGGGAAATATGTTAAAGATAAGCTCTTTTCTCTTTTTGTGCAGCTAATTTCTATTGGGTGTTATACTTTCTCTGTGTGTTTTTGTTTCTTTATTTCTACAATACAATTTTGGAAAACATCCTATAATGTCAACGTGAATAACTTTGGCCAATGTACGACTCTGAATCCATATTTTAATATATGTATTTTGTAAATTTTTTCATGTAGTCTCATTGTAGCTGCTCTATTTTTGTAAACGATTTAGAAAATGATATCAATCATTTAGCGGTGCCTCAATCGTTCTTCCGTTCAAAAAGGGTGATAAAACTGACTTGAGGAATTATAGACCTGTTAGCCCTTCATCACCTGCCTATAAACTATTCACAAGGTCACTGGGAACACAATAACGAAAACTGTGGAGATCAACCAACCACATGAACAAGTCTTGATTAAGAAAACATTTCTCAACTATAGATCATGCACATCATTTCACTTCTTGCGTATGGAAATATTCAAGAGCCGAATGCTAATGTCGAGATCTGCTCACCACGAAAGGGCTTCAGGAAATAGTTTGTGTCGTCTTGCTATTCCTCCGCTGAAGAAGTGTGGACTAGAGTGGTTTGCTTTGTGGTCTATCGTTTGCGTTGCATGGCCACAGTCGCACTGTGGCTTGTCTTTAATTTTCCAATGATTTCACTGAGATTCTGGAAAAGGCTGAATATCAAATTCCATTATTTCTATCCTTTGTGGACTATGAAAATACATATTCTTTTAGTTTTTCGGTACGGTCACGTAGATCTATCTTTTGGTAAAATCACGTAGATCTATCTCCGCGATTTTACCAAAAGACCCAAAGTTTATGAATTCCTGCAGTGACAAAAGCTTTAAGTCAAGATTAATGAAAATATATGTGGCTAAAAAAGCTTTCACAAACCAACAAACGGAAGCCTAACTCTACATATACAGAAATAAAACATGGCTATATGTCCTGGTAAAATTAGTAGCAAAATACACCTAATGAATGTTTAAACTAGTTAGGAAACATGGCACTGCCTGAATTATGTAATGAATGCCAACATTATTTTGTCTTGGGAAGGATTTGATTTAACATTGTGGAAGCTGACAAGTTGCTGTTAGGGCAGTATGTATTTGCATGTTTTAATATATTGCGATTCTTAATCAATTTGGCTATATTTCAGTTGGGATAGTCCCTAATTACAGGGCAACTTTATAATAATGTTTCATTAATATTGGATCATCTTTATGAGAGTCCAAACCGCAGCCACTCACCCCCACCCTCCATTACAGACGAACATAACTCATGCGTAATCTCTTTTAACCTTGCTGTGAAAGTCTTTAATAAGGCATTGCATAATATTTGCTCAAAATATAATGTTACTTTAAAGTTAACATTTCTAATTAAAGTGTTTTACTGCTTGTGTTACTTACATATCTACATATACAGAATGCATATCCAAACAAGCAATTTGATTGTCATCCATAGCTTGATAAGTGTTCATAACAGAACATGAACTTGAGTGACAGAAAATTACATACTTGCCGAGAACAATAACGTGCAGTAATCTGACAGGTTTATTGTATTTAAATTTGAACTGCAAACAGTAAAAATTAATTAGGTTCTAAAACATACAAACATTCTAATTGCTCTTGTTTTATACTGTGTCCAATAGCAGATGTTAAAACGGACCTTGATTACACTACAGGTTTATTAAAACATATAGCATAATACCTGCTATATTTTTTATTTGGAGTGCATTGATGAAAGCAGGTATACACAACACCATTATTATTCTGGTTGTGGTCTTAATAATTTTTGGTAATTATGAAAAAAATCACAAATCACTGCAAAATGCTGACTACGAACTATACTCTAGAATGCATATCCAAACAAAATCTAAACAGTCCACAAAGAAGCAGATAGATGCATGCTGGGAACTAGAAAAAAAATAAACACGTGTTTCACACTATTATATAAAGTTTTGCTGGCTGGCGAGCACAAGGGTGGGCAAATGCATGGTGGTGACATCGTGGGAAGCGGTGGTGTAGCGGTGAGCATGCTGCGCTACGAACCTGGCGATTCCCACTCACGGCCAACACCAGTGACGATTATCTGAACCGGTCCTGGGCCTTCCCTAAGTCGACTCTGCTTCAAATGAGTACCTGGTGTGGTGTGTGAACATCGCCACTAGAGACTCAAAGGTGGCCGGGCGTGAAGCTAACCACCCACTCGTGTGCCGTTCTGGCCTTCGTATGTGCTCGCTAACAGCACTTATACCAACAGTCTGTTAAGGCTATGCGCGAGATCTTTGTCTTTGGTGGTGACGTCACCGTGCACATCTGCATGATGACATCACAGCATACCACAACATTAAGCCCCACCCCCCGCCCCTACCACCTATCCTAGCCGTGGATCGCGTGCAAATGCGCGGGCAGTGCTAATATAATCAGAGGACCAATGTAAATTAGACATTGTATTGAATTGAGAGAAGTGGCTTTGGGCTGGGCACGTGGTTAATATGTAAGACTGGTGCCAGAACGGCAAAGAAGGGGGGGGAAATGCCTGAGCAGATGAACACCGTCGAGCTGGGGTAATGAGATCAGCTCATACCTACCATAATCACCCTTAACGCTCGTGACGTCACTCCACTTCGACCAGCCCTCTACATTAATATTCATGAGCAGGTGACGTCCTCCAAATGGACATCCCCCCCATTATTATCTTACCTACCATGAGCCAAGAATGTCAGTGTGTAACGCTCGTGATGTCACTCCACGTTGACCAGCGCCTCATTAATAATCATGAGCAGGTGACGTCACTCCCCCTCCTCGGCGTCAACTTACAACCCTCACTACAAAGGCAGAACCCTCACGTCACGCGATCTCCGTAACGCTGTTGAGACATAGAAGTAAAAAGGACGTCATGATGAACAAGGGATTATTACCTTTAAAATTAAATAGGTCTGTGTCACCACGCCCTTACAAATTGCACACGAATGGATGTAATGAATATCACGTCGCGGTCTGCTTTTCGCTTGCAAGTTTCAAATTACTGCAATACACCCATCCTTGAACAGGCAAAAGGCTAGTTTGCAAGAAGCAACATGGATTGTGGCATCACACGGCCACAAGGCATGGCAAGAACATGGGGAAGCCTTCATCCAGCCATAGATAGATAATGGCTGAGGATGATGATGAGTAGTTATTAATGCCATTGTTTCCACGGTGCCAGTTGTGAGTAGTATATGTGTGTAACCTTTAATAATATTGACAATTGGCAAAAATGGAATGAAAAAGTGTAATTAAGAAAAAAATTGTATTTCCTATTTAGCACATTACCATAAATTAGTGCCCTTTGTTAATCCACTGTTGGATGAAGTCCCCCCCCTCCACCCATGCGGTGTTGGTCATGGTGGTTATTTGACCATACTTCACAAAGCCAGTCAGTACAGATGAAGCCTTAATGCAATGACCAAACTTTTAAATGTTTCAGAATGGGTGAACACTATTTTACTGACAGAAAGGATTTGAAAGAATAAAACTCATAAATGTAACATATTAACACTTAAAATGATCTCTTCATCCAAATTTTAACTGCTGTTAAGCACTTCCCTGCGACAGTTCTCGACACTGCCCAGTTTTAATTCTGGCCGACATTTATAAATCGCTGTGTGAAAGTGCTTTTTGTAACTTTAACGGTGGTGGTTAAAATCTCCGTAAAAAAATTGATAAATGAGAATGGCTTTAAGTGGAAGTTAGTGGCTCATTGACTTCGATTTTATTTCACGTGAGCAGCACACTCAAGCAAAAGTACTTTCGATGACTGTTGTAGTGTTGAGCAAACAAAAGTTGCTGTGCAAATAGCAGCAGCAAGTTTACTTACAATGTAAACACGTTACGTCAGCCTTGCAGAGAGCAGATTAACATTTTAACAAAACATAGTTGCGACTTACTTAAAACTGGCAATATTTTTAGATTTGATGAATATGAAGGCTAATTTAAGCTGCCGCTGATTTTATATGGCTTACACTGTAGATAAAGATTTAACCCCCGTGTAAAGTTTTAGCAAAGCATGTTTAAACAGGACAGAGAAAATGAGAAACAATACAAAGAAGACAGAACAAGCAATACTACATATTTTTTGATTATATCATCAAATTACAACCCCAAGTTATTGCATTTAATTGAATCACCATGTGCCTAATCAGTACTACATGCTTGCTTAAAGCAGAGCTACCGAATGTCCTAGTTTTGCCGACAGTCCTCGTCAGAAACAGGGAAACCGCTAGCTGCGTGGGCAGTACTCGTGTTTAAGTAGTTGTGGCCGTGAAAAGTGGGAGGGGCCGATCAAGGGAGGGGCTGTCAGCTCACCATTTATACTGCTTGAATCTCCGAGAAATTTGGTAGCTTTAACCTGTACTTGTTTGGAAAAACAACCAAAGGGCAGTGTAGTATTTGAAGTAAGAGAGTGGCGTGTGTACGTGCCTGTGCATGGATGTGTGTGCTCCCTAGGGGGCACAGCTGGTGCATCTGCCAGTCATCTCAGTCAACCCATGGCACCTAGATCTGTTCCGTGACCTGTCAGTGAGCCTTCGACACTTCATGTGGCCTCAGTGCACCTGGCCTGGCACAAGTGCCGTAGTGACATCACCAGCACTTATTGGCGAATGGCGGCTGTTGTGCTCCATCGGACAGCTTCATTGGTGCTCGCTGAACAGCACTTGCCCCAACAGTCGTTTTAAAGGCTATACGGGGGATTTTTGTCTTTGTGCTCCATAGGCATCGGGCAAGAACCTAGATCTGAGCGACGAGCGGCAGCATGGGCTGCTACTCCATCTCCTTAAACTCACCTACAACTGCCTCAACTTCGACTTTATCGGAGCCTCCAGTGACGAGTCCTTCGAAGACCTGTGCACAGTGCAGATCCCCACCAGCTGGAGATCAGGTGCCGTGAGCCGCCACATGAGCGCACGTCGACTGCGCACCCCAGGCTTCAAACGAATCGTGCAGAGACCGCTGCTGTTCTAGAATATAATTGGCCTAATATTAAATCGTTCTAATGCCGTGCGGATCATGGGGGTTATTCGACCATACTTCATTATGATCAGTGCATGTTGGTAAAGGCGGGAAGCATGAGAATACAGTAAAACAATGGCATTTTCTGCACTGCCATCTGCCCACCACATAGCCCCCCCACAGCCTGTTGGGGATGGTGGTCACCCGTTTAAGAACTATTCGGGACTCAATCTGCTTATTTTATGATATCTCACGTCATTGGCTGCATTGCGGATGATTTGGTCATAGGCAATGCAGCATTGACATGCTGGATATGAAAGATTATCTCTCTTAATGACATTTTATATGGTGGATGAAATAGGAAAGGATAGCCCCAAAGCTGTTCATCTACTGGTGAAGCCAATAATTAAAATTTTAAATTTGTCTTTAATATAAAAGATTCCCAAGAACCGTTTACTCGAATAGAGCAAGCCACTTCAATTATATCTCAGTGGGAAACTTGTTTAAATTACAGTTGAGTCTGACTGAGCAAGAGTATTGTTTCAGTTCCACAGGATCTACTTTGAATCGGAGTAACACGTCTCTTATGCAAGTGTAGTAATCAGGTTTACACCCCAGACGGGTCATATTAATATTTTTTCTTTCAGTTATATAAGACCTTGGGTTACAAAGTGAGTATCATTTTTTGTGTTTGGATTCAGAAAGAATCGGGCAGTGCAATAATTATCTTTGTTGATTTGTGGTACGGATTAAAGTGTATGCTGTAGGATGGATTGTAGTGCGTCTCTGCTGACGACATGTGTGTTTCACCATCAGCCTTCCTGGATGTGGCCACTCTCCAGCTCTTCTTCGATCTGTACTGCTCCCTGCCTCCCACACTGTCACCACTGGTAAGCACCCTGTGGGTGGATTTTTGCATTGTCAATGTTTGAATGGTCAATGTATGCTTCTCAGGTTTGTGTGTGTGCGCACGTGTGTCGGGGAGTGGCTAGCAGCTGTAAATCAACCAGCATCATCTATCACAACTTGAGAGCATTATACCTGTTTATTTAACCTGCCCTGAGAATTTCTTTTATGGATAGGCAGACTCTCTTAACGTAGACATGGTTTATATGTATGTTGAACTTCTTTCGTGCCGTACGTAGCCAACCTTGCTAATCAGTTGTCTGCGCGTTGAGGCGGCTGTTTTCTAAATGTCTGCTCTGCTTTGGTCTCCTGTTCGCACAGGTGTTGTCCTGCCTGGTGCAAGTGGCATCGGTACGGCGGTCGCTCTTCAACAACACGGAAAGGGCCAAGTTCTTGTCACATCTGGTGGACGGGGTCAAGCGAATCCTCGAGAGCCCACAGGTGAGAGGTGGCTGTGCGGCTCGGAAGTCGATAGCTGAGGTGTCAACGCTGAAGCCCAGGGTTTGAATCCAGGCCGTATTCTATTATTAAACCGGATTCTCAAGTGGAGCGCGTATATTGTCGCAGTCAGGTCTCTGGTGACTGCACAAAAAAAAAAACATTACGGAAAATGTATTTTGGCATTTGACAGCAGTGAGACTTAAAAATATTGGTTTGACTGTTGTGGGACAAACTTTACTGCTGGTTGAAGGGTGGGATGGAAAGTGCTGTCCCCAACTGTCTGCAACAGAAGTCAATGGAGAAGGGATCTCGGAGGTAGCCCTGTGATATTCGCTTACGTGGACCATTTGTTAACAATAAAAGTTGCACTGCTCTCCGAGAGATCTAATTGGATCCTCTTGTCTCGTGAAATTGGACAAAAATAAAATTAAAATATACTCACTGACCTCATTGCTTTTGAGTTATTTTTGTCAACCTTCCATGAATTTGTACACTTAAGTTGCATCCCTGAAAATGCTGTTATCTTATTCTCATATAGGTTCAGTTCGTATGTAGTGTTATTTTATATATTTTTCCAACCTACTTTTATTATTATTATTAACTTTTTTCTCTATTTATTCCGCAGAGCCTTTCAGATCCAAACAACTACCACGAGTTTTGTCGGCTACTTGCCAGGCTAAAGAGCAACTACCAGCTGGGCGAGCTGGTGAGAGTGGAGAGCTACCCAGACGTAATCCGCCTGATCGCGAACTTTACCGTTACAAGCCTGCAGGTACCGTACCATGCACCGTCACGAACCCTTGACTGAAGTGTGGTGGTGCCGCATCCGAGTGCTTCCATGGGTTCAAATGTTCCATGCCCGGTGGGATTTATTTTTCGTGAATTAAATTATTTCACCTGGAAAATCCCTTGAGTTGCAACAACTCGTTTGCCCTGAAAGGTGTCCTCAAGGTATCACTCGACACATACGTAGCAAACACATAATGATGCCGTGTATGTACATGTTTTACATCCAGGTGGATGGATTGCACAGATGTTTTAATGCATGGGTGTTAATAGTAATCTGTGATTTAAGAGATATATTATATTTCCATATACATGATCAATCCACTTTTGGATGAAGGCCTTCCAAAGCTGCCATCGCCTCTCACGATCCTGCAATATATTACCCAGTGGTTCTAAACACCACCTGCCCCTTCACCCAGCCATCCGACACCATGGCTGGTGAGGTCTTGGTTTACTTGTTGTTGGGCATGGGTGGAGCGGTGGCGGGCGGGGAGGGGATTTGACCATAATTTGCCATGTTGCTCAGTGCGGGTTGGTGAAGGGAGCACATTTTGTCTCACCTCCCACTGAGTACCTGACTGATGTTGGCACCTCTGTCTAATATAGCTACTTAATTCTCCAATAAACTCATGCTGCTCAACTTCAACTAGACAGTTTGTAAGGTTGTCGACACAAATTTCATAATTTGCTGAATATTTACATATCGAGCCCCATGCTTGACGAAGCTTTAGGTAGTGGGTGGCTGCAAGGGCGAGCTATTGCAGCAAAGAAGCAGAAGGGGGCAACATTTCTTTTCGAGCGCCAGAAGAAGGAAGCATGCTGTCTGACAAAAATGTCATGATTTTATGGCTTGTCCTTTGCTCACGGCAGTAAAGATTGTATTCACAATCGCCAAGACACATGCTAGTGCACTGCTGCAATGTTGGGTGTGCAGCCGAGTGGTTCTTTTACACGTGAAAATATGACAGCGTGATGTGCATTACACACACACGGCAGACTTTTTTATTGGCTAAGCTGCAAAGCTGAGACTTTTCACTTTTTGTTCTGCTGTATATAAAAAAAATCTAAATTGATATTTGAGTGTCTCGAATTCCGATAATGCACTCTGCATCTTTCTATCAGTGTTATCTGCATATTTTTTAAATTAAAAGATGCATATCCATAGCACAGCCTGTAATGCCAATATTGCATTTTTTCATCTGCAATGATGCATCGGCTACAATCTAATTGTAACCGCCCTTCCGTTTTCAGGGATCGCTTAAGCACCGTCGGCGCGAGGAATAACGATAATGATCATGCGCGCCGTCATATATTTTAAAAATGCTTCCACTAACGGCATCGCAATATTGCTCCGGCTAATATCCGTCGTCCCACTGGTGGCTTTCCCCAGCCCTGGCCGCCGCCACAGCCAGAACGCTGCTGCAGGAGGCCTCGGCACGCACGTTTGCGAAAGCGCGCCCCGCCCGGGAGTCACGCTAACGGCATTAGCCGGGTGCCGAGCCCTCTAATGCTTAGGGACCCTCGGCAGACGCCTGAGTGCCTGTCATGGCCCATACGGCGGTGTCGGATGCAAAAATCTGCCAGCACGAGGTCCCTCTCGCGCTATTGATTTTAAAGGCACGGCCAGTTACCGAGTTACACTTGAAGTGTCTGCGCGATCGATATGTCGTTAGGAAGGGGGGGATCAACTGAACCTCGGTTTAAAATGCAGTCTGTCTCCCGTGCTTTAATGGGACCTAAGGGGCTATAAGATGAATTTTTTTTGTCATGTACGGTTTGGATATGTAGTTTTAATATGATGAAACTGAAAAAATGTAAAGCTGAAATGTTATGATTGTTTTGAATGTTTTTTTTCATTTTGAACGATTGTCTTGATTTTACATGGCCTTTTGCAGTGATATATATTTTTAAGAAGTGAATTTAAGAACGGTAAAAACCCCCTCACTCCTTTTTGAATAGTTGTTTGACCTTGTTGCTTAAATTATATGAAATATCACTATAACTAGCACATGAAATATGTTCCTTTAATGTGATGGAATGAATTTGAATGTGGAATTTCTATCAGCATTATCGATCAATTTATTGTTTTGAATGGTTTTTAAAATGGACCATTTAAAATGTTAATATTTAAATGAAACCTGGCAATGCTCCGTTTATGAATGGTACGATATTTCATTTTATAAAGAAAACATTGCTTTTATAGTCACTTTTAAATGTGTATGAATTTCTACAATAAAGTGACATTTTATTCCCAAATGAAAAACACTCATTTATATGCATAACTTCGTAAAAATGATTGCTCTGCATTATCACTCTCTTGTGAATGTTTTGTGTTTGTCATTCGATCCAAACTGCCTTCCCGGTTTAAATTCCTTGTTGAATTTTTTTTCCAAGACAAATTACACATTTAGCGATTGCTCGGTGTTGTGGTTCGGGTGCTTTCCTCTCGGCAAAAGACTTGCCGCTCCTATGTATGCATGTATGTTGAACTTCATTTGCACCTTGCATAGCCATCTGTGCTAATCGGGGAAGGACAACAAACTTAACACAAAAAGCAGTTCTAAAGAAATGTGTTTTCAATCTACATTTAAAAGTGCATAGCTCCAATGGCCTCCTAATATCGGTAAGAAGGGCGTTCCAGATGGCCATAGAAGCGCATCTGAAAGCGCGCGATGTGGTAACCATCTTTCGATAGTTATGCCGAAGCCACTGCGAGGATGACATTGCCATGCATGCTGTACTGGCACGAACGAATCCACCTTGCCTCCTGCTGGTTCCCACCCCCGTAGCACTGGGCGTTTGCACCAAACAGCGTGCACTACCTGCTGAGCCTGTGGCAACGGCTGGCGGCGTCGGTGCCCTATGTGAAGGCTACGGAGCCACACATGCTGGAGACGTATACGCCAGAGGTCACCAAGGCATACATCACGTCACGCCTCGAGTCCGTGCACGTCATCCTAAGGTGCTCTTCGTCGTTCTCGCAGTGTTAGTTTTTGTTTTGGATGCTTTGTCAATTTTGCTGTAAATGTTTTATCGGAGTCATGTATTTCGTGAGAATTTTCTAGTGGTTCGCATCTCCGTGTCTCGGAGAATAACCTGTGGAAAGAGATATCGCATAATTACTTCCGAGATGCCTTCAGATGACCTTTTTTATCTACACAACAGTGGGAGGGGACACTGAATTACCCACATGCCCAGCTATTGAGAAATTTTCATAGTATGGGAGTAAAAATATGTTTTCAATTCTCTGAGCTGAAGTTTTGTCAAAATCCCAAACTTTGGGGTTCAGACCCAGAACCACAGAAGTGCTGGCCCAATGCCGTGACCGCTGAGCCACCTGGCCACTTCAACATCAACACTTGGGATAACAATTTGGCCCGGTGTGTTTAGTTTCCTCACTTTGCCTTTTGTGCAATGCTGCGCGTATTAAGTGTTTACTAACAGCACTTGTCCAAGTTACTTGCCGTGAAAATGTGGAATGTTAGTCATAGTTCTTGCATCCGTCCACGTGTGAATGTTTGCTGCTGTGCGTGCGCGCACCAGGGATGGGCTGGAGGACCCGCTGGATGACACGGGGCTGATCATGCAGCAGCTGGAGCAGCTGAGCACGATCGGGCGCTGCGAGTACGAGAAGACCTGTGCGCTGCTGGTGCAGCTCTTCGATCAGTCGGCGCAAGCCTACCAGGAGACGCTTCGCTCCTCCCCTGGCCAGCCCATGGAAATCGCCGTTCAAGAAGGTACTTGCGGGGCATTTTTTTTTTTAGGCATGAGCCTATTTGAGCAATTGGTTTTGCTCATAGCAGGGCCGCTGTCAATTGCAATTTAAGGAACTTTGTTAGTGGATTTTACAAGTACACTGTAATTACAATTCGGTGCAAATTGCACCTAAACCAAGGTCTGGCTGTTAGGCACAGTACAGAAAGGTCACAGTCTAAGCTAAGTAAATGCACTTTACAGTGTCGTTTGTGTGCTTTTCACGTTTGTTTTTCGGAGGGTCAGTTATTGATATGATCCTGGACTTAGGGTTGTTCGTGTATTTAATGAGCAGGTGCATGCATTGTATATCTTAATGTTTAACCTTTTAAAAACTGGCATTGAGCTAAGTCCTTTTGTACGTTACGGGGAGGTTGAACACATCAAAGGTTACTTTGGAGCGTAGATGTAACAATTGGCAAAAAATAGGTCCTGGAACCAAGGCCCTTTTCCCTCTGTTTTTCTTTGTTTATATTTCAAGTGATATTTTAACTAGGTATGTAACAATTCATGAGTTGAGTTGTGTCCTGCAAAATCTTGACAACCAACTTTTTAAAGCAACCCCCACTTTGATTTCACTGCCACACTTAACACCAACACACTTAACACTAACGTAACACTAACAGTGTTAAGTTTGGCAGCATCTATGCTCCCCACATCTAGACCTGCCACACTTAACACGTAATGATGGCTATACAATTGGCCGCACAATTAATGTAGCGGTCGCCTTGCTGCATCCACTTTATCAGCCTACCCTCAACAAAGCCCTACTTACTGGACAATGATCTTGTGTGTGTTATCACGTTTTTCCAAGAAACACCCCCCTCAATTTCAACAAATATTCACATCCAAATTATGTGCTTATTCCAAGTTGTATGTTCATTATATTATTAGGCAAATTTTACACTTATGCTAATGGTATGGCTGAGAAAGACCAAACGAGATGCCATATAGGAAAAACAAATTGATTCTTAAATTGAATCATGATTCCGAGGGAGTTGAATCATTGCATGCTCAATTTCAACCCTTACATTCATAGATTTGCAATGATCACATCACTGGAATGTACCCAATTCCATAAGATTCCGGAAGCTAAGCAGTGTTGAGTCTGGATAGTGCTTGGATATGCGGACATCATGCGTTCAACAGGTCTTCTAGGCTGCTGTGGGGTGTCGTTGAGGGGATCAGGGGGCAGTGTGGCAAAATTGCACTGTGCTATGCTCCGACATCTATGCTGCCCACATTCACCAACCCGCAATGACCAGTGTGGTGAAGTGTTGTCAAATTACTCTCCACGAGTAATATTCTGCTGGACGAGGGAGACCCCCTCGTCCAGCAGAATATTGACAAAGGACTATACGGCCGCAGCCACACAAGCCAAATGTATCCTATAACAGCTACAGCCTCTGCCAGATCAACCTATCAATGTATGCGTACATTAACAGATCAATCTTTGTACAAATGCGCCCATTTATGGATTTTCAGCGTTTAATTTGGTGATTTGTCTGTTTCTTCGACACCTGTTGACAGGCCGCCTGACGTGGCTGGTGTACATGATTGGAGCGGTGATCGGGGGGCGGGTATCTTTCGCCAGCACGGACGAGCATGACGCCATGGATGGAGAGCTTATTTGTCGGTACGTGCACAGCCTATGCGCCTCGTCGCCACCACATGCCGTTAGAGCAGACTCGCAAGCATCCTAGGATCGATGATGCCACTGTGGCGAGATGTTAACTACATCGCCTGGTATGCAGGCGGTTATGGGTTCGATTCCAACCCTGACGCCTGTATATTTGAAGTTTTCATGTTCTCCCCGTGGTCGCGTAGAATTTTCCCTGGGTCCTTCGGTTTTTTCCCTCCATATTTAGAAACGTGTTTGGCTGCTGTAAATTTCCACATGTTAAGTCACTTAGTTGAGCTATCATATGTGGCTAGGTCACTTCTGAAAAGAGCTGTATTGTTCAGTGGGCCTTACCTGGTAAAAAAAAAATTCTTTTAATTGATACCCGATCTGATCGCGCACTGCTTTCCTTTTGTCACTTTTGTTCATGCGCGATCCCTGTTCACTTTCGGCACAGTAAACTCTCGATTATCCAAGTTGGGATTAACCGTGTTTGCGAAAAAAGTATATTTACATGTGCGTTGGTAGTTTAATTATCAGCTGCTCCTCATTGAGGTTTAGTGATTCGGTTCACATGTGACCGCAGACATGTTGGCAAGTAAACCGATTTCCGTAGGAAGAAATAAAAACAGACGGCGCATGGTGCTTTCTATCCCCTTTCTGTGTAAGGAAATGGTTTAATTTGCAAACGTTTAGCACTATCCTTTCCCAATTACCCTGGGTAATTCAGTATTGAATGCGTTTGTATCAGGCAAACCCCATTGTCCACCCTGTCGTGCCGCTTTGCAGGTGATTGTTTTGGGTTGAGCGAATGGTTTAATGATGTTATATCCTTTAGGGGGTGCTGTAGGCCACGTTGTTTCCGCGACTATTGGGCAACACTGCCCATCGTGTTTAGTACTTGGGAGAGAGGTTTAGGTTTTATCACCGTCACATGGTGGAGCATTATAGAGGTTATTAAAATAAAATATTCACATTTACTAAAAGAAAATGACATTTGTGCAATATATGGTGACGATTTTGTCAGTTATTTATTTATTTCCTCTGTGTACTCTATTACAAACGCTTGTTTTAGTAATTTTAATTAAAAATCCAGATATTGGCGAAACCTACAGAAAAATAACTTAAATGCAGTTAGCTGAATAATGTATGAATCCCCGCTAATGACAAGATGGCAGACAAGTATGAAGAATGGGAATTCAAGTTTTGCTGTGTGTAGATTATGCTTTTGACAACGCAAAAAAGCATCCACTATGTGTTGGCTGCTGCAGTATTGTGCAGGTGAGCTCTGCGTTTTTGGAGTTGTGGGCTACATCCAGTGTTTCATGCAGACTTTTACAGGTACAAAAGTTATATTCTAGCGTTAAATTCAAGTGGGTACTTTTCGCACAAACGGAGATTGAAATTTGACACACTTGCTAAGTAGGCAGAGACACTTTGGTAATTTGACCTCTCAGCGTAGCAGAGACTTTTTGACAGGAATTGCCTCTCGAAGCGTACAAACAACGAACAGCGATAAATGCAACCTCGGTAAAAGTGTGCGACAAGTGAAAACCATCGCCTTCCCTGTAAATAAGCTGTCGGCAATTTAAAACAATTTTAGGACAATTTAATTTAGTAACTGAATTTTATATTACATGCAATCCAGAATCGTATTTATCAAATTAAAATGACTTGCTGCGTATTATGAAAATGCTTTGAGCGAGCCTTTCATTAATTCACAGTCTTGCTGCGTTCCGCCGCGGTCTGTTTGTATGTTTTGTTTTTCGGGGTTCCCTTTGGCATATGCGGGCTTGACGACACCTTTTCATCGACTCCTCCTCCCCGTCCTGCTGAGCTCTTGCCTGATTTGTGCGTCCATCACGGCTCTTAGCAGTTTGGCGGTTCTGAAATATGCTGGAGGCTTTTAGCGGCTTCTGTTGACAGAAAGGCCATTATGGATGTGGAATGGGCTGATTTTTAAAGAACTTTCATTTTCCTTGCTGATTCTCCCTGTCAGGAGAATATCAGCCTCCTCCATCCACTGGGCAGTGTATTTTTTTTGCAGGAGCGATCATTTTTCGTTTTTCCTGGTAACAGTCACCACTTTCTCATCTTGGCTATTTTATTGCACCTCATCACTTAATAATGTTTATCAGCTCAATGTTTTGATATATGCCCTGAAGGTTTTCTACGCCAACTGTATCTCGCTTGATGAAATTTCAAAAGCGATATACTCTAGAGAATGTACTTTAAGTGTAAGTTAATGTCACCTTTTACTTTTTTAGATTTGTGGGCAAGTGCTCTGTTGGGAATTAAACTCTGTATTCCTGCTCGCTCGCGTTGCTTTAATAAACAGACTACATTCTGCTTAGAGGGCGTGCGGTGAAGTACGCAGGCAAACTGGAAGGCTCCTTCATGCCTTGTTTGTTTCATAAATAATTCCATGGTACATTTGAGCCACACACAGTGCAGAGCAAAAATAGCAAAGGTCAACATTTACGTGCTGCATGTGTCCAAGTTAATTCCTGCAATATGAGTGCATAGCTTTGGTGGTAGATGGTTAGTGCACTGTGCCATAAAATCGGTGAGCTAATTTCGATTAGGTGGCGAGTGGTAAATGAGCCGATCCTGGGAACTCCCCCCCCTCTTCACCAACTGCCACTGACTAGAGAGGTGAAGTATGGTAAAATAAAACCCTGCATCTAGCAGTGGATTGACTAAGGACTGTAAATAATTATATTATTATTCCCATAATTCTGGAATAAATATAATCCTTTTAAATAATATTTTCATATATTTTTATTAAGTAGACGAATTTCAATTTATATTCTTTGGTTCTTTTGGTAAAGTCATGTAGATAGAAAATTTTTCATTAATAAAGTGAATAAAAATAATAAAAAACAAAAAAACACTAATGTAGACTGTAGCCTGGTTCTTAATCGGAGTGAGTGTACTGGCAGTCTATAATGTAGACTAGCCTGGTTATTAAGTTTGGTGATTGTACTGGTAGTCTATAATGTAGACTCTAACCTGGTTTTTGACCTCGGTGAGTGTACTGGCAGTCTATAATGTAGACTGTAGCCTGGTTTTTAAGAAGGTGAGTGTACTGGAAGTCTATAATGTAAACTGTAGCCTAGTTCTTAACCTGAGTGAGCGTACAGGCAGTCTATAATGTAGACTTATTATTGGTTCTTTCGGTAATATAAATAAAATAAAAATAAACAATTATATTCATGATGTTATTGTAAATTGTCATCCTAAGTGCTTAAAATTTCGACAATGAACCAAAGTTTTTTGTATCACACGTTTTTATTTTGCTTATGAAATATTTGTTGTTCATACAATATTTTTTGAGGTACATGCAGTTGAAAAGCAGGGCTTCTTATTTTCACTCCTGGCCAGGATGACTGCTGCGTCGCAATGCCGAATTTGCATGCGAAATCATTTAAAAGTCAGGAGCTCTTTTGATAATTATTTTGACCTCGTGCCCTGGTGAGAGGATGTGCCCCCGTGGTTGCTCTGTCTGTTTGCATATCACCGACGCTGCTCTCTCCCCCACAGGGTGCTGCAGCTCATGAACCTCACAGACTCACGGCTGGCACAGGCTGGCAACGAGAAACTCGAACTAGCCATCCTCAGTTGCTTCGAGCACTTCCGCAAGATTTACATTGGCGACCAGGTCCAGAAGTACTCCAAGGTACCCGCACGTTTGAAAACGAATAAACGCGTACATTCATTCGTTGATCGAATCTTTTAAAGCTGTAGCCAGTACCACCCCGTGCGTGCGACATGGAGGTCCACACTGAGGATCGAACCACTGTAATGGACGCGTCACAAACACGCATCCCCGCGACGTTTAACCCCTCTGCTGACGCTCCCCTCGGATGTGCGTGTCATGTCTTGTCACAACTCGCGCATCTCGGATTCTGTGAGACGCACTATGTCGCTGGCTTCCGTTGATTATGGGAAATGCTCGGCGGTGTGTAAGGAGAGCAGTCTCACACACGACACACGTGGGTCCTGCCAATGGGGCGCGCACGCACTACATTTGCGTTTTACGGATGTATACCGCCACTGTAATTTGGGGAAAATGTTTGGGATGAAAAATATGCATGTTTTGTAAATGGGTTAATATTCTTACAACATTCTGCTTCACAGCCAGACATGTTATATTGCAAACGTGGTGGAGCTTTTCCCCTTGGACTCGATACACAATATCCACTTGTCTTGTGTTTTTGGGTAATTTCATTTTTAGGTACCTTGAAAGACCATCTATGAATCTGTAAAAGTTTCTCAACGTGAATAATATTATTTAAAAACTTTATAAATCAACGTGGGAATACAGACCAATGCATAAAATACGTTTTTAGTCCAGTGTGCACGTAAATAAAGGGATTGTGATCAAATATCAGCATCGTGCCTTGCTGTGCAAGAATTTTTATTTTTCATTTTGAAAGCAGTTTATTTAACTGTATTACTAACATCTTAAAAAATAGTTCGGACTTTTGTTCCATCGCCTTTCTACGTTAAGAAATGTTATTGTGCTTGAAATTCATGGCCAAGAAATATTTGCTTGATGCCCGATTTAAATGGCAGCTGTTACTGCGTGCCATTTGAAAAAATTCCCACTGGAAGGTGTGCAATTTCATATAATTCCGCTCTTATGCCGTTCTGAATATACTCAATTCTGTTTAGCCGCTTTCGGCTGTAATTTTCAGCCCGTGGGAAGTTCAATTATCTCAGTCAAGTTTGTCGAAGGTGGCGCTATTTTTTTGTTTGTGGAGGTGTTAAACACGGAAGGAGTGCTGTTGAGTAAAGAAGGCGTGCTGGCCTGAGTGGTGGCCTGAGAGAGCAAGTCTGAATTTTAACAGGCATCTATCTTCGTTACTGTCAGAGGCGTAACCTGCAGACGGTTAGTGTGTTGTGGTGACGTGCGAATGAGTCCGGGGGGAGGATTTGCCAGTTCTCTTGCCGTATTCTTTTGACTGATAAAGCCCCGGGAACATACTCGGGCTGTTTTATAAATGCCACACGCTGACTGGCTCCCATTTTCTCGCAAGTGAGGCTCCTGGCGCTGCTGCTCTGATCACTTCACCCGTTAACCCCTTTGTTGTGCCACCAGTCAAATTACTCGGAGCTTTAATTTCGCTTGTGACCTTGCAACACAATATTGGCCCCTCTCTGAAAAATTACAGCCATTATCGTTGGAGAATTTCATCGTTAGTGGCATCACAATTGAATAAAGTTTAATAACGGTTATATTTGTGCCATACGTTTACCGCATATTTTGTTGGGCAATTTAAGAATGCAATAACGCCGTGGCTTACAATTAAACGACATTTTTAATCATGCATTCTTTATAATTGCACTTTGCATGCCGGCTGAAAAATGAGACCCAAAATGTGTGAAGCAAGACCAAGGTATATGAACTTTCCGTGATGGCATATAAAAGTGTGTGAACTTTAGACAAACACAAGCACATTTGTAATGACCTACATATATGCTTGTCCAAGATAAATAATGCTTCTCCTGTAGTCCCGTGCGACTCCTTGCGCATGACCTATAGCTTGCCGCACATTGCAACAGATTGCCTTTGGCCTTGTAGTCAAATTTGAGTCGAGGTCCAGCTTGCGAAATGTGGTATTAACAGTTGATTATATAGTAATTGGTATTACGATACAAACCACAAAAATGGAAAACAATGCTGCATAAACCGTATGCAATTTGTCTTTTGCCGAAAATGACAAAAAGCTTTTATTATCTTGTTTTGTATGTGCACAATACATTCTGAGTTCAGAGTTGAGGCTACAGTATTGATTTCGCTGTCAAGTGTGTCTAGACTGCAAAGAATTAATAGGCCTGGGGTTTACAAAGCCTAAAAGCCACGCTTTGCCAACTATTGACCTTTACTTGTAATAAACGGACATGGGAGATGCCATCAAGGTCCTCCTCTGTTTCTTGTAAGCGCCTTTTCTGGTAAGCATCAGCAACAGGAAGTCCATGGTGCTCGGCGTAGTTTTTTTTCTTCTTCCCACCACCCTCTATCCCCCTCTTCTGCCTCCCGCTCTCTCATCATTAGCACTGATGCTATTTTGAGATTTTGGTTCTCCTCACTGTCATGATTGTGGAGGTGGGAGGGGGCAAGGGGGGGGATGGAAATTGATGGAGAGTTGTATGACCGGGCACTCACACCAGGCGGTGCAACTGCACCAGGGCCTACAGGCCAGAAGCGCCTGGCTACGAATGGGGGAGGGGGGGAAATTTGGACAACCTAGGGCCCGATTCTGTTCCGTTCACAAGGACCCATCTCAACGATGCCATGCCACCATTTTGCTAGTTCTGTTTTAACGTGTCTTCATTAATCCGGGCACATGGCCATCACGCGACCTTTCAGGAGCTTCCATCGCTGAAGACGATTGGGTGGAAAATATTTCAGGCCTTTCAAGTGAATACTGAAAATGTTTCGTAGCATTCCGGCCCAATGTGGAGCTTCATAAGGTGCGGTATGTTATGGTGAATTGTCAGGATTTAGCTTCACAATCTGTGGTCGCAATTCCATTCCAGAATGGATTTTTTTGTCTGTTTTTCACCATACCGCTTGCATTTTCTCATATTTCTGTGAGGTTGTTACATTATTGTTTGTACCGCAAGCCTAAATGTAATTCTTGCATACATTGTGCATTAATCGGGAATAATATATTTAGATTTGATGCATACGTTCCAAGCTCAAGAATAAATTATAATCGATTAATCAATGCATCATTATTAGCTGCCCAGTAAGTGGTGTAGAATGGCAGTAGTGCTTTAGCAGGCCCTTACTCTTAGAGTAAGCGATTAATGGCTCATGCTATCTCTACATGGGGCTGCCAGCATTCCTTAATAGTTATAAAAAATGCAGGCGAATTAAAACGACACTGGGTGAAGCATTTTATGTCCTGCTGTGTTAGCCGGTGGGTCTTTCGAGGATGAATAAAGAAATTGTGCAGCTATACTTAACTTCAGCACATCAATCTGGGAATGACTAAATTGCCTATATCTGCCGCCTGCCTTCTCTGCTAGCGTACTCGTATTCATGATGTCCTCTTGGCAGGTACATTAATTAAAATGAGTACCATTATAGTATCCAAACATTGACAAAGTGGAGCTCTTTCACTACGGGGAAAACCCTTAATAAATGACTTTTTTGGGTTGAAGTCCATACAAAAAATGTATTTAAAAACAAAACTCTATTTGAAGTGCACATACATTTTATGGGGGAAAATATTTAATGGCTTAAATTATAGTGATATTTTTTTCTCCTTTCCTATTTTTTAAGCAGCTCTGCAGGCATAAATATGCTGACAAATTCATTTAAAGAGTAATGGCAGTGTCTGCCTAAGAGGATGCTGGCTCTTTCGCTGGAGCCAGAAATTCAGTTCAAAGGCTCAGCCAGCAGTTGGGAGAGGCTGGCTTTCGTCAGGACTGCCTCAAACTTTTAGCTGCGCGTGTTTATTTTCCTTTGTGAGAAGGCTGTTGATGAATAAGTGATTAAGATTAGGACATCTTAATCACTGTTGCCCATTCACGGAGATCCCATCAATAGTTAAGGCTTACCAGAAAGTGTGCTGGCACAACGCTGCATTGCACTTACTCAGAGGGAAATGGCGATTGCAATGCTTTGGGATGTCTTGCGGAGTGTTGGTCATGCAGTTTCCATGACCAACACTGCGCTGCCACCCGGCATAATCCGAGTTTACTCCCGGGCTCTCCAATGCCTAAATTCGCTGTAATTTCAGCCACATTTCTGTTATTTAGCCCCTGGGAAGGCAAACAAATTAACTGCAGTGTTTATCTGTGCGAAGAAGCAAGTATCCTTCAGTTGCGTCCATCCCTGCGGCCCATGTGGACATGTATTCTCCTCTGAAAATGTATCAGATAAAATATTCTGCACCTTAGTTATTTTGAGGGAGCGGGCGTGGGTGGGAGGAGGGTGTGATGCATCGAACGGTCCAAGCGTCCACCCCCCCGCCCCCTTGCGGGATCCTATCGGTGCATGGATTCCTAAGTTGGCCCTTGTGGGATCCTATCGGTGCATGGATTCCTCGGTTGGCCACCAGCCTTGGCAGGCAGGGGAACTAATTGACAATTAAATGGGGATTTAAATGTCGCTGAAAAGGGAGCGTGCGTTTCTCGAAAAGAAACCGTGACGGCACTTGGACGCCCTGACGCTGCCGCATGCCACCAGCCGTAATAAACCTTACCGTCGTTACATATAATCATTCCACGTGTGCTGGAGGTTTTTGAAAAATTATTACCCTTCCCGTAATTTCCCTTACATATTGAAGTTCTTAGCGAATTTCTTTGTGTGTGTGCGTCTGGAACCATTAATATTGCATAGTAGGCGAAATTTGAAAGGAAATTGCAGATAAGGAATTATGTGTGACCATTTTGTGTTTTTTTTGGGAAATGGAAGAGGAACAACTGAATACTTGCCACCACTCGCATCCTGAACAATGATGTTTCCCCCCCCATCCTGCAGTCCGAGGTGTTTGAAAGCATTTTAACTTCACGGCCCTCTTCACCCACGCGAGCGCATCCTTTCCCCCCAAAATGTACGCAATTCCCCATCCCTGTCCACGCTTTATCTTCATTTGCCAGAACCCTGACGGTGTAGATTTATCTTGTGTGTTGGGGAAATTAAACTTTATTATAGCCAACGAAGAAAACAAGCAAAAGGGCAGGGGGGACCGCGCATCTCGAAGGCTTTGCCGCAATTTGGAATTCTATCAAGGCGAGCACTATTTCTTAATATCTGTCCGAAGCTTGCCCTGATTGTGTTTCATAAATCATAATAAATTTTGGGCAGCGGTCGGAGTACGGGCATAATGAGGAATTGATGGTTGGTGCGCTGCGGGGCCGGGGAGCTCCGACCGGCTGTTGTAATAACGCCAGGTTTGCCTTCGGGGTGCGATCTGTCAAGTGGGACTGTTAGTTATTAGGTGCTAGAGAAGGGGGGATGTCTTCTCTTTAAATAACAATAAACCCCGAGCAGTTCTATTGGGAATAGCAGGGCCTTCTCCCGCCGCCCAGCCGAGTCGTGTCTAAATTCGATTTAGGGAAGAAGGAATTGACTTGTTCTTTTTCCGCAGTAATAAAGTGGGAGTTTGTGATGAGGGGGAACTAAATTAAGGGTTATGTTTGACAAGGGAGCAGTTCTGATGTTACGTTGTTAAAAGAATAAATACGGGGAGGCTAACGGGGAGCCCTGGTGAAGAACCGTTGCTCCTTTCTCCGAGTAATTACGTCGGTAGGACTGTGGTGTCGCCTTAAAGTTTATGGTAATGACACCCAAAGTTGTTAAATATTAAAATAACAAATGTACATCGACTGGATGCGCACGTAAATGATAAAGTGTGTATATACTGTGCATAAAATGTCGGGTACAAATATGGCCATTTTGAATGGTGAAGCCGTAGTCGTGTCACCTTAAATTAATAGCTGTTTATGCATTAGTATATATCATCATGACGTCTGCTGGAAAGCACATAGGTCGGTTATTCCAGAAAAAATAGACCTCTTGCTCCGCATTAAGAAGCTGAAATTTAAGTTCGTAGGCAGATGTTGGGTCAATACTCAAGGTTAAAGGGCAAAGGGAATTTGCTATTGATTTATAAAGGGAACAGCTCGCTCAAAGTGAGTGCATTCTAATTGTCTTCGCGTGTCGCTCTCAGTCAGCCCAATTACACTGTTCAGCTACATTTAAAAATGTTTCCGGCTAATGCTGCTGTGTAAAGAACGCAGCTCGGTCAGTCGCTGCTGCAGCGCTCGTTGAATCGTTCTGCACCTTGCGCTGGAAGTGCACTACGGACGGCCCCGTTCTTTGTGTCCGTGCTTGGGAAGTGCGTCGGTTCGGGAGGCCGCCACCCCCTCCGCTTCTTCCCCCCCCTCTCCGTTCCCCTTTCTCACCTTGTGCGCGGCGAGAGCGCGGCTGAGCTGCGAGTTTAATAACGGCGCTGTCACGGAGCGAAACATCACGTAATTCCGGCGACTGTCGCCGTAATTATATGCACGTCACTCAGTTGCCAGCATTGAGCGACGGCGCAAGTTTAAGCGCCTCCTAAAATAATATCCCCCTTATCAGCATGACTGTTTTATTTAATATTTATACTGCACGTGTCTTTATGCGACTATTTTGATTTATGACCCTATGCACAGAGGAATACAAGGAATGCACATAATGGACAGGGCTTCCTTACTTTTGCTGTTTTGTGGGAGCCCCTGATGTCGGGCAGTAAAATAGATATGTGTGTGCCTTCAGTAATCTAAAAGTTATGCTTCGATGCCTGCAAGAAGCTTCTATTTCATTTTGGTGTGCCCTGCTTTCGTTAAGTTCTGAAACTGATGAGTGATAATTAACGGTTGAAATGTGTGTATATATATATACCTCAAAGGCACGACAACTGTTTTATTTGCCATGCTTGTCAAATTTTAATTGCTTGTGCGATTGCGCTGCTGAGCTTGTAATGGTGAGGCTGCTTGATGTTGTGTGATTGGCGGGCTGGGCCATGTGAGTATATCCTGGCAAAAATGCACATTACTCCTCGATGCTGTACACAATTGAATTCCAGTGACAACTGAAATGTAGGAAAGTGTTCTTAATTTTCTGCACATTGGTAAATGCGACAAATGAATAAGATTCCCGGTATATGTGTGGGGACTTGCACACATTTCTCATGTGAAAATTATCCTGATGTAATGATAATGTGATGGGACACTTTTCACAACTCGTATTATCCTTGTACTAACACCTGACCACCCTTCTTCCGTATTATAAAAATCAATGGTCTTAAGTGTGTGTGTCTCTTCTCTTCGAAAACAAAACGCTGGCACACAGCCCGTATACACAGCTGGCACGATTAAGACAATCAACCACTGCCAGTTGGGATGAGTGTTGGTTAGAATTTGCCAACTTTTTACCGGATATTATGTCCCGACTGTCACCACAGTTGCCAAACAAACGCTATGAGCCTCATGCTCAATGTGACATTGCCACTTGTTGAGTCGAATGGCTTGTCCTGGTCATTAACATTTCATACCGGGTTCAGGTTCTTTTCCAGGAGTGCCATCCAGTTGTTGGCTTTAAATTAAACTAGTGCGGTGCCCAAATTTCATTGTCCGATTCGTCCATGCCAATGCGCGGTTCTTTTCATTTCGCGCGACTGTGGAGGTATTTCGCACGCGTAATTAAGTGCTGATTTATACCGAAGAGTAATTGTGGGTTTTAGTGCCGAAAATTACCGTTGAATCCGAATGTTAAACAGCTGTAAAGCAATTCATCTTCTGACCCGTATAGGCTAATACGTTGTTTAGTAATTTAGCAGGACTTGCACAGATTTGTGGGCGTGCATTTAAAAAGCAAGCGCATGCTCTGTGCATTATCGAATTTCGCTGTACGCGTAATGATCAAATGTGCATTTAAATAATTTGCTTCCGATGCGATGTCAAGCAGGTGATTCTTTTTGGCAGGTATCAACGTTGCATCTTTGCCAATCTTACAACAGTGATTGACGTCTATTAGGTTAAGACAATGCCAACCCTTCAAATAATTCATGCCAAATTAAGACAAATCGCCACTTTGTATTGATGGAATATCTAAAAAAGTGTATCTCGCTCCTCCACACAACACATCACCTTCAATTCCACGGGAGCGCCCTTTGCCATTCGGAACCGTGGCGACCGTCGTTTTTGGGGCACTGGCTGAAACGCGAGACCGGGCGGTTGGGTTGTCTTTAGAACTTGACGCTTGAAATTGAGCTTGCGGGCTCTGAAAGCATCTGCAATGGGGCCCCGTGTTACGGTGACATTTGCCAGAACCAGCACCGTGCAGCTTAGCCACCGCCCCTCAGACGCCTCCTGTATTGCTCCTGACAGCAACTCAACGACCGAGCTCTCCTCCCAGCTCACCGGGGACCCGGCTGACTTGAGGCGATGGGCTTTTATTAGATTTACAAAGATTAATTATCCTGATTGGCGCGGATGAATATTATGCCAATTAATCATGTTTGAAGGCTCTATTGGGCCTCTGTGCTGCTTATTGCTCATTAATAGTAAGACCCAAGGAAATAAGTTTGCCTCTCTAATTGCTGTTGCTTAACACCTTCCACGTTTTCATTACGTTCTGTGCTCTTATTTAGCTCGCAGCTACTTAATTTGGTGGATATTGACGCTGCTGGTTGAGGTCAATAGCAGCATATTTACATGCCGGAGGTTAAGCTTACTTTTAGCCTACTGCGTAGTTTTTTCTTCATAAAATAATGCAATGCATGGACCGTTGGCAATCCACTGCTGGGTGAAGGCCTCCCTCTCCACATTGCTCCATGCGTGCGGGTTGTTTGACCATATTTCACCTCGCTCGTCCGCACGAGATGGTGAAATAGGTTGTTAATTGCGTTATTCTTCTAACACATTTGTGATTGAGACAACTTGCGTATTGGTTTTACTGCATGGTCTTATTTAAAACTAGAAATTATAATGAAGGTTACTAAGATCTGACTTTATTTACTAGCTGATGTAAAATTCAAAATATTTTGGGTAATTTTTCAGCATATTTTTGTCACAAATGAAAATAGTATTGCTGCAGTTTAAATATATATTTTAAAAGAGAATATATGCGTCTACTGGCAATATCCCCACCATCCAGTGCTTTGGAGACGAGGATTAGTGGATCACACTGCTCTGTGGGACTTCCAAATCCAATGGACTGCAAAGTGGCCAGGAGATAGCAGTACCACGAGGTGGTTCATGGACCTGTCTGTTCAGACCTTTTAGTCTTCTCATTTCATAGATTTTCTCTGGGTACTTTAGTTTTCTAAGAGCAGAAACACCATCTTTTACATCGGAATTGGCCAGGCATACTAATGCAGGACCTTTAGAAAATGAGTATCCGGGCTCAGAAGTCTTCCCTGCGTAAATAAACGACATTATTATTCCACCATTGGAACCTCATTTGCCAGAAGAAAAAATATGATATTTGGTTTTTTACCCTTTTATCTGGCAACAAAACTGACACCTTTTGGCGTCATCTGGTCCAACACCATGTGAGACTAGGCTCTAAGGAAAGCTGTCTCTGGTGTGGACCAATCAACGTCAAGGACAGTGCATACATTATCAGAGTAATGTTTTTTGTTTGCATTATGATTGCAGGTATTGTGGTCTATGCAAACATGACTCGTTGTAAAAAAGGTGTCAGTTTTGTTGCCAGATAAAAGGGTAAAAAAACTATTATCATGACATTATTCTTATAGAATTTTGCATTGTTATAGAATGTTGCATGCAGTGCTTGTGTGAATCTTTAGTAAAGCGCGAGGGTAATCCTTCGTATTCCGCTGGACTGGAATGAGCCTGCAGATGGTTCTCTTTGGTCATTCGGGATAACCTGGAGACATTGCTTGGGGACTGCGCCACAGAGGCTGTCTGGTGTGTATTTCCTACCAGTTCATTTGTCTTGTACATATTTGGTGTGTGCCATTTACGCCGTGGAATGAAGACTAAAGGGGGCAGTGGTGGGGTTGGGGTTGGAGGGGGTGGTTTCCGAAGCAGGGCTGCGAGGTATCAGGTAGACTGGCAGAGGCACGATGCCAGATAAAGGCTAGCGGAGGAGTGATGGGGTGTCGGGAGAATGAGGCCGAGCCGAATGGCAGTGGCTGCCTGCCGCTGTGACTGGGAGCCCGCTGGAGGCGTGTTTGTTGATGTTTGTTTAGCCTTCCTGTGTTTGTGTTTGCTTTTTCTGCTTAATCCCAGTGTCTGCCTCGCTTTCCCTTGAGCTTTAAATCTTAAAAACGGAGACTGCCGCACAGATGCAAGCCCGCCAGTCTGCCCGAATGACTGCCCGCATCCGCCAAACTGTAATTGCATGCGCCAGTTTTTAAGCTAATTGAAATGGTTTTGTATTGAAAGGGCCTTCTATTGAAGCAAGGGGAGAAATCCTTTTAGCATTTCAAATGTGTTTTGTGGGATCGGGGCATAAGTTCTGGTAACAAGCTGGTGTAAAGTTACATTATTGTTAATGGGAGTCTTTCATTGGAAATAAATATGTAATGCACGTTAATGGAAGTGAACAGTAAGTGTTGATGATTGTTGAAGTATTATATCAAACTATATAAGCAGCACTTTGTCGTTCAATAAACATGAGGATAAATGAAGCAGCCAGGGCTTTCCAGAGTGCCTCCGTTACCGTCAACCGGTAGCATTAATACAACATGAGTGGAAATTAAACCCAGTGGTCAATCCATTCACCTAAGAACAGTTCCACAAATTAAGCAGCCTCACATATACATACAAAAATAAATGAATGCTGAAAAATTCATAAGTAATTGGTTTAACTCATACATGAAACTGACATCACCAGTTCGGCGTGGATGAAGCCTGTTTGCCTGAGTACGTGCGATACCATGGTATGTTTCTGAGTGTGTCTTTCTTGCTGAGAAAGGTGGACAAATTAGTTAAATCTCAGTGACTGTCCCTCATTTGTTCATATACTATGCATGAGTAAAAAAAAAACAATCCGCTCAGTGTACGAATAAATATCCACGTCCACATTTCACGTGTCTGAAATGTACGAGCAAATTCGTAGAATTTACCCCTATCTGGAGCGCATGTCACATCAGCACACTCGAGAACTCTGACCATAATATGTGTTATGCCACGTTGTGGGACTTAACATGCTCCTGTAAGGTATCATTGTAACACCGTGACCTTACGAAATGTCATTGGCGTACGCAGGTTTACAAAAGGCTCTCGGAGGTTCTTGGGCTAAACGATGAGACGATGGTGTTGAGTGTCTTCATCGGTAAAATGTAAGTATCAAGCGTTGTGCCACATAGCTCATTACACACGTACGTGTCTCAGACACGAATCACACTAGTCTTTACAATTAGAGTTCTTTCCAGGTGATGTTGAGTTCAAGCGATTGCACTCAACCAGATAAGATTAATATCTTGTGCAGACTGTTATTATTTCACTTTTATTTTGTTTGAATTTGTAAAATGCGCACACTTATTTTTTTGACCTATTATGGTAGAAGGCAATGCATATGATTCTTTAAAAAGATCCCACTGAACCGATGTCAAGATAGCTTCATATTGAAAGGGCTATCTCTGGAGCAGGGGAGCAATCTTTCTGAAGCCCCGTTTTGTTGCTCTGTTCATATAATAATACTGTGTGATATTGCAGTGTATTAACACAGAGGACTACAGTGAAAAATAAAGTAATAAACACACAAGTCTGCATGAATATAATATTCCGTTCTCAAAACTTTCGACAGCCCCACGTAAGTTATGAATTTTTTGTCGAGACGTTTTAGTGCTTCTGAAGTGTCGTTAATAAACAGCATCGCTGTGAATGAATGGAGGCCTGCTTGAGGTGGTCACGACAGCCTAAATGCGCCGAGTGTCTTGTGTTCTGCAGTATCACGAACTTGAAGTACTGGGGCCGGAGCGAGCCCATCCTCTCCAGGACCCTCAACCTCCTCAACGACCTCTCTGTCGGATATCCTTTTCCTGGGCTCGTTGTGCGAGTGCCACCCGTGTTTACGTTGGGGCGCAGTGCCAGGAAGTAGCAGGTCAGCGAGGCCAGCTTCCTCGTAAAACACATCCGAATTCGGTCTGACAAGCACGTCTCGAGCGAGATAACATCTCAGATCGCCACATGCGTGTCCAAGTGCTGGATCGGATGTGGTGAAATTTATGTTTGTAAACTGGAAGGCCATAGCGCCTGGGTGAACATCCGTCTATTTCTAATGGGATCCTTTTGTGTGCGTGATAATGCCACGATTCTTTTGTCTGTACACCAGCGGTGGAGAACCTTCGCCTTACTGAGAGCCTGATAGGACTTTCCAATGCCTTTTGCAGGTCAAACAATACAGGATGCTTCAAAAAAATGTTAACACTTATATGGGACTATCGTTTTTAATGGAAAAAGAATGGATAATACACTGTAACATGATAACAAATGTATGTTAATAGCTTTAAAAAGTCAGTTTCCACTTGTTCGCCATCATTGTCAACACATGCCTGGAATCTTCTTCAGGTGGTCTCCAGAGCCCGGAGGCACATGTCTGGTGCTATTATTGCAAATTCTCAGATGTGTTCACATTTTTTTGAAGCACCCTGTATTAGGAAGCCACTTTTAAATCTACATTGAAAACGAATTTCTTTAGAACTGCTTTTTGTTGTTAAGTTTGTTGTCTTTTCCCCGCACCTCTGATTAGCACGGTTGACTACATACAGTGCGAAAGCAGTTCAACATACATACGCACTGTAGCATTATGTCTTAACGACCGGAAAAACAACATATGTGGCCAACGATTATAATATAAGATGCCCCTCGCTCGATAAAAGTGACTGAGCGTGATCAAATCGAATGAAGAATTTTTCGCCAGATAAATATAATTTGTGCGCCGTTTCGAAGTGGAAGCCTCAAGTGGCCACGTGCCGTACGAAATGGTCGCAATGTCCCCACCACTGGTTGCAGACCATCTGTCGGCTATGTTAGCCACCTCGTTCATGAAATGTTTACCAAACATTTTTACCAACAAATTAATAGTGGCTTCGGTTTGACTTTTAAAAGTTGGTGCTCTGACCACATTTTGACGTGGCATTGATAAGACCCCCCCCCCAAGTATTTGACGCTTGTCACGCATGTTGACTTGCGATCGCCCTTCAATTTCCTTAATGCGGCTCACCTACAGCAGCGTGCGGAAACTGGTCAAGCTCACCGCCGTACAATTCATGCTGAAAAACCACACGGTGAGTACTCGCACGTGGAGTACAAAATACATTGTGACACGTGCTCAGCCTCCTGCGTAGCTTAAAAGAGGTTTTGTTACAAAGCAGCTGTTCCACTCGTTTATCACTAACAATTTCCACTGCCCGTGCTGTGTTTTTTCTCTCTCTCATATTCCAACGCTCATATTCGGGGCATGCGATGAGAAATGTGAATGGGAAATATGCCAGTCTTGCAGATAGCAGTGCACATCCCTGTGTCAAATAGCATCTCCGAAAATCTTGGCACAGAACTTTCTGCAGTTACTTCAATCGGCTACCATTATCACCATTATTGGAGCACTTTTTATAGACCCTGCAAAGAGTGTTGTGTAGCAATCAAACCAAACCGTTTCACCCACAGACCATCATTAACCAAACTAAGTGAACACCACATCTAATTCTAGGATGCACCCCCAAGTATTTGGTATGTGTGCATGCATGACTTCATACTAGACATCATATTACACAAAGGGAGTTAGCCATCTTTTCTGAGCAATTACACATCAATGCTTGTACGGGTCTTCAGATCCAACCAATGGAAAAGCATATGGTTTTTAAGGGCTTTATTGTGGGGTTCATGTGGTAATTTTTTCACGAGTCATCACTGACTAGGTTTACACTATCAACTTATACTTGTCAGAGCCCAGTTTAATCACAGGCAGCTGTAATCCGTGTTAAAACCCAGCATCTTAGCTGTTCATTGTTGCTGTGACAAACATTAGTGGCATTATCCACCTCTGATCCACCTCCGATGGTATTATTACACATGCAAGGTGATACCGTCCATGTGTATGCGCGCGCGTGTGTGTGTGTGCGCGCAGAGCGAGCACTTCCCTTTCTTGGGTATCAACAGCCAATCAAGCTTGAGCGACATGCGTTGCCGTACCACCTTCTACACTGCACTGGGACGGTTGCTCATCGTCGATCTGGGTAAGTAAGAATGGTCTACTCGCCAGTGCTGGTCCCAGCTTTCCACGGCACCATTAGCACCAGTTTGCTTTCATGATGAATCATCCGTGAGACGAGTTGCTAAAGAAAATACGACCTCTGGTGATACAATGTGCTTCTCAATAGACAAATGTTATTTCAATATATTTGACTTTATGTTTTATATATTTTGAAAGTTGGTCCAGTGAAGCCACATTGTTGCATTGATTCCTCTCTTAAAAATATTTTAGCGTTTACAATACATGCATGAAATAGATTGTACGTTATAATCTAGATTTGAAGTTTTCGTGACTGCAGGGATCCATACTCTTTGGTTCTTTCGGTAAAGTCACGTAGGTATAAAATTAATTAAATCACGACGTTTCGGGCGCAACACAAGCGTCCGTCATCAGGTGGGACAACCACAGTAAGAAACAATTGCCCACTTCAGCAATTGTACGTTATAGTTTCACATGACCCGTGCGGCCACTAGAGGCGCTACAATACACCACTGTTAAAAAAATTCTCTATTTAATTAAATCACGATCCTGAATTGTGACAATTCATCACCGGGTGTGAAATTGTCATGGATTTCATTGCTGCAATCATTAACTTATTTTTTCATCTGCATAGCAATTACCAATTTTCAGGTACAAATTCGTACTTTGTGGTAATTGAAAAGTACGCACGTGTCTTTTTAACGGCCCTGCGTATCTGTTAATCAGAACCACTGTCTCTGCCTCTCGTTGAAACGTAAAATGTTTTTTCACTCAGGCGAGGATGAAGACCAGTTTGAACAATTCATCCTCCCGCTGACGGCAGCATTCGAAGTCGTGGTACGAATGTTCAACTCCAGCAACTTCAACCAGGAAGAGGCCAAGGTAATGGCTCTTGCTCCATGGCTTTCCCTGCACATCATAGTGGCATCTAACCACCTTTGTTAAGGTGTGTATGCCATAAGCCAGGGGTGGGAACCTACCACCCAGCACGCAGGCCACATCCACTCAGTATCATGTCACATGACCCATGGTCACATGAGGTCTGCCACTTTGAACAGGCACACGATATTAATCCATCACTGCATGTATCGTAGCCGCACTCATTGTGTTCTAAACGGGACTATTTTCAACCTGGCAACACTATGTTCCTAATATTAGTGCGCTCAGTCACTGACTAAGGTGTGGATTAATGTGTGGCCTGCTAATGGTAATTTAAAGTCCTTCTTGGCCATCGGTAAGGATAAGGGTTTTTACCTATGCCATAAGTGCTCGTCATGGTGGCACACATGCATTTTGGAGGCAGTTTTTGGTGGATCCCGTAGGTTTGTGAAACTCTCAAATTAACTGGCCTACAAGTTGGTCAGGAGATGGCAGTAGAGTAAGTGAGTTTGTGAACTCATCTGTGTTGAACTATTGAGTCTTATGCCATCATGGTATGTGTGGGTAATTTCTGGGTCCTTTATTTTCTTCCCAAGTGTAAAGCCCTGCTTAAAAAAATAATTGGCTGAGCATCGCAGTGGAAGACCCTCTTTAGGAAGAGTTTTGAGACTTAGCGAGGCTGACCCTGATACACGGATGAAATTTAGATGGCAGATCACTGTGGCCGGCCATACTAGCAGTCATGTGATTGAAGAAACCGAGCCGATGATATAGTACCATTTGATCATTCTCTTGACATTCTAAATAAAAGTCAAGCATCATTATTAATAAGCCTGTTTAGATCAGGCCTCATGCTTCAGCCGCAGATCATTTTTCTACGTTGAACCAATCCCCATTCATTTGTAAATTGTGCAACAACCATCGTGTCCATTCATCGATCGGTTAATGTGGGATGATGCACCCTGCCCGGCCCACGAGACCTGCTGTAGCCTCGCTTTTGTGCAGATGTCGTCATCACAGGCTCGCCAGTTGATGGAGGGCCTGCCACCCAGTGTGGCTTCGTGGGCCCGCGCGGCTTTTCGCGCAGTGTGTGGCAGTGTGTGCGCGTTGGTGGCGATGCGCTCAGGGGGTCGTCGTCGTTGTCGTCGTCATCGTCGGCTGTTTGTTTGTTTGCTTGATTGGCAGGCGTATCGTGCAGGAGCAGCTGTTTGATTGGGCACCCGCCCCTCTAGGCCTGGCCCGCGGGCTCTGCCGTGCATGAATAATGTATTTGAAATTTATTTGTTGCGCTCTCCCTTTTAGCTGCAGTTAATAAAAGCGCGTGTAAATTCCGAGTCGGAGGCCTCGCGGGCCTGTCGGACCCCTTTGTTACACCGTGTGATTAATTACAGGCCAGGTCCTCACCTGTTTCCACGGTGCTTTTCTTTTGCAGAACTAGTCGCAGCAATTTCCTTCTTTCATTGCACCCGTGCCCTGCCCGAATAATTTATTTATTTTGGTTGGCGGTGGCGTTATTGTATTTATTATTTGGAGCCGCGCGTCAATTACTGCGTGTGTCAGCGCTTCGCCATTGACTTGGAGGTCTGCTCTCTTTAATAGGCTAACAAAAAGGGTTGTAAATATTCAGGTAATTAAATGTTGTTAGACATGCTAATAAAGCAATGTCGGGAGCATCGGACCGAGTACACCTGACGGAGCCAGGTGCACTCGCAGTGCGGCAGAGTGAGGAATGGTGAAAGTGCGTTCGTGCGGAGATTTGCGCACAAGCGACGGGTAACGTTACACGCGACACTGAGTGCCAACTTTGCAAAATGCTTAACCGGACTCAAATTTCAATCCATCTTTTTTTGTTTGATGTTTTTTTTCTAAGTCCGATGCTTTTTTTTTGTTTCTTTTTACAAAAATGTTTTTTTTATACTTCTGGCTCAATGCTAGTTGGATAGATTTATGTCAAAATTCACGTAACTGCCACATACCAAAAAACAAACCGAACACAAGAAATGGCAAGACCCTGCCATCTATCCATTTGCTGCCATCGTCATCAGCCATGATCGATGCTGCACGAAGACATCCCGATGCCATCACCATCTCATGGTTTAGCGATGGAGAAATCCACCTTGCGCATGCACAAATGTAATCACCTGTTCTAGGTGGTGGACAGCCCCTAGGGGCACGTTCCTACCCTCGGCTGCCGCTCCGTCTCTCGTCTCGACCACTGACCCCCCCTTCTCACGACACCCTAGAGAAGCGTTTCAATCTCGCTTAGCTGTCATTGCCACCGGCATTCAAGCCAGACCTTGCAATGCATTTCATTCAGCGTTAACATCAGAACTTTGCTTGTTTTACCATGATATATGACACCTGGTCGGGGTAAAAAAAAAAAGCATCCGAAAATGTATGACGTTCCACCGATCCATTCTTAGCGCTTAGTCAGGGCGCACTCATCGCGCTGCAGCGCAGCCACCAGGACACGGGTTGCTGCTCCTACTGATTGACGATGGCCAATGCATCAACTGCTTTCAAGTTGGCTGAAGTGCGGAGCAGCAAACGATTCCGGATCGCGCGGAATGTTCCTTATTATGGCTCAGCGCATGGTGCCGCGTACGAAACTATGGGCCGAACTCCTGTTGCCCCAGCTAACAGGACTGGCATACAAAGGAATCACAATTGTTATTATAATATAATAACGCAATTTTTTTGTATGTATGTTGAACTTCTTCCGCACCGTATGTAGCCAACCGTGCTAATCAGGACCCAGTGCAGAAGCATTCCAAGCTAAAAAATAATTCTCAATGAAGTCTAACACTCACAGTATTTACATGTAGCAGTCTCAAGCAATGGCACTGCAATGCAATGGCAGCAGAAAACGTAAGTGATGATTTAATGATATGTCAAGGCTGTACTTCATCCATATATATTTTCGGCATTAATCATTAAACTTTTACAGATGTTAAATTCTCACTTCGTCTGTAGAGAATCCAACTAGGGTACTATCAGCTGAGCACCAAGTTCAGGAATTGTTGCTATTTAGACTCCAGATTCAATCACAGAATCGATCAATTGTTTTTATATGACTGCAGGAGTGATGTGAACCCATTACATATAAGACATACAAATCAAAAATATTCAACCTTGCATTTACAATTCGACTGATGTATCATGAGCTTACGAGCCTCTATTAACTGACAAATGTATGCAGCAGTAGATAATGTCTGATGATTGGGCGTCTTATCGTTCATCCCCCCACTGCTCCAGGGATTTGGAGAAATGTTAAGATTCAGGATAGCGATTTGATTAAAGAATCAATTTTTTTTGTCGTCTCATTTGTATTGTTTCTGATGTGTTCTGTTTTGAGTGTACAATGTTGCTCACGCTTTTGTTTTAAATGTAGCATTAGTGTAAAATGTACATGTAATTTGTGTTAATTGGTAAAAACGATTCTTACATGTATTTTATACATTCATCGTGATCGTACTAATCGATTTTGGCCGACGAATCAACGCGTCACCACTCGATCACTGGATTAATGCTGTAACAGAGTTTGCACAGGGCTCATGACGAATGTATACTTTAAAAGTCCGCGTGTAACCGTTTACTCGTTGAATTTTTTTTTGATTTGTTGACTTGTTGCCATGTTCTGTGCTATTTATTTAAACAGAGGACACTCGTTGGACTCGCGCGGGACTTAAGAGGAATAGCGTTCGCTTTCAACAGCAAGACCAGCTACATGATGCTGTTTGACTGGCTGTATCCTTCACACAACGTAAACGCACTGCTCCTCCCGCCAATGAAATGGGACGCTCACCTCTGTTTGCCAGAGGTGCGCACACAACGCACGTCTGCGTTTAACTGATACAGTGATGGGGATTACCAGGGATTAAACGCTGCTGGTGCTCCATGCCTCTCCTCCCCTCAGCCTTGGCTTTTGTTTGCACTGTCCGCCGCGTTGAGTCTCGACTTTGCGTAACAAATGCCACATCAAAAAGTAAAATCGGGATGCTTAATCGCCTTAATGTGTGCAGATAGGTTATTTTCGCCAGGTGTCATTTCGCAGCAGACTAACCCTTTGCGTGATACACGTTCAATTTTTTTGTTTAGGTATAACATTCAAAACTTGTACGTGTTGTTCAGATGAGTTTTCAAAAAGCAAAGACTGCAACAGCAATATTATTAGGCGTTTCAAGGTGGCTTATGCCAACGTAGATCCTTTATTATGCAGCAGAAGATGGCAGTAGAGAGCGTACTTTGACAAAAACATGTTTTTGTGCTGAAGCGACTGAGTGGGTGCTTACCTATAGAAGCAAGCACAACACCTGTGTACATTGAGCCTTGAACACCAACTGCCTATGCCCTGAGTTGCAGCTGCTCATTGCGACCCCCCTGCCAATGCTGTAACGGTTCAAGATGTTAGCACTGGTCCAGTAGTTGCCACTCAAGAAGCCGTGCCAAACATAATTGTCAGTGAGCGTCTTTCAGTGAGATATTTTACTTCGATAATTTCTTTACTCACTGATATGTTTTTTTTTCATGGAAATGCAAACATTTTCAATTACTTAACATCTAGCGATTTCGGCAGTTACAAAGAAACGCATTGTCTGAGGTTATTTACATTGTTTCGTTAATATCCAGCACAAGTTTGCATTGCCTACCGTAAGTCTGAAGATTCGACCTGCCACACATGCCAAACAGAGCATTTACATGGTGGGCTACTCCCCCATGTCCCAGGTCCTATGGCCTTCAGGTCGGACAACTGTGCATACCCTCTGCAAGGAAAATACAGTAGGCAGCAGCGCCAGACGTAATGTTTTCCAGACGAATCTACGAATGTTTAGGTTGGCTACCTAAGAGTTTATTTTCATCGGAAACCTGGTCCCAAAAAGGCTGTGCCCAATATTGATGATTAAATCGCAGTAGCAAAAAGGGAACCCAGTGAAACTCCATATAGTTTTTTTTTTACATGACGCAAGAATGTGTTTGATGCGCAAAGGCCCTTTACTTAGCAAATCTGATTCACTTCAGGGTTTACTTATAGGGTACATTATTAATTTTGAAAGATTTTAATTACTTGACGTGATTTTAGGCTTTCAACGAACAGGAGCCCCACTAAATGGCTATTTAATGCATTTTAAGGGTAATGTGTGTTTGCAATAATGCAATAAAAGGCTGTTATTGTGATGTGGGCAAAGCTGCTGCAACTGCAGCTCTTGGCACAGGCAACCTCTAACACGGCAGCTATCCTCAAATTACCTATAATGTGCACATGCTTGGCCTTATATTGCTTAATTAAAGGGTGTCCTGTTGTGCTTGATGTGGCCTGATTCAATTTGGTAAGGAAATGGCGTTGGCTCTTTACAGCCGGTTTTAACTCCTCAAAAAAGCGGTCCCAGCAGCCTCATTTGATCCTTTTTCTGATGAATGCGCTGCTTTTGCAGCTGGTAATGCGATTTCTAAAAATTTCTCGTGCTTTAAAAAACAAATTCGTAATTAATTCTCCCTCACTTTACAACCAAACACATTGTGTTGTGCACCGTGCGGTTCTGGCCTCGTTGTTGGACTGGTTCTGCTCTATTAGGGAATGTATATTGAAGTGGGTAAACTGAGCCGCTTTTAGTAAAAACATTTTTGCTTTTATTGTGGTTGCCAAAAGCAAGCGGTATAACAGTATCCAGGGCTGTTGTAGTCCACAGAAACCTGCATTAGTTGGATTGTACCTCCCCGTGCCTTGGTCCCCATGCACGTCTTGGTGTAAGGTGGCCGGTGCCCCACGCTGATTTCCTTAGCGGAGCCCGACGCCGTCTCGCGCGCATGCAGCTACCCGACGTACATGCCCGTTTTCCTGCGAGCCATCGAGCTCTGGTACCTGGAGCCGGCCTGCACGACCCCCATCCTCAAGTTAGTCGCCGAGCTTGTGCAGAACAGGTAAGGGGTGGTGGGGGGGGACCTCCTGCGGGGAGACGGACGGAGGCCTCGAAACACACGGGCACACACGCGTGCGTGCGCACACCGCAAGGGGCGTTCAGTGTCGCGGGCAGAGGCCTCGACGCGTGCGCGCGCGTCGTAGGGCGCCCCAGTGTTTGGCAGGGTTATGAGAGAGGTCACCGAGAATGGAGGGCAGTTGAAAGCCCGTCCGTCCTAAGACGCGTGCCCTCGTGTTGTTTGAATGTAAAGCTGTGGCCGAAGTAAATGTTGCGTGATTAAGCGAAGTGATTTGCGTTGAGATTGTATGTTTCTTTGGAAAGAATAAAAATAATAAATGAACGAATTAAAGATTCATTGGTGTTTCGTATTTTGAGCATAGGTACAGCGTTCGTTAATGCGATGTAGGTTTTAAGTTACGGCTGATAAAAAAAAGGCTTCCAGACACATGGGCCCAAAGTATGATGGATTAACTTCAGTGAGAAAAAAGCAGTTTATTAAAAAATAGACTAAAAAGAAATATCCGATGCATTGGTCATGGCATGTTTTCCACCCCTCCCCCTGTATACACATCCATTGCTGCTGATGCGCTCTGGTTTGCCGGTGGGCCAGGCTGTGTGTGTGTGCTCACGCCGTTTGTTGCTTACAGCTGGACAGATTGACATTTAGTAGTAATTTTGATGATCAATGCGTCCAATAAATTGCGCCAACGAATGGCGTGTGTTCCGGCAGGTCCCAGAGGTTACAGTTTGATGTGATCTCGCCCAACGGCATCTTGCTCTTCAGGGAGGCCAGCAAAATGATCACCACGTACGGTAAGCCGGCGCGTGCCGTGCAGGAGGGACACGAGCACCGTTTACAGGAATAACATCCACGTGCGCTCACACGATTTTCAGGGCCATTCCATCCCGCCCCAGGGCGTTTCATCCGGGGCTCTTGTAATGAAAGAGCGAAAAAGAGTGGAGGGACGTTTTAAAACAAACGATGGTTTTCACCGGTGCCCCATTGTAGTCCGGCTCGCTTCCGATATTGCAAAAATTATTTCACGGTTTAAAATAAATATATAAACGTCCGCTAACGGCTCTGGGCGTGCCTCTTCAAATTGATGATTTTGCGAGAATGCAATAATGGTGTCGCATTAAGTTTATAATTCATGAAGAGTGAAGAGGTATAAACAAAAGGAGAAATTACATTTAGTGTGGATTATTTTAGGGTATTTGATGCATTAAAAACGTATGCAAAATGTATTAAATAAAAAACATTCGAATTATGTGTTCAGTGTACGTACAATCAGAAGTGCACTTTGGCACAATCTGTCCCGATTGCCATGGTGGTAACATGACCTTGTGTGCCGATGTCTGGTGTCAGCGGGATGAGCTGTCCTTTGGCCGTAATGTCCGTGACATATGCTCTTTCGAAGGGAGCAGATGGACACAAACCCCTTTGCACCGAGGATTCAGTTTCTGTTTTTAGCAGATTTCATTTTTTATGGGTTTTTTTTTACTTTCTCATGGACTCTGTCCATTAAGTTAACTTAATGAGAAATGGGTGGTCTGACATTTATCTTCAGTGCAGTTTCACATTAATGGATTCATCAAATGATGATTATCCATTAAGTTGATTAATAATGTTAGAACACTGCAAATGCATGCCCGGTAGCAAAATATGGAGCACTATTTCATTTAAAAAAAAAATCATTTTCCGCACTCGTCAAATATAACTCGTATAGGCAAACAGTTTCCGATGTAGAACCTTCGACATTAATTTGCTTTGAAATCCATACAAGGAACAAATCTATAATCAGCATTGCCTTTTGGGTTTCAGACTTCGTGCATCAGTGGCTATCCTGTATCGCGGACACTAAACCCTTCACTTAAAAGCCTATTGGAGTGTTTTCATAAGGTTAATATGAAATTCATTACCACCACGCTGATTAATGGGGAGGGATTTCACCGTGTTTCTGCCGTATTCAAAGCAGACTAAGCGGTGGCCGCGTGGACCTTGGCATGTTTGCGCAGCCTTTCAGTTCTCATTGCCAATCCATTCCAAAAATCCACAGCGTGGGACGATTTTCCTGCAACAGGCGTCCGTTTGGGAAAACAAATAATTATAATTTATATTTTGGCAGTAAAGTTGAGTTGATTACATTGTCATGTTTCTGCATATTTGATTTCTTTTTATTCTCAACGTGAATAATATGGTCGATTTCAATTTATTAAACTTCTTTTAATTCATGTAGAGTTTAGTTTTTTTGTTCAAACAAGGCAGCTCTGTTCATGTCCCAGAGCTTATTTACAAAGAGCCACTCTTTGTATTCGCAAGCAATTTCAACTCTGGGCAGGTAATAAATTTTGCCCCGGCACGGGCACACACAATGGCCGGCTTTTGCAAGAACTCGCGTGGGATGTTTCAGCGGCCACGGGCCTTCACTTAACTTCCACCAAGTGATGGCACACTTGGCCCAATATACCCTCCAGAAAAACAGAAATAACCCCATGATGCTGTGTGGAGGAACAGATGTCGTCGGCACTTTTGTGGCCATCGCGTATACTACCCTTTGCTAATCGCCAGTCTGCTTTAATTGCTTTAATTGAGCTAACAGCACCCGGCCACATTGTCCCGAAAGCAGTTTTACAGCCACTTTTGCACTCTCTTACCAGTAAACCCATTAAGAATGTAGTAACTGTTTTTTTTTTGCTCTCTTTTTAAAGCAATGCTATAAATAACTAACTGGGTTTATTATGCAGAGCCCTTCGGGCTCTTAGCATTTTTGCCACAGTTTGTCTGTGACCTTATGAGGAAGGCTGTGACTGTGAGTGCTGGTTACAGCGTTATGAGTATCAAAATTTAATTTGTGCATCGACGGCAGGAAGGATGTGAACACTTGCGCTGCAGAAATTGACTTGGTGATGCCCGTCTAGAGCTACCCATAAAAATCTATCTCACCGAAAACCATGCAGTCGTTGGAGCACACATTTTCTCCCTTGCATACAGTCCATTGCAGTTATTGTGTTTTGTTGCGAACATAAGCGTGCGGTGGTAAATTAAATAGTGCACAAATGGACCGTGTTTGCATTGCACGGTTATAACTGCATTTTAAAATGTGTTCATTGCATTGGCTGTAAGAGTACCATATAATTTTATAGTATTTTGGCTTATGCGTGGCTGTATATGTGCGTAAGCCTTATTATGTACATGTGGGAGTGCTTGCTAGTGGATGAATATGTTGGATAACTTTAGATGTTATTGCTATAATAATTTAGTTTGCCTATGTCGGTGCCATTAGATTGGAGATTTTGTCCGACATCCATTACAAGTGATGCGTTAAGACAACATCCGGTATGTGTTTTACCCATTTGACTGCGGGTCGAAATAGGGGAGCCAAACCGTGCTTAAATATTATTGCCTATCAGCAGCGCGATCAGTGGTAGGAAGGAACTAGGCACCTTTTAGACGTCACATCTGCACTTGACTTCTCTCAGGGAGAGCCCCCCCCACTCACAGCTACATTCACAGAGCCTGGCGAGCCAAAGGTCGTATAAGTATCACACGCTTGGATTAATCGCCTGCAATTACCCGGGTGCTTGTGCAAAAACAAGAAAAAATGTAGCGGTCAAACTGAAGGAGGGGGTAACGGCTTCCTTTAATTGCTCGCTGAGAAGAAGCAGCCAGGTTGTCAAGCTTCTTCTCCTGTTTTTGCTCGCCATCGCCCGGTGGTGTGTGGACCATCTGATAAAAGCGTAAATACGCAAACAAACGGCAGCGCGGCCCCCTTGTCTGAAGGCTGCCGTATGCGCTCCCAGCGTGGTCGCGGCTGCCAAAACAAACAGATAGTGTTTCTCCGCCGCTAATCCGGCCGCTGTCGGTGGTGGATCCCTACGCCTGGGGACTGGAGGAGGCTAACCCCACCGCTGCTGCTCACCGCCCCACCAGGCAGCCACCCGCCCCACCAGTCCCTCGCCTCCCGGATCGCCTTACCTGCCCGGGGCTGTTTGCTCTGTGCAGACAATGGGGCGCGGCAGCCGGAGTCAATTAGACAGGCCTAATGTCCTACCATTAGGAGCCTGCCGGCTGGGACGACCCTAGCGGGAGAGAGGAAGGGGAGGGGGGCAGCAGGGGTCTTTGCGGCATGGGGAGTGTGGTGGGGGGGGGTACAGGGCAGGCCCGGGCGGGGGAGGCAGGAAGCGAGCACGCTGATAGTCCGTGGAGATACCCGGCCCTAATCGAAGGGGGGTGTCTGCCATCTGTCGAGGGAGCAGCACGCAATGATGGCGGAGATGCAGAGAAAATTGCAGGACAGTCTGATAAGACGTGTGTGGTATGTGGTGCTACTACCTGCCGTCCGTCTCGCGCACTGGTTAACCAAAGTGGGGAGGGGGGTGGGGTCCAGGTGTTGTTCTGATTGTGAGAACAAAAGCAATACAAATAACAGTGGATAGATAAAAGCAAACTCGCACTACGCACACACAAAAAACCATAAACGTTGAAACGATTGTCTTTGCTTAAATTGATTTGCAGTGCATGTTTATTTGCAAATAATCATCCGTCAAACGTAACGGTTGTTTACGGGTCACCTGTGCACGCTGAAGAAATCGCAGTGACGTCCGGTTTTTACGACGGCAAGTCGGTTGTTTTTTACGAGGATTTAAAGAGAACATCACAGCCGATCATAGGTGTGCTTGATGCAGTGGTTCCGATCGAGTTACAAGTGGCAGTTTCAGGTCGAATGAGAGTTTGAAATATTCAAACAGGTGGAACAGCGAGATTTATTACCTCGACTTGACTACGGTTGCCATAAATATCTCAACGTTCGCGCTGGCTTCCATCCGTGCGAACTACGCGATTTGATCTTCTACATGTGCTGCATGTTTGGAAAATAGAGAAAATGCCATTAGGTTGGCACTGGATGTAAAAGCATAGGGGGCGATTGCGCGAGTATTGTATTTGAGATGTTATTGAATTTAACATTGCATCGGCGATGGTGGCGGTAGCGCTGTTATTGCTCCTAATGCACAGATTGAATTTGTTTCAGTGTATTCGCAATATTCTTGGCGAGTTTTCGTCATAATAAATAGGTGCACCTGAGCAGTGTGCTGTAAACAGGCATGGCAGAAACATCGTACATATAAGGTACAACAATGTGGTTATTTTATTGCAAATATCTTTGAATGAGGCCGAAGACGCTGGCATACAAATATGTATTCCGGGAGAGAATACTGTAGGATCATCGACACGCTTACAATTTTAGCAAAAAAAACTTTTAAAAAGTGGCATACAGTGCAAACGGGAGCACTCTACGCATGTAAACATATTGATGTTCACGTTTGCAGCAATTAGCGATGAGAATGGGGAGAGAGAGAGAGAGCCTTGGCACTTAGCCATGCAGGCAGCTCACATCCGTCCATCAGCGTGTGCTATCAATTTGTCTCCATGTCCGCACTGCCCCATTCGTCTCCATCTCCATGCACAGTACATCTGTCCACTTTGATGCATCATTTAATAGTGTGTGGCTGTTTGTGGAATAATGCCGTTTTAATTAAAATCTCAAAATCGTGTGTGCATTGTTTCCACAAGCAGCTTTATTAAGCACGTCCAAGGTTTTCTACAAACTGTGCCTACTCGGTCAAAAATCTCAAAAGTGATTTCCCGTTCAAGTGAAAACAGCATGGTGGCTCATGTCATGTTTACAGCCCTTAAGCTAATGGTGGGAATTCCACATTCATATGGCAGGAGCAAGTATATCCATAAATAATAAAGTTTTTAATCTTCACAAAGTGGTGCTCATCTCATAGAGCCTGGAGGGATAAAGGGGCGCAGTGACCCCTGACTGGGATTTGAACTCTCAACCTTTGTATTGTGAGACACGCGCATCTAAGCATTGCGCCACCCGCCGGGTAGACGCCGCACTTGAGTAAAAAAAACAAATAAATGTTCTCCCGATCGTAAAATAAGTTATTACTTTTTTGGCTCACAAACCCGTCAGATTGACACGTTGTAAATCAAAGCTTCCTCGCTTAGCTACATTTATTAATGATCATTAATAATCTTCTGCATGTAGCTGCAGTGTCAAATCCATTTGCAGCAGAAACACCTGCATGGGCTTAAAGAAACGTGGTTTTTACTAAAGATTGTACAGAAACGCTGCGGACTTACCGTGTTGGCATGCGTGCTGGCCCTGGGAGCACAGCGGTCAGGGAGTGAACCTGCGTGGGGAGGCTCCGTCAGTCAACAGCACGTAAAGACATATCTCCCAGTATAGCCTTAACGGACATTAGGGGCAAGTGCTGTTGGCACGTAAACACACACACACACGCGCGCGTGCGTCCGCACAGGTTTCCTTGCCGAGCAGAGACAGGGTTGAGCAACGTGGTTCACAACACACACACACACGGTTAACTGGTAGCCACTGTTAAGCAACGCTGTGTGAAACGCAAAAGCTCCGCAGTACCATCACCTGCTCGCAGATGCGCATCGCGAGGGGATGGATGAGGTCATGAGACCACGCCGCGTGCAGGCAGGTATTGGACCGTGTTTTGATTCAGCTGCCCCCCCCCCCCTCCCACGTTGTCGGTTGTTGCCACTTTCTGGAGCACAAAGGGGTCATTTAAGAGTGGCCCGTGCCGAGATTTGTTGTTTTTTCTCTCGTTAAATAAATAATCAAAAGGGGTCTTGGGGCCCAGGTGCTTTAAAATGAGAATCTGTTTTGCTTGCCCCTTTCATGCCACCGTGTGGGCCCTGCCTTCTGCTCTGTTGCGGCTGAGCTCTTCAAAAGCTGTCTGCGTCGAGGACACTTTACCGTGAAGAGAAGGCTTTAGTGGTGTTTTCATTCTAGTTTAAACACACTTGGACTTCTTTTAAATGAGGTGTGCTGTCATTTTAACTTGCTAAACGTCTGTCCGTCACAGTCCCACGTGGCCCATTTGTTGTGGTCGCGTGAGCCCAGAATGATCTTTGGAAGTATTTGTGTTATAATCAAAACACATTAAAAACACTGGGATCAATATTAGTGAAACAGCAATTTCTACAAATCAGTAGAGGAGTTGGATATATGAGATACTCTCACCGAAGACATTCACATCGACTTTAGAAGATGTTTTATGAAAATTGTATGCAAGAAATAAAGCCATATACAGGAATGTAACAATTATTGATCCTCTGATTTGTGGATGACCGAGTTAATGCAATGGCAACCGTTTGAAATGAAGTAGATAATTTTTTAATAACTTAAAGAGAACTGTAAAGTTGTGTTCAAGATCAACATGAGCGAAACAAAAAAGACGTTTGCTGATCAAGTGAAAATAATTGTTGGAAGAACACAGTTTGAAAACAGTGCGGACCGTGTATCGCTGGGGCAATTGATGAAGATGAATTGTGATCAAAATGATGACATAAGAAGAGGTTAAAAAGATCGGGATGGATTCCTTTTAGAAAATAAAATTTGATGACAAGCAATGTCAATATGTGCCTGAAGAAGAAAGTTTTAAATCGGTGCATATTGCCCACCTAGACGTAAATAAGAAACATAGACGTTCGCGAAGATTTTACAAAAATCTGAAAAGTACGCAAAGAAGCGTGGAAGAGGTGCGTGCTTGGAGTTGCACTGTGGGAGACGGAGGAACCCATGCGAACCAACACAAGTTAGAGACGTCATATTGACAGGCAGGTCACATCGCGAGAAAGGTTGATGGTCAGTGGTCGAGACTGATAGGAGAAACATGCCCAAGAGGATGACCGCCGTCCAGATGGAGGGACGATATCTGCTCATGTGCAAGAGCGCGATTGAGTATGGCATCATGGAAGTATGTGGGATTGTGATAGCGTGGGGGTGACCATCATTCAGCAGTAGATTGATCATGGCTGATGGTGATGTCCATCTTGTGAAGGGACAACGGACGTTCACGTAAAATTAAAATTGTATTAACCAGTGGAACTCTTTACGTACGGTATAAATATTCTAAAACGAAGCACTTTATTATTATGAGACGAGCAGCAAAGAAGACGTGAAGCTTGGTATGTAGTTGTTGCCATACTGCCGCAGGGCAATTTTTTTGCTTTAACGGGAATGATGACCATATCTTAACACAGGCACTCTCTCACACAGTATAGAGTTTGGTTTTACGGAGAGTGCAAAGCATACATACTGGTCACGGTCTATTGACTCAACCCAGAGACTCAGGAATGACCCACAAATCTGTACACAGTGCCTTACTGCTCTGCCACACCTGAGAGACGACAGACAGTGAAGCTGTAACAAATCCCAGGGTCAGGCTGCCTGCGTGCGCGGGTCGTCGCCATAGGTGGGGGCACGTGGTGTGGAAAAGCTAAATAAATTGGGGGTGGTGAGTGGAGGAAGGGTAGCAGTAACACGCACATACATACGCAGAAAAGAAAAAAAACGAAAAAGGGGTCAAAGTGAAAACGGGAGCCCGGTGGTACGTTTGGAGCGCGCCTGCTGTCGGTGAAAGGAGTTTTCACCCGCGGGGCCTGTGTGACCCGCCTGGTGGCGGCCACGGGTGATCGATGTCCAGTCATTCGTCTGTCACGGCCTGACCCCGCCTGCCCCGCAGCTTATGGGCGCTTTACGACCATCGCTCACGGCCGCTGTGACGGGGGAAACCTGCGAGAACTCGGGAGCGTCGTGTGGGTGGAGGGGGGGAAGGGGGGCGGCACCCGGTCACCACGACACTCCCGCTCCGGTATCTGTGCGAGAGTAAGATGCAAATTGGCCACAGTTATATTCAAAAGACGGTTTTTATTCCAATAATGATGAATGGCAATCAATTCACTGCTGTAGGAAGGCTCCCTCCCCAAGCCCGTCACCATTACTCATGGTTCTGCGACTGCAATGTTCCAATTAACATTGCACCTGCACGTATCTGCGGGGAACTTCCTCTCAGGCCTGTCTCCTCCCTTGGCTGCCACTCCACCGTTAGTCTTGACCGCCAGCCATCATTCCGCCTCGTGGTGTGTTTCTGCCCAACGATGAGTCGGTGGGAAAACAAGAGCCTCTTGAATTCTGCCCCGAGATTAACAATAGTACACCAGAGCAATACAAGTTTTGACCATCTATAAACTGGGTTTAGGTAGGTGTGAATTTGTCAGAGGTGTGAAAATAAAAGACTTCTATATAGACACGCATGCACAAGGGGAAGCCAAGCTCCATTGAGATTGACACGAAACGCAATTTTTATCAACCCTGTTTTAGACTTGTTTTGAAGCCCCATATATATTGCACGTGTACAGCCCCTTCTCGATCCACTGCTGGATAATGGCCTCCCCACACCATGTAGGTCGTGGAGTTATTTGGCCATACTTCACCACACTGGTCAGTGCAGTTTGATGACCATGGAGAGTATAGATCTGGGGCCATAGAAGTACAGCACAGAAATTAATATTGCTCGACTGTCTACCACATAGACCAATGTTTATACAATGCACTCTTCTAAAACAAAGGGTGGAGTTGGTAGCACAGCTTTTTTCGCGCATTGCACTCTCAACCCGGCGACCTGGGTTCACTTCCCGCCCACGGTTAACCTAAGCGGTGCTGGGCCCCTTCACCAACCCACACTGACCTGTGTGGTGAAGTATGGTCAAATAAGCCTGACGTCCGTCATGAGGTGAGGAGACCTTCATCCAGCAGTTTTTTGACACAAAGTTCCGTGAATATTTTTTCTTCATACAAATGAAATAATTTGTTCTAAGCGTTAGAAGTAATCGTGATGAGAAGTCATGAAAACCAAGTCAATGTACACGTCTAACATTCCATTCGCGAAACATTTTGACCAACTCTTATTTAGACATGCTACATGTGTAACTTGGCAGTGCGTGTTGAGAATCTCTGGCGCTTAAAAAAAAAAATCCCACGACACAAAAAAAAGGGTGCTCCATTAGATCTTTGTTTACACGTCGAGCTCTGGTAGTAGAACATATCACCTGTCATTCGCCTTGTGCATGTGTCATCACACCGTTTCGGGGGTGAGGTTTTTTTTTTTCTCGGAGGGACGTCGACAAAGGCAGGCTTCGCCTTCACCACTGCGCAGCGTCCGCCGGTAAAAATGCGAGTTGTCTGCAGCGACCAGCAGACTAAACAGGCGGTGAAACGAATTTAAAGCCACTCTCTCATCTGCCCGCTCGTGTGCGCGCGCGCAATGATTCGTCGTCTGGTTGTTGCGCCCGGCACTTAATTATCTAATAACTTTGCACGGCGTGAATTTGCACTATTAACGTGTAAATCTTTACGTAAACTATAACACTTTAGTGCCAACTTTCTGCAGGCTGCGAGGTTGTCTTAACTGATGGTAGTAACGCAGTGGGTTGCATATAATTAGTGATACTTAATATTAGAACTCGAATGATTCGACCTCAGTTATTCCGAATCAACATTTGTTTTCTTCTTGGTTCTTTCGGTAAAGTCACGTAGAATAATAAAACATAATATTTTATTATGTTTTATTATTTTTATTATTTATTACTTCCCTTCTACGTGACTTTACCGAAAGAACCAAGAAGATGAATTCCTGCAGTCACGAAAGCTTTAAATCGAAATTCAACATTTGTTGTGAAAATGTTTGACATTGTGCGGTTTCTCATTGGTCTCCTTTGTAGTTTTGTTCAGTCTGTAATCCATAATTTTTCACAATAATATCCTGTACGCGTTGAGCATTTTTACTTATTTTAATCGTTGAATCCACACGTGGTTGCATGTTTAATAAACATGTATGTCATTCATATTGCTGCGCAGTTGAAAACAATGTTGGAGGTATAGCCAAACTCCTCTTATTTCCAGTTGATGATGGGGGGGAATGCTATAGCAGATCCCCTAATATCTGCATTTACCTACGGATACATGCAAATAACTGAATTAATTTGCCACCAAATTAGGTAACTATTTGTGTATGCGGGAACATTTGGAGACTAGGATACATTTAGGCTGTGCGGAATCATTTTTAGTCACGGAAAATGTGCAGTTGGGTGAATTAACTGCACCACCTCGTTTTTCCAAAAACACATTACAGTATCTTTGTGGGTTGCTTCGGGGCCACGGATACTGGAAACACGGATATGAGACATTGCCGTGTATACCACTTGCTTTTTAAAACATATAATTGTTGACATTTGCAGTAATTAATGTGTCCTTGCGATAAACTTTTTCATAAAAAGTATTTACATTTTTCTGTCCCAGTGTACACTCGTGCCTCCCTCAACAGTTGATCAAATAGTCCCAACATGACCACGGGTGACGTGCGGGGTGCACCACTTTCCCCCACGCTGCCCAACAACTCTTTCTCTCTCTCTGTCTCTTTCCATATCCTTATCCAAACTGCAGGGAACCTGATTCTGTCTCTGGGCGAGATTCCCAAGGACCAGCTCTACCCGCTCAAGCTCAAGGGGATCTCCATCTGCTTCTCGATCCTGAAAGCGGCGCTGTGTGGCAACTATGTAAACTTCGGCGTCTTCCGCCTGTACGGCGACAGCGCCCTGGACAACGCCCTGCAGACGGCCGTAAAGCTTCTCCTCACCATCCCGCACGCCGACCTGCTGGTGAGTGGAGGCGTCCATCCGTTCGTTCGTACGGCCAGCCTCCCGTCTCGCCCGAGGGGGGGGCGCCATGCCGGTCCACAGAGACCGGTGCCGTCAGTTTTTTGTGTGTGTGTGTTTGAGGGGGGTGGTGTGGGTGCAGTTATTGAGAAATGTAAACAAGAGAAGAAAAATCTAAAGTGAAATTCAAATTGGCCTCGGGGTTTTTTTTTCGTCTAACATTGGGCGTGAATTGAGTTTTGATGATGAGTTCTTGCTCATTTGTCAGATTCCCCAGGCGGTGAATTGTTGCGTCCTTGTTAGATCTTATCACTAAAGGCATCGATTCGTTGATTAAAGGGGAGTCGCGTGCTCGCAGTACAAGCATTGCATCATAAATGGGAGAGGAGATTGATTACGGTTTCGGTAAACGATGTGCAATTGATATGCCACTTACTTATTTTAGGGTAATATCGAGAACAAAACTGTCCAAATGAGATGGAACAAACAATGAGATGGTAAAAATGAGACAAAAAGAATCGATCTTTTAATTGTGACAATGAATCTTGATAATTCATAACATCTCTATGGGGTGAATCATAGCATCCTGATTAGATAGAAAAACTAATGTAATCATCATGCACATATGTCCATGGAAGACATCAAGATGTCAATTTGTGCATCAATAGCCACATCAATACATTTACGTTTTCACGAAAATCACGAATGCATGCCTTATGAATGTAGTTTGGCTTGTTCTTTCATAGGCTAACATAAGAATAACATGGTAATGCATTCAACATTTTCCTAAAGATTCACCCATTTCACTCAAACGAAGGGAGAGCATAACCTAAACCATTGCTCGAAAAGAAGTTACAATGTTAAGTAGTCTTGCTCTGCGATGTGTTCATACCGCATATTGTTGCATCAGAGGGCTGCTCAGCACAACCGCGAAAACCGCGTTTAATTTAAAATTCGTCATTCAGTTTTAACCGACGCGTAATATAAACTACATTTTTACAAGTGTCCTACTTAAATGTAGGACACCTGGGGTTCTAAGTGCGCGGCGCCTAGCCAGGACCCTCCCACGTCGTTGCACCGCTGCGTTTTCCGAGGGTGCAGCACCTTTGCCCGTACACATCCTGTGCGTTTAGCCCCTTAGGTCCCCCGTGCCCATCCTCATTCCCACTATACTACTCCACCCCCGACTGCCTTCGGCCATCACCGACCCCCCCCTCCTCCCCTGCCAAAAATCGCGTCGAAAATGCCGGCGGCTTCCTCTGCCGACGCGACGAGCCCACCGAGGGAGGCTCGCTGCCCTTCCTCCCGAATGCTGGCGCACAATGGGGGCGTCCACCCGGCCCGCCGCGTGTGTACACAGAGATGTCCTGTGGCTGGGTCACACGACGTCCAGACGACGCTCTGCTCTGGGTTGCTTCCACTGCCTTTTGCGATTCGTCATCGAGCATTCGCGAAACTCACCGCTGTTTTCTTGAGGGCCTCCCCCTTGCTTGTGCAACGTGTTGCCCGTTGCAACCCGTCCTCTGCCAATGTGAGCCTTGATGAACATGTACGAGGTGCGGCTACCTTTTCCGTAAAGTGGGGCAGTGAAGGAGACGCCTGATTGTGACTGCGGTGAAGTGCGGTCCGTCACGTCATCCACCGACCATTGCACACTGCACGCGAGTGCAGGAGGTATTCGTGGAATCCGCCTGACAACCCCAGATGCCACAAAATGGCCTCCCCAAACTCAAAGGAGTTCTCAACTTGCGCCCTTGCTTTTCGTATATCATATGCACGAAGATGAGCCTTGATTTAATTGCATCTGCTCCATCTTCTGCAGCTTTGCTCTCCCTTGGTTGCTGTTTTTTTGTGTGTTTAGTTTGTTGTCCTTCCCCCGCACCTCCGATTAACGCAGTTGGCTACATAGGGTGCGAAAGAAGTTCAATATACATACTTGCGTGTTTTGCCCATTCGTATAACTCTTTTGCCATCTCCTACCCATGTAGCCTGCTTCTTGTCATTTTCAAAGTTCTCCATTATTTGTCATGTAACTGAAGGATCACTTTTGTCTGATAATTTCATTTTATATTTGTAAGTCCAAACTGTTTGCGTGCATTATGTTAACCGGAGAATAATTAAATCCTTTAATTACGTACTGTATTTGGATGCGGGCCTAATGCTTGTATCGAGTTTCTCTTGGAGTGCGTGTTTATTTTCCCGTGCCGGTTCGTGTGTAATTATTAGCATTACTTAGAGCACTATGTTTACGTGTGGTGTATAATGAATGGGCTTTCCCCAGGTGTTGGCAATACAAATAATGTTTAACGTTACCAAGAGTGAGGCCATCTCTCTTGAACTCACTTCATCATTGCCTTTGGGCTCACGACTCATTCATTCAAGCAAATGAATGCAAGCAACATTTCCATTCCAATTTGTGTTACATGATAAACACTGCAGTGGTAATGGCCACTGCAAAGAATAACGTCCCGTTCTCGATCACTTTTGAAAGCTAGCGTGTCGGTATTGTGTTGTCCATTTGTCCCATAGTGTCTTGTGTTGTTTTAGTTTTTTTCACCTCTCTCAAAACCCATTAATCTACTAATTCCCCCAGTGTTTGGATATACACCTTTATTCGAGATGTTATGTACATTCAAAATATACCAGGTCTCGCCGTTTGATTAAATATTCATTATAAATCTTTTACCTCCAGGAATTGGTGGGCGAGCGCAGGGCAACATCACCTTGTTTACAGCATGGTGCATTAGTCGCTCCCAATTAACTTTGCGGTCGTCGCCCGCGTATTAGTGCCGATCAAGACAAAGTGATTTTCTCATTCTCCCGCAAGTGAAACCGGTAGTAGTAATCGGAAACGCGGTCACGTGGAGCCCCCCGCCCCCCCCCACTTCGCAGAACTACCCGAAGCTGAGCCAGTCGTACTACTCCCCACTGCTGGAGTGCCTCACGCAGGACCACATGAATTTCCTGGTCGGCCTGGAGCCCTCGGTGCTGCTCTACATCCTCACCTCCGTCTCCGAGGGCCTCTCCGCGCTGGGTGAGTTGAGAGTTGCTCGCGTGAACCGGGACGTAGAGGACCCAACCTCTGTGTCGCCAAGGCCCCTGGGTCTGTGAGGCATTCATGAGTCGGTGATAAAGTAGCAACAATTTCAGAGTATGTTGCGTGTCCGTTTATCACGGTTGGCTTTGTGCAGTGCGAAAGAAGTTCGACATACATCTAAAATGCAGCGGTGTCTGCAGACGCTTTGCAGAAGTGAGGGGCAAAGTTGGGGAGGAAGGTGAATGGGAAGGGGGTGGTGGGTGTAAGGGCAAGCAGATCATGGGAGAGGGGAGAGAGAACAACATTATAGTGTGGCTCTGGGCCAAGAAGGCCAATAGTCATGTAAAATACTCAGTAATGGATTTGCCCAAACATCCTAATGCAGGAACCTCCTGAAAGAGTCCTAAGACTGAGTGAAGCTTTTATGGATAAATAAACGGCATTGTTCATAGTGTTTCAACGGACCGTGATCATTTGAATTTGCTGTCGTGTATTGGATCTTCATCATTCGTGAACTTCATTTTTATTCAGTCAAAGTCTTCTATGAAAAGAGACACGGGATGTGCAGTACATTTGACAGGAATATCTCAGTGATCAAAAGATGAACATTGTCGCTGTTTTCAATCAAAGAACAAATATACAAACAAAACTAAACAGCTATTATAAATGTCACACACCTTTATATGATAGTTTGGTTTGTCCCATGTCTTTGAGTATAATGCCATCATCATCATGAATATCCTACAAAAGCATGATCAAGGACAAAGAGTACATCAGTGTCGGTACACAGGGTGAAGCAAAGCCGTTAGCATACTGCGCATGAAACCAGCTACCTGAGTGATTTCCGGCCACGGCTAACATCGGTGGCGAGTGATATCTGTAACGGTAGTGGACACCTCCCCCTTCACCAACCCACACTGGTCGGCTTGGTAAAGTATGGTCAAACAGTCCCCGTGGCAGACCAGCAGTGAAACGACAGAATGACTGTACATGATTATTTTGTATCGTTATTTTTTTTGCACAGGATGTACACATAATTTAACAGGAGCAGTTAAGCTTCGGAAGCTTAGGAAACTATATAGATTTGAAACAATATATAATTATAATTATGTCCTGTTTGGTTGGGTTGTTAAGCCCCCTGCTGCGTCTCCTTGTACATGCCAGGGATCCCATGACGCTGGCAAGAATAGACCATTGTATTTTTTTAGTGGCGAATCTAAATTTACAAGAAGTTTTTGGTCATATTGCCCAACCTCACCAGGAAATTAAGAAAAAAAATTACTGTAGTGGCTTACATTTTAGCCAGATGTGTAATGTGAACGAAACTGGCAGCTAAATTTAGGGGTTGGGGAGCGGTGGTTCACACCACTGCGTTATGAGCTTGGTTGGCCGAGTTTGACTCCTGACGATGGCTAACATCAGTGGCGAGTGATATTTCAACTGGTCCTACTCGCCCCCCCTACCTACCCCCCCCCCTTCTTCACCAGTATGGTGAAGTATTATGGAACAACCTCCATGACCCACCCAGTATGCAAAGTCCTTTGTTGAACAGTGGTTTGACAAAGGATTTCAAATAAAAAACACACATACATTTTCGGGAAATAAATTAAGTCACTTGAACAGTCGGGCAAAGTAAACTAAATAAATAATCGACGTGTCTGCATCTGCGCGCACATAAAACGAACATGAGGTGGTATATTAAGCATTGTGGTGACACGTGCTCCTCTGTTTGGCCATGTGGTTGGTCACGCTGTGGGGATGGCTGCTGTGCGGACATGTCATTGTCAGCAAGGAAAGGAATTCTTGGAAACCCTAGTTCCTTAGCAGCATCTTCCTCTGCCACTGCAGTTGTGGGTTATCTGCTACCTCATGTCCATTGTGTGTTTGTGCTTTTTTGTTACCTTAAAACTATTTGTTGCCAAATGCTTTCTCGCAGAGGGTTCCTAAAATGAATGGTTGTGTTGCATGTAATGTCCCTTCTCGTTAAAAAGGAGTTATGGTTTTCATTGAACATACGCTGCTCATTAAAATAGTTGAATCATTCCTTGTAAAGAATAGCACCTGCTGCCACATAACACTGCGAGGTTGGATGCCTGCTACTTATGTAATGCCCTGAGACGCAGGAGCACATTTGCGCACAATTACCGCATCCACGAACAGACGTGGCAATAAATGAGCGTCGGCGGGAACTCTCGCACGCACAGTCTGAGTGTTACGCCTGGCAGAAGCCAGCTTTCCGAGGCAAGGCTCCAAATGCCAGGACAGTTGTCGGGTCATCGCCAAAGTGCGGAGAAGCCTGGGAAATGGGGAAACGATTTCATGTAGGCGGAGCTGGCGTCCTCTTCCAGGCCCAGGCGGGTATTGCGCACTCACTAGACTTCGGGGAATGGCTCGGTGTTTTGCCAAACCACAGCTTTTCCCTGAAAAACCTCTGCGGACGGGGGCAGGTGGCTCACGATGCGGACCTTCACATGGCGTGGCTTCCCCTTTTCTGCCACTGGTTCCAAAAAAAACAAAAGGAACTCGCGGTAGCACAATTCATTGTTTCCGAGCGCGTTAACGTTTTCGGAGCCGTAGCACGGTTAACATTGGCCAGGTATTCGTCAAGCAGGAAAGAAGGCGGACGACGACAGAAATTCCACATTGCTTAGCAATGTGATGTTTATTTACCAGAAAATGTAAGAAACGACCAAGACCATCGTCAGTGCAGGCAGGCAGTATGGTTCCATTTTTTGGCGTAGGGTATTCTTAACTATTGTTCTGCCTGATCGGATATTCTAAAAATACAACATTTAACCTTTACGTTGGCTGGTCAGGTTGTTTTCCATGGTACAATAACAAACCCACCGTTGCTTGAGAAAGGACCCTTGGTAAACTTCTCACGTCAAACCGCATGCAGGAAAAGCGCTCGCTCAATTTTCCTAGATGTGGGCGCCTAAACGTCTTCGTGGTCAGTCTTTTACAAGTGTCAGACAATAACGTTGATTTACAGCCACCCTGTACACTTTAAAGGCATTGCTCACCCAATTATTGTATGGTCTGAATCATGTTAATTTGAGATTGTTTTATAAGGTTAATCATTTGTGCTCTAAGCAGCACTATATGAAAGGATACCGAAAAATATGCAGTCCTCCAATTACATGCCTCCTTCATTGCTGGCAGAACAGTGCTCTAGAAGGCCCCTCTCAAATGCTTTTTGGCCTTCTCTTTCATGCCTGCCAGATGCATATGCTTTATTATTTGTAAGCATGGTTGAAAAACGTGTGTGGGATTCAATGCAGTTGTGTCACAGTAAAAATGGGCTCTCACCTGGTTTAAATTAAGGCTCTGTCTGAATTATGTGATGGGATCTTATTTCATAAACTTTCATCAATTGCCCCAATATAGAGCGCTGTTAGCTGCAGAGGTAAGCCAGCCCTGTCACTTTAACTCAATCTGAGTTAAGTAGAGTGCAACCTTGATAAATGGCTGTTCCTTTAAGGCCTTCTTGTGAATGGCTTGTAGGAACTTGGTGATGTAAGGAACTATATGCTTGGACAACTATGCTGGCACGTTGCATGCAGATGCAACACGTAATTAAAATGGTCAATTCCTGTAGAACACGGTGGCTCAATATGTGATGTGGCTGCGCAGAGGTTGGCATTGGTATCTCCTCCCGTGGATGGCAGCCGTACAGTGTTAGATGCACATTTCATCTTGCTGGGTCTTGAGCGAAGTGATGAAACACCATTTCTTACTTTAATACGATGTGCATTAGATCAAACTTGTGATAACAATGTATTTGCAGTTCATAAATACACGTACAGCCCATTTTATCAATCCACTGCTGGATGAGCGCCTGGCCCACGCCATGCGGGTCATGGGGGTTATGTTACCATGCTAGGCAGGGCTGGTTGGTGAAGGTGGGAAACATGTTGTAGCACAGTACAGTACAACAATATAGCTTGCTTGATCAATATATATGTAGTATATATTATTACTATCATGGTGCTGAATCAAACCACAATTCATTGATTCACGAGGGTGGCGAATCGTTTGCAAGCCCAGTGGCCAAGAATCGTGATTCTGCTGATCGGGGCCAAGGCAGGGCAGCTGTACCACCTAATCACGAGAGTGAAATTGTAACCTTACTATAAACAAGGAAAAAAAAACCCGCACACACAAGTCCAAATACCGCGAAATGGCATCGTGATTAGCCAGGGGGATTTGCAGGTTAGGTCATTCGGCCTTGGGAGAGATTACATTTGCTGAGAGATGCCTTCACTGCTCTGTGGAGTTGAGTCCTGCGCTCTTTCAGGCTCCGTGCATTACTGCGCGCCATCATGGCAAGTACAAAGGTCCGATGGCGCGGTTGGGCGGAGCGGCTGGTCGCGGCTCAATCCCTTGTATGCAAAACACAGCAATAGGCGGCCTGCCGGGGGTTAATGAGGCTAATCGGCCCTATGGCCTTCCCAAAGCTACCTGGCACCAAACACCTGACCCAAAGTCTGGAGAATTGTTTTATGAAGCATTCCTTCTTATTCTGCGTACAAATACCACGTGCTGATGTGTCTTTGAATGTACTTAAGTTTGCTCATATGTGATCAGAAGCTCTGTCTGTGCGTGTACCTTCATGTTTTAAAGCTTCACCAGCAATAATGACATGCGTCGCTCAATGGCGTCGGTCACGCGACAGGATAACCTGTTCTACGAACCCAGCAACTTGAGTTCGATTCCCACTCACAATCAACGTCGGTGGTAAATATCTAAACCAGTGCTGGGGGGGGGGCCTCCCTGAGCTCGACTCAACCTTAAACAAGTACCTGGTGCAGTGTGTAAAAATTATTATTTGGGGAGAAAAAGGTGGCCCAGCATGGTGCTGTAGCAGTTTGGGTTGAAGGGTGGGGGGGGGTGCCCTTTGTCTATTTCACAAATATGTACATACTTAAAATTGGAGCAGTGTGTTGGCACATGGTGTTGTGGACCCAAATGATCTGATGTGTGAACTGGTCCTGACTTGCTCCCCACTGCCCTCTTCCCCCCCCCCCCCGGCAGCAACCCGCACTCACCATTGTGGTGAAATATGGTCAACACAACCCCATTAGCGACAATGTGCGGCTTTCATCCTGCAGTGAATTGACAAAGGGCTGTAAATTCTAAATACTGTAAAGTTTTTCGAATAATATCCTACAGTAATGAGTAGCTTAATCTTCGAACAAAAGTTATATATTAAGCATTATTATAGTCCAAATCGATTCTGAGGTTAAATGTTCAAAGTAATGATTTTTTACCTGAACCAAATTGGAGCCACTTAACATTGTTTTTCCCTTAAATTTTAGATGTATTTTTTCTGTAAATGTCTGCTTTAATCATCTGTGTTTTAAAATACCAAATGCAATCTCAGTCAATTGCAATATAACATCTTTAACATTTTCAAAGTTGAAGTTTTAAACTTTCAATAAAATTAGCAGGGCTGTGTAAATGGATTTTAACGTTGATGATTCACAATTAAAAAATTAATATCCTGTGGTCAGACAAAAGAGCTGCTATGATGCAATTACATTTGATAAATACATTCGCCTACCTAAATAAAATGGAATTTTTACGCAGATTTGATTAAAATAATAAATGGTCGCCGTATACACATTAAAGCTTACTTAGTTTCGTGATCCAATTTTTTTTTATTAATGGATTTATAATGAGGTTGTCTTCATGTTTTTTTATTCTGCCCCTCCCCCCATGTGCACAGCATTTTTCCACCTCTGTGTGGCTTCCACAGGTTCCGTTGTTACCCCTCTTGCGATCGATGATATTTTACCAATCCCACCTCTCTTACGAAAGGCCATCTTGCTCAACTCGCGTGCCCGTCCTGTGAAGTCTATCTAAGGAATCCGAGCCCACTTCGGTGTACCACCTCCTGTTCAAAATCTTTTAACAGTTGCCTTATCCTCTAGTTTTTTTACTCGTTATTATTCCTCCCTGCTCCCATCCAATCTGTTCTCTTTGACAGCCCTCGCTCTGATTGTGGGTTCAAAGTGGAGGCAGACATCTCGTGGCTAAACTACCTACAAACGGGATCGGGTTCACGTCGGGGAAAACTGTTCGTGGATAGCAGTCGCGGGAGGGCCAGACAATTTGGCCCCATGCCTAACAAGCCGATGCTAAACAAACTTGAAAGTGGACACCACCCTGTGCGGCAATTACGGTCGCCCCGTGGCTGCAACACTGGCTGCAGTGAAGCGAATCGATAGCGTCGTAAAGATGATGCATCGTTGCTGTGCCCACCGCCCCAAAAAACAAGACGTGACAGCGCCACGTGATGGAATATGCGATGAATGTCAAGGCCGATTTGATTCCCTCCACGTTTTTGATATTTAGTTACAGTCCTTGTTCGTAGTTAAAGTATAACGGATTAGGTTGAAAATTCCATTTCGCGCTGCGGTTATTTATTCCGCGGTTTTCAGAGCGCATGACGTGAGGCTAAGCGTCTTGTCAGTGGGTAGGGTGAAGTAAAAAAAATAAGCCCTCCGAAAATTAATTTTCAGTAAAGGGGACATATTTACCAGAGTTGGCATCATTTATGGAAGATAACTCATTTCAAGTGGCATGCTTGTGTAGTTTTTCTCGCTCAATTAAATTTGAACTTGACCCTTGGACTCTGACACGAATAATGTACGGTCGTGTACCCGTTGAACAACTCGCTAGAGTCGCCATTTTTTGTTTGACGCTCGCGCGAAGCTGCAATCAAAATATAAACGTGAGCCTTGGTACAAATTCACCAGACGAACGTGAAAGGATTGTAAAAACAAATGGGGAAAAAAAGATACAGTTCTTTTTCCTTTGAAGCCACAGTCCCCTGAGAGCTGGCCTACCTGCATGAGCACGAGCGAGTAACAAAAACCTGTTTAGTCTAAGCGAATCTCATGAAGGCGGGATGACATACTGTATCCTGTGTGATGGCTCGGCTGTGGGCTCCGTGCTGAAAAGCCCGCCAGCTACCCAAGGCAGCAAGGCATCTAAAGTAGAACACAGCGCAGGAATGTGCAGCCAGCTATGACAGCTGTAACATAGTCGGTGGCTGAAAAAGGTCTCTTTTCCGTGGTGGCTTGGAGACGGTGTGGGGGTGACGGGGGCGGAGGGTTGGGGGGTTACAGCGGAGGAATAGGGAGAAACAAGAAAAGGGAACAGATTTCGGCCAGTATAAACAGCGTTCATGCCGCCGTCGTTAATCACGGCAGATGAAAGGCGGGAGTTTCAACTTTCCACCAAACATCCCCTGCCCCATCGAAATGCAATCTGTCACACTTAGCGCGGTCAGGTGGGCCTGGCTTTCCAGCATGGCCGAGGAGAACTGTGGGCACGCTGAGACCTTGAGAAACTACGCTGCAAGAATTGCGCGCTTGTTCTCCGCGGAGAGAGACTTGGATGTGCCCTGCTGTAAAAAGGGCCCTTGAGTTTACGAATTTGTCTGATCCTTCTTTAGCGTTTTTTTTCATTTTAAACTTGATGCTTTCGCTTGCACTTTACATTTCAGTTTAGCTGCGAGCTGTAATGTGCACTCGTGGGCATTATCAATGGAATAATTGCTGAGTAGGGAGGTTGGGTTTGACATTGGCTTTGCCATTTGCATTTCAATACTTTTCCATTTCAAATTGTTTCATTCTCATTTAGCGAGTGTATTGATTTATCCATAATAAAATTATTGACATGCATTGCGATTTTACATATAATTAAAAGCAAATTACAACACTTTGCAATCCACTGCTGGATGAAGGCCTGGGCACGCAGTGTCGCTCCTGGGAACTTTTGACCATACTTGAACAAACCGGTCAGTGCGGGTTGGTGGATGGTTGACCCAGAATTAGTTCAGATACAGTTCAAATATTGCTCGCCACTGATGTTAGGTCTGGCCGGAAATCAAAATTGACGGGTTCATTTCACTAAACCCCCTTAAAACATACACTTCGCAAAGTGGTCGCATAATAGCAATTAATTAAATCTCACGGGTAATAGCATCCAGAAACGCAGCACCTCGACACAGCCGACTACTCTTGTGCGCAACCGGTTTGCCGGAAATTTGTCGCAAGGAGGAGGGTTGTAGACAATGGGTCTCGGCAGAAAGCAGTGCCAACGGTCCCGTGGAGTCGATTGTAAATTACCGGGGCCCGGCCTCTGCGGTTGAATTGATTCGGAGCGCATCATTGCGTGTGACCTGCCAGTCGCTGACCCAGCAGGTATAAGCCTCCTCCCGTTAGCTGTCTTAGTTATAATGAAAAAAACATATGTCACGCAATTTAAATTGTGTTGTAACTTGCAGACAAATACTACTTTTCTGTATTTTTTTAAGTACCGTAGAGTTATCATGTCACTCTTATCGCTGTCGTAGATCATTGTTTCAAAAATAGAAACAGTCTTCACTTGACAGCTCTTTATCTGATAGTTTTGCACTGAGCTCCTTGTAATGGGAGATGCCTGCCTTGGATTTTAATAGGAAAAGGCAGGAGCCTAATTGGATTTGCTCTGTAATGCACGGATGAAATGCATCAATTGAGAACTTATAAGATTTCTTTGGCGGCTGTAAAGCGTTTAGAAAGCCATAAAAAATCCCCTTCCTCGCTATTAATTATCAACAAAAAAACATTAATAGCCCTACCCGTGGAACATGTTTGTAAAAAAAAATGTAATTTAAAATGCATTAAATAACATTACCGACTTTATTGCATTTTATTAATATAGATATCACACAGCCGGTGTGAAGTGCCACCCTAGTTGAATAATTATCGGATATAGAAATATTAATTAAATGTTTTTATGCGGGTGCTGTTTGAGATAGTGGGCCACATTTGTGTTTTGGAGGTTCTTGGAGTGCTTTGCACAAACCCACGAATTTTGAGAAGAGGGCTCTGAAAGTGGTTTTATGATTTGTTGTAGGGTTCCACTTGAACGCCAAAAACTAGACATGTAGCGATTTGCCTCGCTCGCAATGTGATTGTCACAATTCAATTGAAGAATCGCTTCAGTCATTGTAGCTTCGCAGGGTCACATGAACCCATGACATACAATGTTTACAAATCGCAAATACGTATCCGGGAATGCACCGTTCCATCAGAATCTGAATCTATTTTAATTGGTTAAATGGTGCATTGTTTCATGCCTCCTAAAGAAAGAGAAATTTTCAGCTGGGAATAAAAATTCAAATCCCTCTTTTTGGATGTGCAGCATTGAGTGGCCTCAGCATTTCGACTCTCCTAAAGCTTGGGCAGTGGGGTGGATGATTACATTGTCAGTGGCAAGGTCCTGACATTAGAGAGACTTGAAAGAAGAACAAAGAGAAAACAACAAAAGGAAAACTAGAAGATTCTGTCAGTGTTTGTTCATGCTTTGTTGAGTTTTCTGGAATATTTACTGGCGGCTGGCTCCAGGGTTGAAACCGAAAAAAAAGACGGCTCCGTTAGAAGGTGGACCGATGGGGCCTAGACCCCTCCAGCCTCCACCAGTTTCGCGGCACAAGGCAAAAGGGCCCTCTGCAAGATTTGTGGGTCTCAGTGTCTTGTGTTTGGTGGATTGTTTGCGTACGCATGCTATGCTCACTGTTTGATCTCCGCTCGTTTCTACGGTGGCATGTTTTTGTATTCGGTTTTTAAATTTATTGTAAACGCTGGTCCCCCCCCGCGCCTTTGCTTAACGCCGCACGTTGTCCATATATGCATTGCGCGTTGCCATTTGATGTCGCTGTGTACTTTGAGCCGGAATCTTAAAAAAAAAGTTAAATCGCCAAAATACGAAGCAACAATATAAGCCAGGTCGCGTGAAATAATAGCAGCATTCTTAAACGCCATCACTGGTATCTTAATCGCGGCAATGCCCCGCGTTTTAGCGGAGGATGATGATAACAGTTGCTTTTGCTGTTGCTGCCGGCGCGCACAGACACCATGGTGTGCACCAGCTGCTGCGCAAGCCTCGACCACATGGTCACGTACCTCTTCAAGCAGCTCTCCCGCAACGGCAAGAAGCGGCCCGCGTCCGCCGTGCCGCAGGATCGCGACCGCCTCCTCCACATCCTGCAGCAGCGGCCGGACATCATGCAGCAGGTGCGCCCTCAATTGAATCTCCTTTTGGGCTTTGTGGGGGGGGATGAGAGCTATGGGCAAGCACCTATGGTCAATGCTTCATTTTCTTCCTGAATATATTTTAGTAGAATGGAGTAGACACATGACTAGTTGTCACTGCCATAATGAAAGGTTTTCTCGATCTGGTGTGTCAGAGGTGGAAATGTTTTCTAGGTCGCTGGCCTGGACAGAGACCCACCTCAATTAACAGAATCACAGAATGCTCTATTTTTGCTGGAGGAACCGATGAGTTATGAAGTTATTTTTCACAGATGTCCAGTCGAGGCAGGTCAGAACGTTACAACAGTAAACAATACAAAAACACGATAAGAGTGCAAAGTATAGGAGAGGTAAACAAATCACTTCATGAAGCCCTAGCTTTGGTCATTTGTGTTTTCCAGCAATCCAATCATGGATAAACTCTCCATTATCCATGATTCGTATGGTTGCCGATGAACCATCCTCTTTTGGTTCTTTACCATGGGGTCTGGCTTAATTATGAGCTCCTTCTCACTCGTCGAGAGTCAGTCAGTGACTCAGTGCCCATGTGACCGCAACCCATACCAGCAGAAAAAGTTATTACTTAAAAACATCCACGATGAACGGAGATGACGAACAATGAACACAGATTATGTCATATCTTCACCCCCATTCTACATAGGTAAGAATATCTTTTCAAAGCTCAATTTACATATGTTTTACATTCTTCGTGTTATTCTTTTATCAACCTAGGGGAGGCCTGGGACAGACCTTGATGCCTCTTGCCACTGTCGTATGTCCGCCCAAGTATTGACTCCGGGTCGCGGGGATTTATCTGGTTGTGCAAAACAGCGGTGCAAAGGTTCTGCACTTTTGTGTGCACGCACGCACACACTCATGCATGCGGGCTCCTTAATCCTCTCAAGGCATGGGTTAGTAATGAATGAGTTTCTGTTTGGGAGGTGTGAGATCGCTTGCACTGGGAGACTTGGTAATGAACTCGGGCGGGTTTTGTCTCGAACCAGGTGAGAGGCCTTTGATAAACAGTATCGGTCGATCACAAATCCGTAACCTGTGGGTGTTCCGTCAACAGGTCGTTCTTATCCGCGTGGCTGACAGTTGAGAGCAGCTCCGACAGCGCTCAAAATGAAAGTGTCTGCCACCTTTTATGTAGGAGGAAAGTCCCGCTGTAACAATGGGATGGCCTTTGAACTACAGCTTTGTTAAAATAAATTATTCCTTCTGATTGTTGCGATTCAGCACCGTTATGAAAGGAAGCAGTCCTTCGGCAGGGTGTTATTTTTAACGCGTGGGTGTGGACGGATCTGGAGAAATCGGATCTGTCAAGAGGTGCCATATATGTACTGAGCTCGCATTGGCTTCCTTACAAACGGCTTCATGCTTAATCGCTGTACCCTGTCAACACAAGAAGTCCTCCTGATGTCACCATTTGCCGCTTTGATGAAGTTCAATAGAAGCGAGGCTGTAAAGGTGAGGCAGAAAACTATGTTAATACCGCTTGTCCTTTACAATGTGTCATGCTTGCTGTCTCTTTCTTTTGTTACTTTGTTAAAGGTGTTGGTTATCTTTGTAAGCAATCAATTTGTGTCATACTCTGTAACTAACCTGATCACCGTCGTTTGTACCAAACAGAAAGAAATTGTCAGGAAAAGGATATCTCAAGAAGTGAATTGTTGTCACAGATGAGTATCTTACAGTGAAAAGAATTCTCAGGCACTTGTGGTTTTTTTGAACATTTGGAAATGCCATTGATAGCCTGCCCTCGCACTTATTTACAAGGAATGGCAACTTGCGTCCCAGCCTGGAGCCAGGTGACAGGTCAACGCAGCGCCAACCCGCCATAAAACAAACAGAAACACGGCGGCAAGCCCTGGATTGCGCTCGCGTTCCCTCCGGCAAAGCGCCTCGCCATCCGTCAGATGGGCACGTCTTACCTGCGAGCCCACGCGCTGACAGTTTCCCCCAGCAACGGAGGTCACGACCCCTTTACGGCTTGTGGCCTAGAGGTTAAACTGCGCCGACGTCGCACTGTACGTTGCATACCCGCAGCGGCGTCGACGGTAGCGGCGACGATGGCGCTTGTTAATAAATCATCATCGCTCACACGCCTGGCGCTAGCCCTTGGTAATGTGGCCGAGGCAAAGCAGCTCCTAGCTCTCCACCCAACCAAATCGCCACGGCCGGTGCGTCAACCCCGCCGGCATGCGTTCGTTAAAGAGGAGGGGGGGTGGGGTCAGCGCCGGTGATTTTAACAATTGCAAGGGGTAGTTTTATTCGCACGTAGTAAATTTATAGACACGCGCCGACCTGCCGTTGGGTTTTAATGGCCATCGCCTGTGCGCTTGAGTTTGTCCCCCGCAGTGTTTTTATCAGGGGACGTGATCAGATCGGATCCAGTGAGCCCTCAGCTCAGAATAAAGCACGCTAAACGCAAGCCCACCCAGCTGCTATTTTATTGCGGGTTGTTCAGTTGCTATAAACAGATACGTCTTAGTTGCTATAAACAAATGCCTTACGTTTACAGTACAACGATGTTGGCATTCTTTCCTTGCGTTGGTGAATAACGATATCGAAAAAATATAATGAACTCTTAACTGGTAAGTAACTGAACAATGCATCACGATAAATAGGAGGTCCAATTGACAGTGGAGCCTGTTTAAACCAGATCAATTACTTTTATCATCTCTGTTTTTCATAAAGGAATTAGGTAAGCAGTACTAATGCCCGCGCGGCTCCACGTCTGAACGGTAGCCCATCTTCTGAAAGCTGCTTCCTTTCCACGCGCGCAGAGAGCCTCTCCGTCTGGCCGATATGACTCTCGTTTCGCTCCTTACGGTAACATTTCGGGAAGGTGAATTACTTTTAAATGTCCCTCAAAGAGTATCAGATGTATAGACAAGTTGGCCATCGAATTACTGGGGCCCCCTTCTTTAATGGTTTGTTGTGCTGGCATTAATGCTTGTTTCCTGTCCAATAACGTGGCTGAGTAATGGCTTCGTTCCCTGTGGCTGTCAGCACTGGAGCCTGCCTTGTCTGGGGACGGAGACAGCAACTCCTCTTTGACGCTGCCCCCCTCCCCTCTTCTGCCTCGTCCCCCCCACCCGACACGTCCCAGCGATCTCCCCACTGCGCAGCTCCCATCACACCCCCCCCCGCCGCCACCCCCTCCCTACTCCTGTTCCTCTTTCCCCACCCGAAACCACCCCCACCTCCACCCTCCTCGCCCTCCCCTTTCGCCGTGCACCCTTTTGCGATAATGATAACTTATTGATGAAGTCGGACTGGTTTTGCAGACTTTCACATTGAGGGAACGTGTGGGGGCGCCAGGTGAAGCGGCCGTCACACGCCGAGTGCAACGACAAAAAAAACAGCAGAAGCGAGGAATCCAGCGCGCTGGAATCGGATACATGTTACAGGCGTGTGTGTGTGCCGGCGCACCGTGGAATGTGTGAGAAAGACGGCGGCCCTGGCACCCAGCTTGCCTTTTGGGGGGCTGCTTACTGTAAGTGAGGCAAATGAGGCGCGTAATGGCCGGTTTTGTCGGCGTTATTAGGCCGATGAACAGGGGGAGGGCACGGGATTATTGCCATGTCTTCGCCACTCCCAACGGCGCGCATTGGCAAGTAACGTTGGGCGAGCCTTTGTTGCGGAATTGAAAGTGGTCCGTGCGCTCACGTGAGGCACCGATATTTGCGACTCGATTGCAAAAAAGCAGAATAAAGAAATGTCTTGCCTTCTGCACCATGTTTCCGAACCGCGATATATAATCAAATCTGGAATAAGCCATTTAGTGTTCATGAGCTGCATTATACCTCTGTTCTTTAAGGAATATGGAATTTGCAATGAAAAAAATGGGACTGCGTATCAGAAAAGTCCCTAGGGGGGCAGCACTTTGATGTGATGAGTACCAAGCCACTCCTACGCCACACGTGTTCCAAGGCCTGTCCATGTATGCCTTGGGCTTCCATCACAGTGTAATGTACCTATACGTGGCTTACAAGTGACAAGAATAATTCGAAAAACTCTTTTGGCCCATTTCCCGGGAGAGGAGGGAGGTGGGGGTGGTGTTGGGAGGGGGGTTTTCGTTCTGCTAGAATGAGAAAAGAAATTCACCGCCCAAGATCGTTATCTGCAGCACCGCCGTCTCTGGATCCGCTGGGGCGGCAGCTGCTGCCAGGTTCGGCGGGCCGATCAAAGTGCCGCGTCCTCAGACCTGGGTGCCTCTGATTAAACCACGGGACAGGTTGCATTTGACCTATCCGTCTCCCCGTACTGTGATGCACGGCAGCGGCGTTTGAGATAGCGAACCATTAGGGCTACCCGGGATTATCAAATATTCGAAGGGGAGGGTGCGAGGAAGAAGCCTTCCTCAACGTCACTGCCAGACAGGCGTAGGGCCGACTACTTTGCCATTTTAGAACTGGCGGCAGTTTTTTGTTGTTGTTATAAGTTGATTGAATTTTTCCCCTGCTTATACTCTAAGAGGGTAAACTATCGCTGAAGGGAGGAGATGTGGCGGGATTTTCAGCAGCGGAGTTGTTGCAACAAATCAACGGGTCTTTGTATGCGAGCAGAGCGTGATTTACCTGGTCATGACACCTGGCTTGCGCCTTTGTGCGTCTGCCGCTGCTTGTTTGCCGTCGTTGCGCGAGCTTGTCGGGACCGCCGCCTGACCCGGTTGCGACACCGCAGGTCTGCCCGCGTTTGCGTGACAGAGGCGGTGTCATCTCCCCCCCCCCCCTTCCCATAGTTGCGGCGACCGCATGCGCCGCTGGGAAGGAATCGGCAGATGAAAAACGCTGGTGCTTTACCACGCAGCCTAATGGAGACGCCAAGAGAGACAGTTTATGAAGTATCGCCGCACTTTAGTTGTAGCGTGCACAAAACGACATGTTAAAATGTACAGCACTATAAAACTAGATCATTATTATTTTAAAGACAAACGTCCCCCGTACAGCCTTATCAGACTGTTGCGACAAGTGCTGTTAGCGAGCACCTTCGATACATGCACACACACACGGCATATAATTACTTATGACTTATACCAGCTGCAGACTTGCCTGCCAACCTATAGTGAAGATAAGCGTCAGTGTTTCCAGGGTCGACTGCTGATAAAATTACTCCCTCCCGTGAACCGTGCAGCGGTTTATAATTAACGTGCAATTGCGCATGTGATGTGTTCTGGCCAAAGAGATATATTGCAGCAGGAAATGGTATTTTGAAAGGTAATGCAAATGATGAAGTCCGCGTGTGTATTACTCTGCACAATCTGTTAGCGGCTTGTGTTCAACACATTTTACCTGCTCTTTGGTATGCGGGCACTTAGGCCACGTGGAGCCTGGGCAAATAATGTTTCTTCAGCATTCACCCCACAAAGAGCGGCAGCACCTAGGGGACAGTGTGAGCGTGAAGAGACAGAGTCGCTGTGAGTGAGGAAAGCCAGAGGTGATACGTACAGCCAGGGTCCCCGCGTGGCGGCGAGCCAGCTAGCAGGAACTTGGGAGAGCAAGGAGGAGGTTTGGAGATGGAGGAAGGGGAGGGGTTGGCAGCAAAAGAGACAGGCCGAGGAGACTCCTCACCCTAAATGTGTCTGACCTTTGATCCCTGGGGCAGTGGCAGCTGGCCTTCGTCAGAGCTCCTTCCTCGTCATCACCGTCACGGGACTGCCACCCCCCCCCCCCTAAGATGAGCGGGAGCCCTCGCAAGCGCCCCCCACCCCAGTTCCCCGGCCATCCACCCCCTCCAAAAGCGCGGTTCCCAGAAAGAGACGGATAGCCGCGTCTTGTTGATGGTAAAGAGGGCGGCCGTGAACCGCTGTGTCGGAATGCTGGAGTTCACTTGCCTGGCGCCACGCTGCCTGCCTCCCAGCAGGCCCGCACCCCGTTTCACCCACACCAGCACCGGCAAGGCTCGCTCGCGCCCCTGCACCGCTAAGTTATTTATTTGTTTCTTCCTGTCGTTTGTTTCGTGCGGTTTCTTTACGCTTATTACCGCCGAGTCGGATCGCAGTCCAAACGCCACACCCCCCGTGCACATTGGCCTCGCTGCAGGTTAAACGAGTAACGTAGACACGCAGCGGCATTTGTTTGACGTTAACTGATAACCACACTTACAATTTGACCTGGGTCAGTGCTCCGCCGACTGTAGCCGCATCGTTAACGAGCGAAGGGCTGCATTTGTCCCGCTTGTGAGAGAAAAGGTGAGGTTTGTTTCTTATATTGGGAACCACACCCATCTGATTGCATGACAGGTGTCAAGTGAGTTGTCATTGTGGAGCATTTAACATTCCGTTCCCGCACTGCGCACCCCTTGCACATTGTCAACTTGTCGTTGGCAGATTCAGAAAAACATCCTCCCTTGCGAATCTTCAATTCCAGTGGATTTTGTTGCAGGTGGGGGTGTGTGTTATTTCTTACATATTTATCTTATTGTCTGTCCTTATTTAAGGACTGGGTGGCTGTTATGCCACAAGTTGACAAAACGCTCCTTAAGCCTGGCTGATGACTGCTGTCTGGTGCCCATTTGCAAAACTGGTTCTGCCAAGACGGAGAGATTGATCGGGACGAGATGGAGCTCCGCCAACACGTGAATCGCACACCGTGGGGTTTTTTCTTTCTCTCTACTTGACAATTTGGGAGCTTCGTTGACGGTAGCCACTTCGCCGCCAGTACCTCAGAGGGCGAGTGAAGTTCACGCTCATCAGAGCCCCACCAGGAGCGCGCGTGCACACGTGCGCGCAAGCGGCGCTCATGTCGCCGACTGACGGGATCCATGCGGACGTTGCTCCTCGCCACGCAGGTAGAGGGAGAGAGATTGAGAGGCGCACTCGGCTGCGTTTGGGGCGGTTGCGCCCTCCACTCTCGCCGGCTCACTGCGCTGACTCGACGTGTGCTTTGTTCATTATTCGTATACTTTGCACGCTAAAATTTCGATTTAAAGGTTTCGTGTCTGCAGGGATTCATCTTCTTGGTTCTTTCGGTAAAGTCACGTAGAATGGAAATAATAAAATAATAAAAATAAAACATAATAAATAATTCTTACGACGTTTCGGCCACAACGCAAGCAGCCGTCCTCAGGTGGAGAACAGGTCTGTCGA
>CM025634.2:5695015-5713633 GCA_014621495.2 Entosphenus tridentatus | reverse complement strand
GAAGACAGTCATTCATTCAGACTCTGTCTTCTCGACAGACCTGTTCTCCACCTGAGGACGGCTGCTTGCGTTGTGGGCGAAACGTCGTGAAAATAATTTTATTATGTTTTATTTTTATTATTTTATTATTTCCATTCTACGTGACTTTACCGAAAGAACCAAGAAGATACTTTGCACACGTTTGTTCGGGGAAGGCGCCAGTGTCATTTGTTGCAGTTGCACCACTGTGTCCCTGATTCGGTCGCTCGGTAGATCCTCCTCCGCAGACTTATTAGTCCCCCGTGTGTGGGATCTGTTGTGCCACGCTCGTACCTATCGCACGCATGTGCCTGTCTCTTTATGCTCGTTTTCGTCCTTTGATTCAGTCAGTTTGTGCATGTTTTGTGTTTGGTTTGAGGGCTAAAATAACGAGCGACATTTTCCAAGTGGCACTTTCTTCCACTGAACCTCATACAAATGTACCCTCAACATATTTTTTTGTTTCATATTTCGTATCTCTTAAACTTTCTTGCTCGTTTTAAGAATGAAAATGTTTGGATGTATCCAGATGGCTCACTTTAGTCCGTTGGCAGATCATTTGTCTGGAAGGTGTGGCCTTTTCCACAGGAAAGCTGCGGTGGTGATTAATTAGGGCACCTTGTGCTTATGTATGTATGTTGAACTTCTCTCACACCTTACATAGCCGACCGTGCTAATCGGAGGTGTGAAGGGGAAAGGACAGTAAACTAAACCCAAACAAAAGTTTGGTTTTCAACCTAGATTTAAAAGTGCATAGCTGGAGTGGTTTCCTGATATCGGAAGGAAGCGTTGTCCAACACGGCCGCAGAAGCGCGCATCTGAAAGCGCACGATGCAGTGACCGTCTTTGTTCGATGGCTCGCCAGAAGCCGCTGCTGTGAGGATGATCGGAGTTGACGTGTTTGTGAACATGATGTTAAACTGACGTGGACTCAACTGCCGGCTTGCGATAAGGTGTTTTGGTATTCAATGATTAAGTCGGCTCTTAAATTACAAGTTAGTTCTAAAAATCATGTGTATAGTTCAGAATACGGTATATATAAAACAAAGCAAATGACACATTTATTTTTCTGTTTATTTTCTTGATAAGTTAACATGTTAGTAAATACAATAAGTCTCTTCACACAAAAATAACAGTTTCGGTCATCAGCCCCAGTTTTCATCCGGATGGTTATTTTATATTTTATTGTTGCACGCAGTATTGTCTATAATAATGCATTACCCACAAATCTCTACTCTGGCACATAATGCATATTTGCAAGTGTCAAATATGTTACTTAATGTGCAAGTTCATATTGAAACTATGTTCAGTCAAACATGACTATACAATATGTTGGAGTATAATGCATGTACGGTAAATATTCTTGATGTTTCCTAAAAGCTGAAACATGAGATTAAAACTCTCAGTAAGGAAGCAGCAGTGGATTTGTTTAAACGTGTTTATGGTCATATATTAAGCATTAATAATGTCATCATTAATACTTGATTATGCTTCAACAGTGCACAAACCGGTTGCTACATGTACATGCAAATTACTTGAAAACACTCGGCAGTATAATTTAACATTTACAATTCATAAACTCTCTCCTTGAACCTGTTTTTGATTGGTTGCATTTTTTTTGTCGCGTTTACGAGAATGACCCACCGGAGGGCTTTGGTTTTTGAAGCAGAACAATTGTTAACATTCTATTGATTTGCTTTGTATCGATTGTCATGTGTGTGTGTATCGATGCGATGAAGTCTCCACGCACTTCTCTCAGAAGGGTTCTTCGCAAAAGCTCCGCTTGCAGAGGAAGTGCTCATTTGAATGATAGGACCGCGCGTCTGCCTTTTCCACGTCGCAGATGCTCTCCACGGTGCTGAACATCATCATGTTCGAGGACTGCAGGAACCAATGGTCCATGTCTCGCCCGCTACTCGGCCTCATTCTCCTCAACGAGAAGGTAAGCAAAGGGGGTGGCAACGCTGCGGGAGATTTCACCGGACCTTTGTTCGACGCAGCAAATGAATAATACTGAGAAAATGGCTTTGGTTTGTGCTGCATCTTATGTTCATGGGAAAATAATTGCATTCCAGAAATTGCAAAACATAAGGAATGGTAGGTTTCTAGATAGATAGATATTTTGACCACGTGTAAGGGATTCCTCACCATGGATAACTTCAGAAGTGAGTGATATTGCTCACCGTTCATCAGCCCGCAGCATGCTTAAAGTATGTTCTTACAGCCCCCTACGATGGACAATGCATCGGGGGCGTTACGGGGGCTAAATCCAGCAGTGGATTACCATAGGACTCTGTAAAAATAACGCTGCACTGAGGATTGGAGTTTATATTTCGAGGGGAGATCTGCAGCAAAACTTAGTTCCTCCCCCCCCCCCCCCACCGGTGCGATGCTGTCTTGGCGTGTGCAGTATTTTACGGAGCTGCGTAACAACATCGTGAGCAGCCAGGCCCCGGAGAAGCAACAGGCCATGCACCTGTGCTTTGAGAACCTCATGGAGGCCATCGAGCGAAACCTGCTCACCAAGAACCGTGACAGGTGAGGGCCTCTGACCCAGCACGTTCTCCTCAACACTGGCAATGTTAGCCCTGGCTGGGAATCGAACTCAGGTGACCCAAGTTCATATATGGCCCGCGTGCGCACGATTACGCAATCGGGTTATGGTTCGTGGACAAATAATATATATTGTTTTAATTGCCACGTTTAAACATTTCCTTCACTGTGGCGACGCACCTCCGATTGGCACGGTTGTCTACGTACGGTGCGAAAGAAGTTCAACATACACACGTGCGACCGATGGCGTGAACACGGCATCCTGCACAAACGGAGAGCCGTGTGGATTAGGGCGATAGCGCACACTAGGGGCGTTGTTTCTCATATTCAGATTAATTGGGAAAAATCCGATAGGAAATTTCCGATAATTCGTAAAAATTTATTGTTTGGATTGATCTGAAAATTTTCCGTCACTGCAAGGTGACTTCGCGTCCGAAAAGTTGCTTTTCGTGCATCGTGTAATTTTACTTTGTTAGCACAACGACGTGTAAAATTATACAAATTTGTTACATATTACAAGTTACATTTTACCATTTGATATGCGTCCCGACCATGCATGTGTCTTTTGACAAGACAGCACGTGATCCTACTGAGCCCATGTTTGCGTGGATTATGGTCCCATAATGCACGAGCAAGTCCATATCTCTCCAGTTTCATGGTCTCAGCTCTGACAGTTCATACAATTGTAAAATCCAAGACTTGTCGTATTTAATTCAGAAGTATTACAACATTTTAAAGAATATTTGTGCACAAGGAGTCAAACAATGCATTCATTCATCGATTATTAGATACATGCATAAAGTTGTCTCTTTAAGAATCAGAAGTTTTTATAATTCTTCCATGTTGTATGTAATGAGTTCACATCACCCTTACCAGCTATTAAGAGGCACACTGCCATGCACAGAAATGTTAAAGATGGAATAAATTCTCGATTCGAATCATGAATCCCAATTGTTAGAATTAATTCAATCGCTGAGGAAGGTGAATTCTTCCACCGAGACATTGTACAGTAGTTGGTAAATGTAGCAGTATTCGCCATATTTACATATGTATTGATGTATGTTGAACTTCTTTCGCACCATACGTAGCTAACTGTGCTAATCGGAGGTGCCGGGAAAGGACAACAAACTAAACCCAAAGAGCGGTTGTAAATAAATGAGTTCCCTATCTAAAATACTTTTCTGATGACTTGCAATCTTATATCCACTCCCAAAACGACTTGATTACCCCTTACTTTACCTCAACACTTGTATGCACACGGAGTGTTTGAAAGATACGGGGTGGAACGAATCTAAAGATAACTCTAACAGCTGCTGTCCTTGTGTCCCCAGGTTCACGCAGAACTTGGCCATCTTCAGGAGAGATGTCAACGACTCACTCAAATCTATGTCACCGTTTGCAGCCAACAGTGTGGACATGATGAGCTGAGGTCATCTGCCTACAAGGGTGACTGACTGTCACGGGTTTTGGGTTGGGGGGGGGGGCGGACGTGGGAGGGGAGGGGTGTTAGGGGAATCTTTTTTCAGCCTCTTGGCCTGGTTTCAGCTCAGGGGTCCGCCGTTCAGCGAGCAAGTCAAAGCTTCCAGAGTTCGTCACCTGCCACCCCCCTGACAAACAATACAGAAAGCCTAGTTGTAAAGGACACTAAAAATAAATGATGAAAACAACTTTAAGCGATCCTGGTAATCTCATGAGTTCTAGTGCATCGGTTGCCCCCCCCCCCCCACCTTTGCATTGATTGGCAAGCCTTTGATGCTGGACCAAAGTGGAGTGGTTTTTTGTTTTTATTTTGTGAGCATCTTGGTCTCGTTCTGAGTGATGACACCGTCAGCGTCTCTTGGCTCAGTTGGTCCTGTCCGATCGTCCAGAGTCTCGGATGTGTAATTTTCACCAAACAGCGTGTGGTGGCTTGTGAAACCCCATTTTGCTGGCCACTCCGTGCACATGCGATGGAATTGAGTCGGGGGAAAAAAACAGGCTCGTGTCAGTCATTTTAAAACTACATTTATTTCAAGGTCTATCAGTGTTTTGTCATAGCTTACATAGTGAACCCATGTGCCCGTGGAGAAGAAATGAGCAATCCACCCGCTTGCCATCCGGGCGAAGTCTGCTTAGCTGAGAAGTTGACTTGTTTTTAACGATCTCAGCATGAATTAAAAACTAAAGGAAGGCGACAGTCTAGCAAAAAGCGACAATTGACAATGCGAACATTTTACTGGAGGAAACCATGCCGAACAGATTTGCTATGTCAGTGTTTTCTTTACTCTCTTTGTCTTTTTCACTGCCGCATTATGCACATTGCACGCCCCCTAATAAAAGCTCCGCGGTGATACTCTGCTTTTAAAAAAAATCAGACGGTAAATACACTTATCAATTGCTATCAACAGCATTCGCGAACAAAACAAAAAAACGCTCAGTTGAGAAGTTGCGGCGACTTGATATATTTTCGTTTGGTACGTTTCCGGGTGCCGTGCCTGCCAAACCAGCGGCTCAAGAGATTTGGAAACAAAACGATGCGATATCTCGAGCGCGCCAAGTGTCCCGTCTCCCCCTGTGGACGCGTTCACCGCATGCGCTGCATAGGGGAGAGCCTTGTTTTGGCAAGGCACCCACATGGAGCACACGACGCAGGGTCATTAGGTGCGGACGCACGCAGCCCACTTGTTTTCGCATTCTCCAAATCATTCCCGAAATCTCAGAAGTGCAACTTTAGTTTTGCCCATGTGTTCCGAGCGGACAAGTTGGCCTAATTAAGTCAGCGGGCAGCATGATATGTTCACGCGAGCCCCCTCTGAATGAGTTCTCATGCACGCGCTTGAGTGAGTGTGTGTGTGTACCTACTGGGAGAGCGGTAGTGTAGTGGTTAGCGCGCTACGCTACGAACCTGGCGACCCGAGTTAGATTCCCGCTCACGGCCAACACCAGTGACGATTATCTGAACCGGTCTTGGGCCTCCACTAGGTCGAGTCAGCCTCAAATGAGTACCTGGTGCGGTGTGTAAACATCACCACTGGGAAGACAAAGGTGGTCGGGCGTGGTCCTGGCCATCCACCCCCTCATGGTGCCGTGCCGGCCTTCATAGGTGCTCGCTAACAGCATTGGCCCCAACAGTCTGTAAGGGCTACACAGGGGATCTTTGTACCTTCTATCTGCCGTGTCGACACCCCCAGTTTAGTGCAGCCTCTTTTTTATCTTTTGAGAGGTGCATTAAAAAGTTTATAAAGCACATTTATTTTCAAGATAACCAATGCTAACTTCATTGGACCACCTTACAAACCATCTTTAATAGTTTTTATTGTCACATCTGCACAGATGACTGCACAGTGAACTTAATATTTCACTTTTTTCATCCTCTTAATCTGCCTACTCTCAACAAAAGGCTGTGTCCTGGGCAATGCGATTGTGGTGGGTTTATCTAGATTTTCCAGGACATTCCTCATTTGAGAAATACAAGACGCTCCACTCCATGAACACCTCATATGGGGAACCACACTTATGCTCGAGAATACATCTGTACGAATTAAAATAAGTGGAAAATGTGTGCTCACCAAATGGCTATTGGCTGGCGTAACGGATGGATGGGTGAGTAAATAAGCCTGACAATACAAACCCCGACATGGATTTCAGCTGCGAGCAGTCTTTTCCCAAAATAAAACTCAAACTTCGAGGGTTGTTGCTGGCTGGTGTAGTGTAACTTTGTCTTACAAACCTTAATCAAGTGGGGAGCACGTCTGCCAAACGAACAGCTTTAACGCACAAACACAAGCCTTCAGCCTCATGGCAAAGGTTGTGTTTTATGTTATATTAGGTTCATCGTGAGCTCCATTACCATCGCCCAGCATTATGTGGTTTGTGGTGTTATGAATGGGATAATGTAATTGTAGTTATTTCTTTTTCAATCCACTGCCGGATGAAAGCGTCCCCACGCCGTGTCTTTTATGGGCATTGGTTGAGCATATTTCACCGTGCTAAGGATCAGTGCTGATTGGTCAATTGGCGGGAGAGGGTCCGGGAACCCGTACCGATGTCCACTGGCCACTCGCAGTTAGCCTGGGGCAGGAGTCAACTCAGGTCGCCAGGTTCCTGGAGCCGTGCCCGAGCTTTTCGCTGCCATCTCTACGCCGTTTAAGTACGACGACGATGACGACATGCTAAGGATACAGAACTCTTGGCGCTGGGATTTTGTATTTTTTTTTAAACGTGGACAAACTTCTGTGAATGGAATGACGTCTTCAAGTCGCACAGACGCGACGCCGCACGGCTGTCCTGCTGGACAGCGTAGAGCCCCTCGGGTGGGCGTTTGATTTCACAGTTTGATGTGTCTTTAACACTGACAGGATTATTAGATAAGCAGTGGGGACCTATCTCCCCCTTTTGTTGTTGGGCCCCATAGAATCAACATCGGATAGGGATCTTACAAAAGCAATTGTCGCAGAGTCTCCATCCGGGTCACATTTGTTTTGGCTGGCCTTTCGCGATAATGTGAGATAGCACGGCGTTTGTGGAAATGTGCTGCTCCACATAAACTTTATTTCGCCGACTTACGTTTGGATTTGAAGTGCAGTATGATCTTTTGTGACTATCCAAAACTGATAAAGTGATAATTTTGGCAAAGTAATGTATTATATGAATAAAAAAAAGTGTTAAACAAATTTAAGATGTATATATCTACACGTTCAAGTAAACTATTAAAATTTTTAATTATAGGTTTCTCAAGAGATCCAGTTGCAGAGGTATGCTCTCTCAGTGGTGCATAACGTACTACCACTCATCGGGTAGCAGTTTACAGTTATAAGATAATTTAGCGCGGACGTTAGGACTCTAAATTTACTTGTTATTGTATTATTATGCAGGCTGTTACACCTCCTTTAAAGATGGTTCGCTTAATCTGGATAATTGTTGTTGCATTCTCAGCGTAAAGAGATTGATCCTTGTAACAATGAGCGCATCATCTGCTCGCTTCACGTTCGGGGCCGTGGCATTTTGGGTGACATCCATCATTTTCATGTAAACGCTATAAAGCATCGTCGATGCGAAACTCCTCCCGGCTGTAACTGAGTGCGTGTGCGTGGGCGTTCACAATGAGCCGCTACCACCAGTTGAACAAAACGTACGTCGTAAAATTTTACGTGCAAAACAACAACCGTGCATATCATTCTTGTAGCCCATGTCAGCATTGCATTGTATGGAGTGTGTATGTTGAACTTCTTTTGCACCGTACGTAGCCAACCGTGATCATCGGAGTTTGCGATTGGAAGGACAACAAACTAAACACAAACAGCAGTTCTGGAGAAATTAGTGCACAGCTCCAGTAGCTTTCTAATATCCGAAGCAAGAGGCGTTCCAGACGGCCGCAGAAGCGCATCTGAAAACGCGCGAAGCAGTGAGCGCATTGAGTGAGACGCGTCGTTCAGTGGGCTCGCTGAGCCACCCGATGGAGTCGCAAACGTCAGGTTAACATTCAAGCTCTTAAAACGATCCTTCCCAGAATTCAAATTGTAAAAAAACTAAAATACTGGCAGAATAAGCCCGCTCGCATAGGTCCGATCAAGTCGCCTGTGCAAACCTCATTTGTTTTTGTCGATATTGCAATGAATTATTAACTCCGTTCATATATCGCGTTGAGTTTAGCGTTTCACACTGTTTGCTGTTATACGCCTGGGGTATGTACATGAGCTGAAACTAGGTGAAGACTTTAAAATGTCCCTCCGACGGTATTTTTATACTTATGCGATTTAGACTCGTTGGAAGTCGACACAGTAACGCTCACTTGGGAGAAATGTAAAAAATGTACATTGATGTAGCCTTTCCAGGTGTATTTGTACAAGATGATAAAAATTTGTACTCATTTCTTTTTTTTTCTTGTCGCGTGCCATGTCTGCAGGTATGGGCAAGCGAGTGTGAGAGCGAGTGTACAAGCGAGTGTGCAAGCGAGTGTGAGAGTGCGGGTTTGAAATGCGCGTGCGTGTGTGCGTGTGTATGTAGGTACGTCGTGTGTTTGCACGTGTGTGTGTGTGTGTGAGCATTCTTTCAAGTGTGTGTGTACGTGCGTATTTGTGACTGCAAACATGTGGGGAGCGGTGGCACTGTGGTTAGCGCGTTTCGCTACGAACCCAGCGGGTTCGATTACCCGCTCACGGCCTACACCAGTGACGAATGTATGAACCTGTCCTTGGCCTCCCCTAGGTCGACTCAGCCTCAAATGAGTACCTGGTCCGATGCATAAACATCGCCACTTGGGAGACAATGGTGGTCGGGCGTGGTGCTGGCCACCCACCCCCTCGTGTGCCGTGCCGGCCTTCATAGGTGCTCGCTAACAGCACTTGCCCCAACAGTCTGTTAAGGCTATACGGGGGATCTTTGTCTTTGTTTGCGACTGCGCGATGAATGAGAGTGGGCATGCTTGCATGCGTACGTGTGGAAGCAGGCGCGTGTGTCCGATCAGTTGTGTGTGCAGCAGACGGCAAACAACCATAGGAAACAGTAACACGGTATAGTTTGGTACAATCCTGCAAGAACCAAATTGCATTTTTTTTATATTTGTGTTTACAGAATTTGATGTTTTGCTTTAACAATGTATTGTCCCACTGTTGTATTGAGCCACCGACCTGTTAAAGCTAACTTGGAAACCTTGTGTAATTACCATAGAAATTATATTTCTATGAGGCCATATTCCTATTTACCATTTTTTGTTTATTTGGAAACTTGTTACTGGAGTAAACACATTAGATAGAATTTGAGACAAACTGCTTACCAGAATGCTGATCCTTAATTGTTAGCAGTGACATAGTGGAGTGATGTCCTGATTGTGTGTTCAAGAATGAGGCATTTAATAAAGAACTGAAAAAAATAACGTGTCCAGTTGATTTAATCGTGAAGTGAAATCCTTGACTTTCTGCTCATGTTTGTGGCCAGTTTTCGCGAGTCATCCAAGGATGCATCGATTCGCCAATTACTATGCTCACAATGTATCGATTGCGTTGTTGGTGTAAGTATCGATTACTGCGCTGACGATCTGTGCACATGAAATGCTCATGCGGCAACCACAACTATTCAAACAAAGCAGAATATTCGACAATACATCAAGATGGTAAATACGATACAAAATATGCCATTTGTTTTACCGGAAAAGCGTCTCTTGAGTCCGAAGGCTTCGACGCGGATCCAGCATCTGGATTGTTGGACAATTTCTGAAATTGAGTGGCGTCGTTAAGTCGCCTGCTTGGCCCTGTCACGTTGGCCTCTCTCTCCCGTCGCATTTCACTGCCCTAAATGCTCTCTTCCTGCTTGCGTAAGGTTTTCGTATGTACGTTGAAATTATTTCGCATCGTACATAGTCAACCTTTCTAATTCGTAGGTGCCAATAATAATCGCCTAAATAAGTCGCATGAGACTAATCGGTATTGTTATGTACAAGACAATGTGACCCCGTGGGTCAAAGTTCAACGCTAAATGCTGGCAAAATATTACTCGGGAACGTTGTGCACTCTCTTGAACATAACAGGTCCGTCGAGTCTTAATCCACGTGCCCTGTCTAAAATCCCACGATAGGTCAAGTCAAGCATATTGAGTCTCATCAGCTGAACTGGCACGCAAAGTGTGTCTCTTAAGCTGGAGCTCCAGTTTCAAAGATGCCCTTCAAAATGAAAAAAACAATTGCTACAATAATATAGAGCACCTGCACAGCGTGTGTGTATATATATAGCGAATGTTTAAATGTCACCATTTAAAAAATCATTCCATGTTTTTTCGTGCTTGCATCTGCAGAGTGCATCAGGATACGATACACAGGTCACTCGCTTCTTTAGAAGCTTTTGAAAATGTTCAGCCTAAACAAGATTTTTCTTTTAAACTTATCCGGTAATGTGACGGCGACAGACCTGCACAAGTCCACTTAATCCGTTAAATCGACAGCAAAGGCACTGCAGACTTCTAGAAAATGACAAAAATTCTGCTTAAAAGCCACATTACCTTTGTCTCCCAAAAGTCTAGTTTCTTCAATTGTACCACCTCCGTCCACTCGGCACGATCCTGTAACTGGGTACAACCCCAGTCGATGGGCAGGTCGTGTGTGGTGGGGTAAAGCGTGAGTACTCTCACCTCTTCCCAGATGTCTAGCCGGCGTGGAAGAGGAGGCCAAATACTATCCGGAGCGCCTTCCCCGGTGAAAGCCTTTCTGCAAACAGCGTCTGTGAGCGAGCAGTTGCAAGGCTGCACCTCTACCCTGTTACTTGGCATCTGTGAAGAAAGAGCTTGAGAGCACATCGGATTTTTCCAGTGTAATACAGATTCTGATTCTGTTCACCATGCGCGGTGCCGGTGGCTGGGTAACGCGCGCAGACCCCGCAACTTTCTCGGCCAGACGAGACACGGAGGGCATTGCTTTGCTTGGGAAGAGTGGGGGTAGGGCTGAACGATTAATCGATTTCAAATCGAAATTTGAAACAATGCGATTAGCAAATCGCAAAGGCTGCGATTTTTTGCGATTTTAAAGTCTTATTACCTATTGGAATTTTATTCTTTTATAATTAAAATAACTTTATTTATTTAACTTAATTGTTCCATGTTTGATTGTTCTACTTCAATTAAAATATTGTAATAAATATGTTGGAGGTAATTAATCTCTTTTAAGTTCTCATCCTTGCATTATAATATATAGAGCAGTTCATATGTTGATGGTATCATGTGGTAATGCTCCGTCACATGTTTTAAATCGATTACACAGTGAATATTGAACTGAAGCTTGACTTCAAATTTGTAATCGCAAACCAAATCGCAATATCTGCCAGAAAAATCGCACTTAGATTTTTCCCCAAAATCGTTCAGCCCTAAGTGGGGGGTGGGGGGGGCGGCGACCCGGGCCCTGCCGGCAGCTCACAGACGTCTCCACCCAGCCCGCGTTGGCAACCCCCGTGCTGGAGTGAGGGCATCCCCATGCACGCCTGCAGGACGTGCGGGATATTTGACCGGACATACTTCACCGCGCGAGTCAATGCGGTTTGGTGAAAGTGGTTGTTGGGTAGCGGCGGTGGGGAGGGGAGCGCTGTACTGCCCACAATGCCTGTTACGCCCATCCTTAAGCACTATTATCCAGGCTCAGCGCCTGCTTGGCTTACGAGATCTGACGAGATCGGCAGCATTCCGGCTGATGCAGGACTTCAAAGGCGGGCTTCCGCCGCTGCTGCTCCAGCCAGGCTGAAGGTTCTCCTCCTGTCAAGCGGACTGCAGGTGGAGGTGGTTGGGGGTGTGGAGTGGAGGTGGGGGGTGGTGACACGGGTGAGATTCTCAGCCGCACGCTGCATCAGCAGCCCCCGTGTGATTGCTGTGTTTTGAGTTGTCAACGGGCGCTGTGCTCCCGGCCAGGTATCCCGCGACATCATCAAAACAAACCTTTTAAGAGATACACGCGGGCAGGAAGCTTCTCTCCCGCCTCTGCCCGTCTTGCCTGTGACGGGAAAAACAACAAAAAACCCGCGGCTTGTTTTGTAACGATTTACCTTTCCTTAAACAACCGCCCCGAAGAACGCTTCGCGTGAAGACGCGCGGGGCTTGATTTGCGCAGTTACGGTAGTAGCTGGATATAAGCACAGTTCTGATATAAGCGACGCGTCTTTGCAATGCTATTTGAAGGTCAACCGACTCTTGATCCAAGCGCACGTGGCTTTGCTCCCAAAGGTTGTGCTTATATCCAGCTGCTGTATGGCGATTCATTTTATTAATCATCATGATAATCAGCCATAATTAATCAACTGCTGAATGACGACTGCCTGCCCAAAGCTGCCGCCATGCTCCGCAATCCTTCGATGCAAACGATCCATCGGATACAAGTCACATCGGATACAAGTCACATCGGATACAAGTCACATCGGATACAAGTCACATCGGATACAAGTCACATCGGTGAGGCGGTCTGTTTATTTTGGGTAAGACCCAACCAGGGAGGTCGTTTTTTTTAAAATGGCGATCCGGCCAACACGGTTCAACGACTCGAGGATGATATCTTGTCGGGTGGAGTCGATGTAAAAAAAAAGCGTTCTGATTGTGTGATTTGTTGGGTGATTGTCCACAGATCTATCCCACCAAGCACGGGTCGTAACAAACAAAAAAGCAATTGGCGCCGTGGTGGTCAGATGTTCACTGCCTCGCCCTGGTATGCATGAGGTCGTGGGTTTTATCCCGACCCTGTACGCCTGCTGTATATTTGAAGTTTGCATGTGCTCCACCCGTCAGTCGCGTGGATTTTCCTCCATATTTGGCTGGCGATACATTTTACACGTGAAGATAAGCCACTTCGTGGAGCTATCGTTTGTGGGCCCAGGTCGCTTCTAGAAAAACAACTACGTAGCAGCTCTGTGGATCTTACCTGGCGAGAAACGTGTGTGTGTGTGTGTGTGTTTTTACAGGTAGGAACAATGTTCCACACTCCCCACCAGGGATTATTTGTCTGTCTGTCGTGCACGAATGCGCTGTCCAACCAAGTTTCTACCTGCCCACTCCGAAGGAACGTGTTAAATTCACGTGCGCTGTGAACACGCTCAAGAGGACGACATTGGCCGTGAGAGATGGGGGGGGCGATGAGACCCGCTCGCGAGCAGCAGCTCGGACGGGTTTGTGTCATCGCAAGATCGCGAGACATGGAGACGGCGTGGGGATGGGAGGCCTTCGTCCAGCAGAGGATAAATCGTGGCCGATTGTAATCGCCCATTACAATAATATTATTGCGGGTTTTTTTGCCACGTGGGGGTGGTGCGTGGAGAAGATTACGTGTGAGTGTTTTGGTGGCAATGTACGTAATTCCGGGGAGGCGGGGGGGGGGGTGTTCGCAGGGCGGGTTTTTTGTTTGTTGACGGGCTACGTGAACATTACTTTGGAGTAAGGAGGTCACCGTTGGGGTTAAAAGACGAGTGTTTGATGCAGCAGTAATGCACGTGTTACCGTACGGGTCCCGGAGCCAGACTTTTAACAGAGCAACTAAAAATATATATAATGTTTTGACCTTTGAAAATATGTGCATGTGGAGGATGCCAGGAATTTCAAGAAAGGATCGGGCAAGCGACTTGCAGAAATAAAGATGTGCATTAATCAGGCGCTCAAAAGCCGTGGCACCTCATAGATTCTGAATCATATTGTTTGTATGTATATTTGAACCTATTTTGCACCATACGCAGCCAACCGTGCTAATCATCGGTTATCCATGAGTAGACCGCTGGCTGAAGACCTCCCCAAGTTGTCAACACCTCTCGCGATCCTAAGATGTAATAATCCACCCAGCACTTACACGCGAGCTGGTGTCATCGCTCCATCTCCTCTGTGTACGTCCTCCCAGACGGATTTTATCGGTCAGCTGTCATCCCGTCATTACTCTTGACGACCGGCCATCGTCCCTGCTAATGACGTGCTCCAGCCAAGCCCACTTACGTATCTTAACAGTTTGGATGTTTGTCTTTAACCTGTGTATATTTCTCTAATCCCGTGCTGCTCAGCCTTCTTCATGGCACGACAATCACTCTCGGGCTTGCTCCATATTTGCGACACTCATGACGCCCAAAGTGCCTGTCACAAATGAACCACGATACCTTGCTTATATCGTAGAGAAGCATACATCATCACGCAAACTCCGTTCGTTGCCGCAGCGGCCTTTGGTTAGCCATCCAACAAAGATGGTCACCGCATCGCGCGCTTTCAGATCCGCGCTTTCTGCGGCCGTCTGGAACGTTCTACCTTCCAATATTAGGAAGTCGCTGGAGCTATGCACTTTTAATCCATCTCGCTTGAAAACTTCAGCCGTATTATAATGCTGGGGCAAGTGCTGTTAGCGAGCGCCTATTAAGGGCAGCACGGTACATACGAGGCCCTGCACAACGACCGGCCGCCTTTATCTTCCATCGTATGCCGTTGTTTTTTTGTGTGTGTTCGTTTGTTGTCCTTCCCCCGCACCTCTGATTTGCACGGTTGGCTACGTACGTTGCGAGAGAAGTTCAACATACGCACGCCCAGCCGCTTCCAATCACGCGTGTCGCACACATTAATCTATATATATAGTTGCGACCCAATTGACGTGTTGCTCTGGGTAGACCGGGGGAGATCGTTGATCGATGTTCAGTTGCCCGGGTTGATAGCGGCATGAGTCGTGGTTTCACACTCAACCGTGGGCCCACGTGAAGGCTCATCCTGCTATCATCTCCCACTCCGCTCCTCCCGCATGGCGCACTTCGAATCTGGCTCAACGGCCGCAGTGTGAAATCGTCGTTGTTGTCGACGCCGTTTCTCGACGTGAGCAGCCCCTTGCGAATCGGTAGAATCGCGACTCTGACCCGAGTCTCATTCAATTCGCAGTCGACTCAACGCTGCTTCAACTTGTTCGGCAGTAGCTGTTGCTTCCATTCAATAAAGCAAGCTCAGGTGTGAGTGATTTCTGCCAGACTACAGTATTGTGTGTGGGGGGGCGGGGGGGGTCTCATAAGCGGAATGTATTTGTTGGGCGAGTTAGGCGACTGCAAACATTCTACGATGGACAGGGCACGCGTCTACTCGGCCTCACGCAAGTGCCCGGGTGCCGGAGTGAGACGAGGGCGAGGAGGCGGCCGGGCGTGGTGCCTGCCCACCGGAAACCTGCGGCTCTTTAAGGGCCGCTCCGTGACAGTGATTTTAATCAGCCACCACCACCACCGTCTCGTATCAACACGCATTGGGGCTCTAGAAATATTGGCTTTTTTTTACCGAATTCGGAAATGTTTTTTCTAAAAAATTTTATCTTGATTTGTCGACCCCCGTGCTAGGCCCACCACCCGCCGCGTCGTACACCGTGCCGACCTTCATAAGGTGCTCGCTAATAGCGGCACTTGCCACAACAGCCTTTATCGGCAATGTACGGGGGAGAATGTTTCTTTTTGTCTCTGGATTGCGCGTGTGTCCGTGTTGCTGGGTGCCTCCACTCGCTAAATGAAGACCCGTTTGGCAATAATGCCTTGATATTTACTCGCGAAGCTGCGCGGGAGGGTGGGTGGGGTTGTGGGGGGGGATTCTTGGTCATTTGATTCTAATTAATGGATTTCATTATCCACTTACTGCACGTGCCCAGTTTTATCTGCCGCTCAACGCCACGGGGGGGACTAAGTAACGAGCGACCGCGTGGCTTGGTATATAAATAATGACGACAACAAAAATGTACATAAACATTACAAATTAAAAAGAGGCTTCAAAAATTATTCCGTGCAGAGATATGAACGTAGCGCGTGGTAAAGCATTGCCAATAACGGTGTCTGACATAAAAAAAACGTGCGCACCGTGTGATTTAGATTGCTCTCGTGAAACGCAGCCGAGACTCGCGATGCATGAGTTTTTGCGGAAATTAAAAGGAGAGGAGCGAATGGTTTAATTGAATTTTATTGATGAGCTAATGCCGGCGTATTGGGTGTCGGATAGGGCCATACATTAGGGCGCGGAGACGATCTCGCAGAAGCTCACTCGCTCCGTGCTGCAAGAGCAAACGCGCCTCCTTATTGATTTAAATGGTTCGTAACTCCGCGCCAGAGCTGAAGTTTCCCCGTAATGAATTGCGCCCTTCTCGCTCCTCCGGCGACTGCCTGGTTCTTGGTGCGCGTGCGAGTCGTTAGTGGGTGCTCGTGCGTGAGCGAGTGGATGAGCATGCGTGCGTGCGTGCGAGTGGGTTAGGTGAGTGAGTGCGTGTGCGAGTGAGTGACTTAGCGCATGGCTGCACGAGCAGTTCTGTAATCGCGATCCCACCACCCACAACCCCCCTATAGTGCCGCCCGCTTTTCCACGTCGTGCCGGTCCTGCTCCGCTGAAATGCCAACACGAGGACGTTACGCGCAGCGCGCGTCCGATGGTTAGTAAACGCGTCTCGCGCGATGCAAGTATATTTACACAGAACACTGATTGCACTTTAAGAGCGCCGTTCGTATCACGTGGAACACACGCGTGCCCACACGATGTTTATAATAAAATCGGTGCTCCCTGCGTCACTGGATACGCACAAGTGCGCGCGTGCGCATGCACACACTCGGGTCTCTATCTGAATTCGAATCAGCGCTCTCCGGAACACACACACACACACACGATACCCTCCATCTCCCGACATCGCGTGAGACGTGTTTAGCAATTATCGGGCGCGCGCAGCGTGTAACGGCTTCAGTTGGTATTTGAACTGACAAATATTGATAATGCAGCTCGTGCCGTAATGCGTAGCGGGGACTTGAGTTTTGGAAAACCCTGGTGTATATGATGAGAAAGTCTGGCTGCATAGGCAGAGCATTTGCGCTGTCGAGATTGGTCCGATGATTCCCGCTGCAAGTTGCGGAATGCCGATGACGTTTCTGGCTCTTGTCAATCGCTGAAAATAAAACGCGTTAGGTGCCCACAGTTTAATGTGTGCTGACTTCTAGTTCATTTTACCGTGTGATCAAATACACCAGAATGCGCCCGATGTTCTACAGATCTCGGAAGCTCAGCAGGTTTGAACACGCGCAACGCTTGGATGGGCCACTACTACTATGCATAACAAAATAAATTAGCAGACAATACATATATATCTATCAAAATATATCCTTCACATAATCGGCTCTTCGTGTGAAAATAATTTTTCGAAATAAAATGATTTCTTTCACAACCCATCGGCGGCACGACCTTCTGTGAGTGCGTAATTTGATCAGCATTGATTCAAGAGCAGAAAACTCTGGACCGGTTTTCAATAATGATGAGACACCGCGTGTCAAACCCGTTGCAGAGTTGGCTTGTCTTCGAACAGCACACAGACACGTGTCAACGGCACGCAAAATGCCTTTCGTGCATCATGCAAACAAACATCAGCATTTCCTGAAGGAGTACCTCGTGGTCAAATGGTCTCTCCAAGCTGCCAGAAGAGCATCTCAAATGGAAATGCAGGGATTTGAAACGATTTAAACTCCCGTTCTTATTTCACCAGGTAAAGCCCACGCTGAGCTATATAGCTCTTTTTCAGCAGCGACCTGGCCATAAATGACAGCTCAACGAAGTAGCCTGTCATGTGGAAAGTTATAGCAGCCAAATACCGTAAACGCATGTTTCTAAATGTGGAGGGAAACCCCAAAGGACCCGGAGAAAAAAATAACACTACCTCGGGAAGAGAGACACGAAAACTCCAAACATACAGCAAACGTCAGGGTCGGGATCGGGATCGAACCCACTACCTCCTGTATAGCAGGAGAGGTAGCTAACATCTCACCACGAAGAGAGAGGCATGCAAACTCCAAACATACAACAGGCGTCAGGGTCGGGATCGAACCCACGACCTCCTGCATACCGGGCGAGGTAGTTAACATCTCGCCACCGCGGATACATGAGACCGAGGGCCGTGAAATGTCACCCGGACCTGGCGCGAGCCTCCTCCAGGTCGCCTCAGCCTTGAACGTACACAAATCCCGTACGTGTGTGTGTGTTGAACTTCTTTCACGCCGTACGTATCCAACCGCGCTAACCGGAGGTGCCTGGGAAGAACAACAGACTAAGCACACACCACACACACACGCACACCACACACACACCACACACACACGCACCACACACACACACACACACCACACACATACCACACACACACACCACACACACACGCACCACACACACGCGCACCACACACACACCACACACACACCACACACACACACGCCACACACATACACACCACACACACACACACGCACCACACACACGCGTGAACACCAGCGCTTCGGAATCAATAGATGCTCGCTCGCTCGCGACGTGTTCTCCAATCGCTGCGATAGACCACGGTGGGATCCCTGACGCTTGTGTTGACGATACGCCTCGACTTGCTGAGCCAATGCGAATCCCTCTATCGTGGGATACCTTTTTTTGCCAGTTGCAGGTGTTAAGATGTTCAAACACCAAAATGGATACATTTTGCAAGGCATCACGTGTCAATTAATCACACAGAGTACTTGTGGCAAAAACGTGCTAACGAACGTGCTCTGATAAAATGCGGAATTTTCCTTGAAACGGATTGGCCGACACCAGAGGCAGCCTTCTTCA